>CM073761.1:91038855-91508145 GCA_037127475.1 Arma custos
CATAATATTTTCTTCTTCCACCGCTGTACGGGGTGAGGATCCTGTTTGTAGAGTCTGTACCAAATATCTCTCTCCTGAGGCATTGCTATCTTTTTGTTCCAGTCTGTTCCTTGTTTCTTGAAAGCTTCTCTTATGCTGTTCTCCAGAGGAGATGGTGCAAGGCCTTTTTCTGGTTCTTTTTCCTTCCGTGCGGGTCTCGTAAATCTTCCTGGCGCTGCTCTCTGGCCCCATTCTAAAGAGATGTCCGAACCACCTTAGTTTGTGTTCCTCCAGAATGGTCTCAGCTATTTTGACATTGAGATTAGCCTATATGGTGGTATTCTATTTCCGTGTCTTCCTTTCTACTTTTCGCAGATATCTCATTTCAATAGTTTTTATCTGACTACAGAATTTTGAGGTGGCCGTCCATGATTTCGAGGAATAGGATATGACAACAAGGTAGGCTGATTTATATATGACCAGATTGGTTTGTCACCTCTCTTCTTCCCAGGAAACCCCATTGGACCATATTGGACACTTTCCCTGCCGCTCCTATTCTTTGGACCACTTTTTCGTAAATGTAACCGCATTGACTGATATTTAAAACATGGACAACGTAACAACTGTTAATAAATAAATTTAGTCAATAAATTAAATTATCGGTTAATAAATGGAGAATTTTTACCATGCGCGTGTGGGATGAATAGCTTGACGATTTTCGGTATTATAGTTATGAAGAGAAATATCATGGTGGCTACGGTTACAAGACCTCTCGAGTTGACTTCTAATAGTGGTTCTAATATATGCCCGCCGCTTCTTTTGGTTCCTAAAGGTATCTTCATGAAGGGCACAGCAAAATCTAGTTCCACCTGAAAATTAGAAAATTAAATCAATTCACTAACTGAAAAATAGATAAGAATATATTTTGCAATGTTTTTTTCAAAACTTATGCAGATAATATGGCTTTTTGAAAAAATACATCTATTTACAGTTATTAATTATTTTAAAAAACGAATGTATATTATTACCGAAACTGACTTCTATGGTAGATCTTACCGTGAATATTATGGATCTTATGGTGGATCTTTACACAGTAGGCCGAAACGTTGGGACAATTAAAAATAAGTTCTGCTTATTTTGTGTTACCTTTGGCTGCACCCCCTGACCAATTCAATCCATCATTAGAATTATCTAGTCAACTATTTTCCACTCAAACTTAATTCTATATCAGTGATAAAATTGGATCTTTGGACAAATGGCAAAATAGATTATTACAGAAAAAGGTATCTTCTCCTCAAATGGAGTATCAAGGGTTTGCTTCTAATCTAGCTAATAGGTTTTAACCGGATTATAATCCTCAGCAGCTGGCCCAGACCATACGATCTACAGAAATAGTGGGTATCTAGAGAAAATAAACATTCTGGATTTGATCCCTTTGTTATTTATGTTTAAAAAAAACAACAGTATAGGCCATAAAGAATTAAGACAAATAAAAAATATTAATAAAATTAAAGAAACATGCACATTATTCGAAGAATTAAATAAGACCGAACATATTTTGACCAAAAAAAAAAACCCATGAAATTCACCCCCTCAAAAAAAAAAAAACATTATTCACGTAGCTGATTTTTGTTTTAAATCGGTCATTTTAATCCCAAGACTAAATAATGTTCGATAATCATATATGTAGTAAAATTCGAAATTAATGAAAACAAATTCGAATCTTTGAAATATTCGGTATTGTCATTCTTTCTTAATGATGAAAGCCATTTTATGATTTTGTGTGAGTTTTCGTGCGTGTGTGTGTGTGTTAATCAATCAGTACTCTTCTCATCCCTAAAACTAAAATAATAAGGTTATTTATGGGTCTTTACACAGAATTAATTTTTAATATTAATACTTAATAAAAAAATTAATGAACTTTTACTTACTTTAACTTCCCCGTGTTCACTATCAAACGCGATCAATCTGCTTCGTTTTTCTTCCAAGGAGACGGTCTTCCTATAAGATAAAATAAATTAATTCTATGTGTATTCCAGTTTCAATATTATGAATAGACATACGGAATTTTTTAATATCATTTAATCGATTAATCCAATCGCATTGCTTTATATTTTTGAAGCAGTTTTAGCCACTGCAGTGGTGCTTTAATTTTTCATTTTCTACAAGCAATAACGGTTAAGAAAATATATCTTCACTTACTGTTGCCAGTATATACTATCCTCCAAGATTTTTTTTTAAAACGTCAATTACACAATCCACTTTTGTAAACTAAATTAGCCATTGACGGCGATAATTTAAATTCGAAAAATACACAGTGGGGACCACAATCAAAGGAGTAAAGTAGAGGGTCGATTATCCGAAATAATGTTGTTGGTGTGGTTCGGATAACTAAAAGATTGTTTAACCAAAATTCTCTTAATAAAAGGTAAATGTCAATCAATCACCCCGTTTATACAAAAAAAGGCTTTTTTTTATGGTAAAGTACATACCAATATAATAATACAAGTAAGGTATTAAATTATGTAATTTAAAAAATAAACATCAATAAAATATATATGTACATAACTAGAATTATCAACATATTGAAAAGTGAGAGAGACCTTATATAAATGTTAAGACCGTGGAACAATTCCAACGAAAAGCCCTTAAGTCTCCAAACTAAAACAGAAATTGAAATTATCTGTCCAATATTTCGCCTATTCAGGCTTCCTCAGAGTAGAAAGAGAATAACATCAAAACAAAACATGAATAATGCACCCAAGAAACATCCCACCACCTCCAAGGCTCAAATGCAACAATTGAATCATAAGGAAGGTTACTCGAAACCCGGCTGGATAAGGTTAGATAAAAACAGATGATAAATACTCCAGAACAGAAAAAAAAATTCCTGTAGCGCTTTTTGAAGATTGGTGACCTGTATGTGGAATTTTGAAATTCTGGAGTATTTATCAGCTGTTTTTACCTAACCTTATCCAGCCAGGTTTCGAGTAAACTTCCTTATGATTCATTAGTTGCATTTGAGCCTTGGTGGGATGTTTCTTGGGTGCATTATTCATGTTTTGTTTTGCTGTTATGCTCTTTCTACCCTGAGGATGCCTGAGTGGGCGAAATATTGGATGTTATGCATGCATATGTTATGCATTTGCTTCAATATTGAGCTCCTCTTCATGGCATCTAAGTCTCTATTTTTTAAAATAATAGTGGTGAATATTAGGCAGTAATAGCTCTAGGGAATCTATTTTTTGAGAAAATACTCGTCAATAGTATTTTATTGGAATGGTAATGTCCAGTCTTGTATCTTTATCGCAAAGCCAGTTTGGATGATTGATGTTGGAATAATCGACAGTCTACTCTGCTTCCATAAGCGATGAAAGAACCCAATTGTGATTTTGGATTAACTGGTGAGCTGATACTGCCGGTTGCTTGAATACATTGCTCTCAAACTTCCTAAATTTCCATAAACAAATTTCAGTCTTTCTAATAAAAGATCCTTTTGGAATTGCAATAGGACTAATAGTAAAAACATTCGAAATACAATACAGTAAAGTTAAAAATGAAACGTTAGTATACTATTGTAATTTGTTGGCCGATAATAAAGGCAAAGTATTTACTCAGGTCATTATTACTAAAATATAAAGAATAATAAAAGCTTTGCAAATATATTTGTTCATTATCTTTCAAAGGTTTCCATTCCGAACGAAAGCGAAAAAGAATTTCGCGGAAATGGATATTTAAGTTGCAATTAATGTTGTCACAATTAAAGGAATACGAAATGCTATAAGAATGGGAGATCAGTACAAGGCATATGGCTGGGGTGTTTTAAACATACCACAGACTAAGTTTTAAAAATACAATCGACAAATCCTTGAATGAAATAATAATTTCCCTCTAGATTTGCAGTTATGGCCATGGATGAGGTTACGATACAGAGACTAGTAAAGCCGGCTTGCGAGCTGAAATCAAACTATCTTATATCACAGCTATCGGTTATATCATGTTGAAATAAAGATAATTAATACCAGACCAACCATTAAAAGACAAACCAATGACAAAAAGTTTAACAACTAATCTAGTGCATATAAAATTGATGAAACTTTTTGAATTGAAACTGATAAAATTGAGAAAAAGCTGACATGGTTAATATTGCTAATGATACATCTACCCATTCCACAGGACAACAGGAAAATCATAACACAATAAGAGCCAATATACAGAGAATTCATTAACAATATAATTCTCTATTCTATTCTACACTTTTCAGTTGGTACCATAACTCGGCCGCCTGAACCAGCCTCTAACTATTGTTCCGCCTTTGCCTGTGCTGCTCTCATCCAGTTCCTCAAACAGAGGAGGGATTTTCGGCCACTACTTTCGGTTTCAGCTTCCAAAATACCCACCAAATGTCAGGGCATTAATAAACATATTTTTGATGTTCTTGAATATTGGTATACTTACTAACAGCCAAGCGAGGGTAGTTCTAGACTTATATGGAGAGGATTTTCCAATCGAAAGAGGTGTTCGTCAGGGCGATCCTTTATCACCTGATCTATTCAGCGCAGTTTTGGAAGATGTTTTTAGAAAACCTTTACTGAAAGAATTTTGTGATAGGCATTAATGGTAACAAACTGTCAAATCTGAGATTCGCTGATGATGTACTTCTCATTTCACACTCCCCATCTGAACTGAAGAAAATGCTAAAAGAGTTGGTCCTAGTAGGAAATGAAGCTGGGCTGGAGATAAATTTTAACAAATCAGTCTTGATGACAAGTGCCGAAGAAGAAGAAGAAATATTTCTCGGTACCAGCAAACTCCAATGGGTTAAAGAAACAGTCTATCTAGGGCAACTCATATCATTTGCAGATAGATCCAAGAAAGAGGTGAATAGAAGGATTAAAATAGGATGGTCCAAAGTTTGGTCACACAAAAATATTATCAAAAACAACATACCCATACATCGCAAGAGAAAAGTTGTTGATGCTTGCATCATTCCTTCTTTAACTTATGGATGCCAAACTTGGAGTCTAAATAATGATATATCTAAATCCCTAGCAATCACTCAGCGTGCAATGGAGCGAAGTATGTTGAGGAAAAGTAGAAGGGAGAAAATGAAGAAGATAGAACTACGGAAGCTGACTGGTACGGACGGTATTCTCAAGACCGCATCTGATCTCAAATGGCAGTGGGCACGACACATTGCAAGAATTGGACCAACACATTGGGCTAAGGCAATAACAGATTGTTTACACCGGACTAGGAGAAGAGGGAGACCAGCTACTAGATGGCGGACATACAAAACTTCATCGGAGTACTATGGCATCGTTCTGCTTGGAACAGACGTAACTGGGACAAATTGGGAGAGGTTTATGCCCATAGAAGGGCCTTTAATTCTTTTTATTAAAGAACTTTTTGAATTTATTTATTGTATTCTGTACTAGTATTTGTAGTTTGGAACTATTACTCATGTAAATTTACAAAGAAGAAAGAGGAAAAAAAATAAAGCTTATTATTTTTATTTTCGGTTTCAGCTTCCAAAACATCCACCAAACGTGCCCGGCCCACCTTAATCTACCGAGCTTCATAAACTTGATCAAAGCCTGGTTTCTTAAATAAACTCTTGAGCTCCTGATTTGTTCGACGTCTCCATTACTAGTCAGCCTTCTCAGCTCCAAAGATTTCAGGCTGAAACTTCCTTTCAGACTACGATTTTCTGTCACCAGCTTGAGATAGTCCATGCTTCCAAGTCAGATAGATAGACCAAGACAATCAGTTAATAACTACCTTATTTTTTATATGACGTCCCCATAAAAAATGTTAACAAATAATTTGCCTAAAGTTGACATATTTACTTTTGTTGAAAAAAACCTTACACTTTTTTAATAAATTCAAAATTTCTATTTGACCAAAAATGATTTTCATCAAGATTAATTTTATCCAATTAGATATTGCTATTAGGCATTGCGTATGAAGCTTCCACTTATTTACATAATTTTAATTCTAAATACTTACAATAAGCCATTATCTACTTCATTGCATGTTGCCAACTCAATTATATACGAAAAGATGAATATCGCTACACTATAGCTAAGCATTTTCCAGTTCTGAAAAAAAAAATAACAATGGTCTTAAATTGTTATGGCTATAATTATATTGATCGCATTAACCTAATATTTTATAAAATATTTTATCTTTGAATATTACTAATTTTACTTTTTAAAACATTAGATATTATTATTGAAAGATGGTATAAAAAATATATTCACCCGATTAAGACATGAGAACATTATTTAGAAATCTAAACAAACATTATTTACCAATGAAATGTAATACTGCTGCTCAGTAGGAAAGTCTCCAAAGGGAGAAAAATGAAAAACGGAAGAGGAGAAAAAATAAGTTGGGATGAAAAATGGATAATAATAGATGGGATGTGTTCAAATGATGTAATAAATAACACCAAAGATAAAAACATATGGAATAGAAAATCAAGAAAGGGTTTCGTTTCAATAAAATTTGCTATAAAACGTTATGATATAATAAAATAAACCATCTCAGCCTTGGGAACAGGCTCGTAATACGAGCACACTACTAGTGCCATATCGAACTGTACACCGTAGACAATCTAACTTAGCATTTACTTCATCGGGCTTGGAAACTATGGAGTTTTCCGCACGAGGAAGAAGAACCACTGGTCAATTAAGTAAGAAACAAAAGATCAAGTGGGACCGCAATATGCATATTATTGTTTAATAAATAAACACAATTTATTTATTATAAATCTATAAACAGATAGCTTAAATAGAATTTACCGGTACTGAAACAATCAATACCCTGACTTGAAGTTAAATAAATAACCAATGGAATGGTTATTATTACTGTTGAAAGGAATGGTTATTGCAACTACGAATTAAATATCTCACGAATTCGACAACGAAACATGTTCCTGCAATTTTCCAAAATTACAATATAACTTATCTTATTTTTTTATTTATTTTATACCTCTCCAACAATTTTTTCTAATCTTATTCTTGATAAAAACATTTTAACTATATACATATATAATGAATGATTAAAATTTAAAATGACATTTTTTTTCAAAAATTATCAATTTGAAATGTTGAAAAAAAAACCTTCAATGGTACCTGTATCTAATTTTATTCTAATATTTCTATTTCACTTCCAATTTTTTTAAGAATGCTGTGGTTTGCAACGTGCTATGGTACTTTAAAAAACATAAATAAACTCTTATCCAAACATTAAAATTTTATTACACTATTAGAAATATTTTACGCTGAGCTTACCTGATGGAGTTTCTTGGAGGAACTGATCTTTGCAAGTGGTATGTCACCACTCTTCTACATCCAATAAATACCTTACCGTGACTGGAGTACCGTGCGTTCAGCTTCTTGACTTAAAAGAATGCCAAGGGATTTTTTTTTTTTTGGTCTCTCCAGTGGGAAAGCGGAATACACGCACGAAGCGAAACAATTCATAACACAATTAGCCCTTATCGCTGGAAATGAATTTCCTCAACATGTAGCGACTTCCGCATCAGGAGAATTTCCTGAACGACTACAAAATTAATTAATAAAGAATCTAAAACCATCGCTGGAAATATAGCTGTACTTCTATTACAAACAGCCATCAAATATGGAATTTACTATAGGAATTCATTTCCTCATTTTCTTTCCCTCACTCAAATGCCTATCAAGAAAAAGAAATCTGGTGCAGTGTGCGCATCACATATTTTACTTACCACCCTGATGATTTTTAAAAAGCTCAATACAAGTGGAGACATTCACGACTTATTTTGTGGAAGTTGGAATTATATCCTGACAAAATATGATTTTGTTTAGTTAAAGTTTATGGCCTTTAATAATTAATTACGACTTATTTATAAGTAATTTACTTCTTGATGAATTATATTAGCACATTCCATCTTTGATGTTTAAATGTAATAGAAAAAGAATTATTCATGCTAAGAAATTGTTTTAGTTTATGTATAAATTAACATTGTAATTTGGTCGATACTACTGGCCAAAACTGTTTATTCAGTTTGGAAATTTCATTTAATATCATTTTACCAACATCTCATTAATTATAAATTATTACTAGAAGAGTAAAAGCTCTATAGAGACATAAAATTCTTGTTAATACATGAATGGAAAAAATCGAAACAAAAAGCTTTAATTCTCTATTAAAAAAAATTAATACCCGTCAGTATCAATAGGGCAGAAAGAGAGCAAAAGCAAAGAGGGAAACAAACACATCGTAACATCAAAATGATCAACCGGAGGAGATATCCAACCACCACGAAGGCTAAAATGGAAATCATAATGAAGGTTACAACATAACAGCAGGAATCAAAAACATTTCATACAAAATAGATAATACACATACCAAACTTCAAAATGCATAAAATAAAATAAAACAATACAAAAATAGAAGGCAAGAAACCATATCAAGAAGAAAAGTAAAAGCAAAAGAGAATAGGGACATAAACAAAAATCCAGTGGACATTTAGCTATTCCACAAAATATTAAAATATGACCGCGAAAGCTAAAAAGGGACATAAAATTCTTGATACGGCATGGTTGGTAAAACTCCTAACAAAAAGCCTTAAGTATCTAAGGTCTCTTAGCCTTATTGTAATTTTCCATTCATGGAGCTTGCGGGATGTTCTTAAAACTGCACGTTATTGTTTTTATCCCTGGTGTTTCCTACTTTATAGATCTACGTTTTTTAAAAGTTTAATTTCTGTCTAAAGAAACCTAAAGAGTGTGAGTTAATAAATCAATCAAGGCAGTATCCTCGGCCCAATCCTCTACACAATTTATACAGATGACATCCCAAACCATCCTAATACTACCCTTGCCACGTATGTGAGTGACACATGTCTATTATCAGTCAACATTCATCCAGTTAGCTATAACTGCTAATACCACACTCTTGAATCCCATACCACTGACCTTGAAAAATTGTGTCAAAACTGGAGGATTAAAATAAATTCCCACGAATCCCGTTAAATCACCTTTACCCTCCGCCGTAAACCAATGACTTCCTGTCTTCCTGTATCGTTTAATAAAATCACATTGATTCCTGTAGAACAGGTTCGGATACGTAGAACAGGTATTTAGGACTACACTCTGACAAAAGATTAGCTTGGAATCCTCACACTAGACTGAAACGAAAAGAAATAAATCTCGCCGTTTCAGGCTACTTCAACATTTACTAGACAAACGGTCTAAGCTCTCAATTAACTACAAAAGGCTCATATACATGACAATCATTAGACCCATCTGGACTTACGGAGTAGAGCTTTGAGGTTCCACTAAACCATCGAATTCCTCTGGTATTCAACCTTTACAATCCATATTAAAATCCTCAATGCTCCTTACTTTGTTAATAAACAAAATAATCCATAATGTCCCATTGGTTGCTGATTTGGCCCAAATCCGATATCAATCTTTTCATGGCAAACTTTACTTCCACTCAAACCTAGCACCCTCTTTAATTCCAGATAATCCTTCAAGGCGTCTGGAAAGAAGATGGCCTCGTGACCTTATAAGTTGAACTGGTCATTTAAGTACTATCGCCGGTTTCTCTACATGCCTTTATTCATGCCAATGGGTACCATTCATTCTGTTTTACTTTTAGTATAATACAGTTGCAAATTTCATTGAATAAATTATTTAAAAAAATAATAATAAATCAAATACAAGATATTAATTTTTATTTTTTTTTAGAAATCTTTTTTCTCCTTTTCATGATTCCCTGAAGTGGTGATTTACATGAAGCATCTCTTGATAAAAATGGATCAAATATTTTGTTGTAAATTTAAATAGAGTTAATTTGACAATATAGTTACATTGATTGTCGGAAAAGTCTGAACCGGAAGTCTCCAATAATTTTTAGGAACTCACCAGTATAAACTTTCTTCTCTTTTAAAAAAAAAAAACGTTTATTATATAAAGTGGGTCTCAGTTCTATTCTCACTTTTGTTCCCACTTCATTAGACAATTGTTGTGGTAAAAATAAGTTCTCTAAATAATTCTGGCAATAAATTAATCTGAGACTTCTTTGACCATTTAGACGAAAGTTTCAAAACAGCCACTCTTGACTAGTACCGTCTCCTACTTTTTTTTTTAGCTTCTACAACAATAATCGCTAGAGCTAACATCGCGATTTTAAACAATTTTTTTAATTATTAATAAATTTTTCTCTTTCCTCTTGCTGGATCTATTTAGTACTGCTAAATTTCGAGTAATAATTATATTAAGGAAGGACTGCTGTACCAAACTGACCGCTTTTCTCATTCTCTTTCCATCGTTGGAACCAATTGTTTTGGATGGATAAAAAAACGGATGTGCAATGCCACCCTTACAGATTCATTTTGGAGGTAAAATGATGCGAAAAGCAATTTTTCTCTTTATCATTTAACCTAAATTATTAAGGTTTCATTGTTGAAGGTAATAATGAGATTATCACGGGTAGGGAAGTAGTTGTGTTTTGCATTTAACAAACGTTTTTTGTTGCCAATTTCAAACTTAAAAGAAAATTAATTCATTTTCGTAATTTTTATATCATCTTAGTTTTTGTTCTTTGTATATAACGTTTGCTATGAAATATTAAATTAATTCAGCTTTAAAAATGTAGAATGTCATTTGACGGCGTTGACACCTGTACAAGCTTAGCTGATACATCTCCGTGAATTTGGTGATGAAAAAAATCTTCTATCATAAGCAGTGGTTGCATTTAAGGGTCTCATGGAGTTGTTAAAATACATAATAGTTCCAACCTTCTAGTTCCGTCAGCGTTTTAGGTTTTCTTAACACTGCCATGTCCAGTCAGTTCCGAAATTCCATTTACAATTCAGAATCATAACAATCATGGACCCATCTACAATTTATTCTAATTGTTTAATCACAATAAATTACTTACCAAATTATACCGGACTACATTATACTGTTCTTGTAAAGACTACCACTATAAGTTAAAGTAAACAATTTGTAGTATCCACAAATTATTTTGATCACTGATTGTTGGACTTCAATTTAAACTGAATTACTTTCATTGTAATAATAGATTTTGCAAATCAAGGGTTACTGAAAGATCGTTTTCTACAGTTAAAAACCAAAAATAGGAGTGAAATATAAACGAAAAGAATAAAAGAATGCATAGGCTTTATAAATATTTGGGAAAACATTGTGACTGTTATATCAGGTAACGCTAAAAATATTTCAGGCAGATATAAATTGTACCATTAAAGTACTGCTGGTTTTAAAATGTGATTTTACTACTTTTAATATATATAATTAAAAATATATACTTTCGATATATATATATATATATATATATATATATATATATATATATATATATATATATATATATAATATAGAATAAAATAGAATCGAAAAATAATTTTATTCTGGGACCAGGTCCCTTAAGAATTTAGAAGAATACGTGTACAGAAATTAATAAAAATATATCTGGCCAAACGGCTACATAATTAGAAAAATACAATATTTACATACTAACATGAAATTAAATATGAACTAAAATGTAGGTTCTGATAGAGAATAAAAAAAGTAATAAAAAAATATATAGCATACAAATCCAAAATAAAAAGAAATTGGCTTAAGGAAAAATAAATAAGTAGATAAGAACATCTAATAATATCATTATGAGTGAAAGATATTTACAGTTATTCATCAATCAATTGTGTTGAATATAGCTATTAATTTTTATTGATTAGAGAGCAACTGTTTGAGTAATTTATGGGTAAAAATACTAAAGTCGTAATTTTTTATTTTAAGACTGAATCAGATGGATTATTAGGATTTTGAATACCAGATAATGGAGTTTATTACCGGCTTCGCATAGGTAGTAGAGGATATTATGCCTCCTTGTTTTCTCTGTCGTAGGATCGCCCTAATTCGATGCGTCGAGTGTATGGATTAGATTTAAATGTAACATAATATCTACACTACATGAAGTATTTTTATTTCTTTTATAATGTAGGTATTATAAATATTTTTAAAAAATAACATATTTCTTTAGATACGAATTTATTTTCAAGCGCGTTAATTGTTTGCGATAACTGCTAAGATACTTATTTAAGTTATATGTTCCTCCGAGGCGTCTGAAAAGAAGATGGCCTCGTGATCTACTAAGTTGAACTTGCTATTTAAAAAAAAAAAAAGAAAAAACCTTTATTTACAGTTTTACATATACAAGTAGCTATAAGTGTAAATACATGTTCCGGACTTCCTTTACATGTTTAAACAACAGTGATTTTAATTAATTAGAGTTGTCTTTTATAAGTAAATTTTACAATAGCAGGAAAAATGTAGAAAAAACCCGCTTAAAAAAAAAATGAAAAGAAAAATGAACCATAATAGTAATTCTAATTTAAAATACATAAAAATAATACTAAATAAAGTTAGTAAATATAATAATAATAATAATTAAATAGAAAATAAATACACAATTAAAAATAACTATAAAATAAATACAGATAACTAGATTATGTTACCTACGAATAGTGATTTGTTAAGTGAGAAGTATATGTTTTGTTCTTTTGTGCGTGTACCGTCGTAGTGAATGTTTATCATAGTTACCGATTTCTCGGATTAATGGGTTTTCGGAAGCTGGAGTTTTTTCGAAGTATGCTTTTGTATGGGCTGAAACATATTGTTTTACCGTGGGAAGTTCAAGATCTCTGAGCATAGTCGATATTTTCGTGTAGCGGGGATAATTATTAATAATTCTCATGCATAGGTTTTGTACCCTTTCAAACTTTCTATAATTTGTAGCGCAGGTTGAACTCCAGACAGGTGAGGCATAGGTCAGCACTGAGCGGATTACTGTTTTATAAAGGATTAGCTTGTTTTTGGGGCTTAGTCTGGATTTTTTATTAAAATAAGGAAACATTTTGTAGATGGTTTTTTTCGCTTTTTCTGTTTTCCTGTTGATGTGCTCAGTGAATGTTAAGGACCTATCTAGAATTAAACCGAGGTATGTTACGGACCAACTTGCTATTTGAGTACTACCACTGGGTAGTTTCTCAACTTGTCTCTTCATTTCATTCATTCTATTTACTTGATGTTTATTGATGTCAGTTGTAAATTACATTGAATAAATTATAAAAAATAAAAAAAAAGTTATATGGTTTAAAATATAATAATAATGTGCATGAAATGCTGAAGGCTACTAAAGTTTTTTAGTTGATAAGGATTAATATTGTACACGTCTAAAGAGCTTTCCAATTACTGCATGGTATTCAACCAATTTTTTAGAAGATAAAATAGGTATAGTAAGCTATCTGTAAAAGATATATCATGCTATCGCGGAATTGTAGGTCTATAGAAGAGGAATATTCCACCACGAATTAGTTGGTTATATCTCAAAGGGATTAGGCAGCGTCTTCGATGAAAGCTCCCTGACGGTTTGACTTTTTCCAACAATAATCGTTGAGTCAATCAATTTACACAAAACTTTGACAAATTATATACCTAAACCTTCCTCATTTATCACTCCATCTATTGGTGAAAATCGCATGAAAATCCTTGCAGTAGTTTTTTTGTTCATCGCGAACAGACAGACAGACGCGGCGGAGCACTATGCTTTAAAATTTGTTTATTTACCTTTTTATTTCTATCATAGATCTGTTTTAATTATTTATTCCTATTTATGTCTTATATGATCATGGATTTCGGTAAGAGTCCGTCCTGAGAACACCAAAAGAACTAATAGACATTTATTAATGTTTTTTTAAAGTTTGAAGCTCAGCTTGACCGTTTTTCCGGCCTAGTAGTCAAAATCAAGAATTTTAAAAATAAACGGTGCAAAATTAGCCACCAGTCTCCTACTCTAAGACCCCTTTTGGGTCGTCCTCTTTTCCTCCTTCCCGTAGGGTAATATTCGGAAATTGTTTTTGGCTATCGTTCCTCTGCCGTTATTTTTAAGTGGCCATACCAAAATGGTTAAAATAATCATCTTGTTTCTATAGTGAAGAGGACCGTTGTTGCCTGATCAACGAGTTGCCTTATTGTTCTATTAGGGACGTGCTGAATTCAGGAAATAGCACAACAGCGTCTCCAGAAGTTCATCTCCACGGCTAACAACTTCCTTTCCTTCCTTTCTGTAATTGTCCACGTTTCGGATCCGTAAAGAGTAACATTTTCAACCAACGAGTGGGACATTTTTTTATTTTTTTTTTAGTTTAACCTGTTTACTCCACAGAACAGAGTTAAGACACCCAATAATTATTCTGCCTTTTACTATTGTTTCTGTTGTCTTTATTAGAGCTTCCATCGTCTGTGAGCATTTATATTACAAATTGCTTACATTTTTTTAAGGTGAATTGGGTGATGAAAAAATCTTCTATCATAATCAGTGGTTGCATTTAAGGATCTCATGGATCTGTTAAAATACATAATAGTTCCAACCTTCTAGTTCCCCCCTGACAAACAATTTGCCAAAATAAGCTCTAAAAAATCTTTTGAATCAAACATTTTTTCAAGTATTGCTCCTGAGATAGACCTCATTTCGGACCGGACTTTGTGATTCATAAACTCAACTAAACAATTATTCACCGTACGTAATTTGATCATGAATACATTATTTTTTTATTTTATAATTATTGGTCATTTTTTATGAGTTATAAATATTTTTATTTTTTATGTGTTTTATCTTTTGGAATCTTGTAAGTGAAACTAATAATTTAATCCAGTATTGGTGATAAAATCAACTCTTATACATTTGCAGGATAATTAGTAAAATACTACTATTTCGGTCTTTTTCAATAATATGTATTCCGTTTGAGTCCGCGCACTTGAGTTCATTGATTGTTAATTGTACCATGGGTGCTTTTAGGACAGTATCAATTACATCATTCAATAGCTGTGATGCATTTGAATTTTAAATATTTTTATTTTAAAGAGAAAAGATATGCCTTCGGCCGGGATTCGAACCCGGAACCTCTGTCTCTCCGTGACATCGCTCCGACCAATTGAGCCCCCAGGGTCGCCTGCCGGCAAGGGACAAATCTTTTCTCTTATCCGATCCCCCGTCCATCGCTTTTTGGGCGTCCCCCCATACACCGCGCTATAGAAACATTAAATAAATAACTTATACGTTAAAGACTAATTTATAGTTTATATGGGAGGTTTATTTATACGTATATATATGGAGTGAGTGAGTTACTTAACAGCAATCAGTTGAGTAACTCACTACAACAACATAAGCTGTTCAAATATTTACATCGACCATGAATCAGGAGTTAGGTAGCTGAGTGGTAGAGCACTGAGTTGCCGTGCCGAAGGTTCCAGGTTCAAATCCCGGCTGTGACAGATAATATATTTAATGTATTTAACAGCCGTGGATGAACTCTGTGGGTTCTGGAGACCCTCCTGAGCCTCACCCAGCCTCTATAAATTGGATATCCATAATTGAGAGAAAACCTGATGGTTGAGGTGATCTAGGACAAATCACCTCCCTGTACAACAGTTGTCATTGAAATTGTGCAGTCTCTACCGTGTGCTGAACTAAAGACCTTTCATGGGTTGTAGTGGTACGGGTTTTTTTCCTTTACGTATAAGGACCATAAAATCATAGTTTTTAATTAACATAATCATAAGAGAAACTGAGTATAGTTAAGGATAATACAGGAGTGACATCTTCAACCTTGTAGGGAAAGTAATCACTTTCCGCCTTCTGGTTTCGTTATCTCTCAAAGAAATTTGTTGTTGACAGTGGTTAGGCACACACAATGAACTAGGTTACGTTTGATGCAGCCAAGAAAAACGAGAAAGCTGGGGCCAATTTACCAGCATCCTTACGACTCATTATATTATGTCACATTGTCGAAGGGGGAGAATATAAAGTGCAGGGTCATATATATAGTGAACCACATTAAGATTGTCATTCGTCCTCATATCCAGGTGACATCTACATCAGTAAGTCATGTTCGTCCTCCCTTTTCTTGTGTCAGTTACCATCTTCGGCAGCTCTTGCTTCGGACAGTACAACAACAAAGAGTGAGTGTATACTTATAATTCGTTTTTTTTGTCGACTTCGACAGAAGATACCAGAGGTGTACTTGGTAGCTTCTCAACTAATATTTATTTTATATGGATCCAAGTTAACCAACATTCAACTGAAATCAAGTTTACATTTCGATTTCTCACACGCTGTCCTATCTTTTTCACAATAATTTTAATCAGTTAGCTTTGATGATTATAATCCGTTAGTTAATTATTCAATATAATTATTATTAATGCACTACGCACAGTGAAACATCAGAAAAAATTTAAAATGTATTTTTAATAATTTTTTTTAGTGGTTTTTAGTCCTGAAATAGTCGAAGAATGATTTTCTGGATATAAAAGATAAGTCTGGCTTCTTACAGAATGGTATGAAAATTAGCTAAGGCAAACAATAGAAAATTCAAAATTGAGTTAAATTAAGACTTGAAGTTTGTAGTTTTATTTTCAATTATAATCAATTGAAATTTTTTTTATAAATTTCAACTGGGCTCAATCATGTAATATATTCTTTAAATAGGAGTAGTTGCCTTCTAAACTTCACCTGAACCAGCCATAGTAATTTAATTTATTAAAACAATTGAAATATAACATAATGTCAGAATAATTATCAATATGATTGTTTGTTTTTATTTATTATTTATTTATTCATTTATTTAATTTGAGAGTTGTTTACGTATAATATTAAATATTATTTTATTTAAATAATTTCAAAAATAATATGAAAGATCATAATATACTAAGATCAAAGGTTGACTTATTATTAAAAGACTATAGAGGATATGGTTCCCTCTGAATTTGGAAAAAAGTTTAAATGGAATAAAACAACTTATATTGAGGTATCTCTGCTTTATTTTTGGTTATTTGTTGGACAATAAAAATATTTTATATACAGTTTTATTTATTGAATTATTTATATTGTTATAATTATAGAATTGATGCATGTTTTTACAGATGAATGACTTATGGTCAAATTGTTAATCATATAATAAGTAAAAAAAATGAAACAATTAGAATAGAAGATTGAGAATGGCCTAGGCCGAAACGTATCTCGAAAATAAAGAATAAACATTTTTTTTTACTGTAAATAGGTTTTTTGTTCTCCTATTTAAAGAATATATCAATTGAAAATATATATGGAGTTGTAACTTCATATATGGAAAAAAATTACAAATCATAGGTTTGTTCAATGATTTGCATATTTGAAGTAAATTGTATTGCCCTAAAACAGGGAAGATAAACTATTTTTCTACAAAAGCACCATCGACTTCCAGCTCGGTGTAGCTACTATAATTTTATAGTCGTCGAGAAACTCTTCTAAGAGTTTCGAATGCAATTTTAACTCCTCTGCAATTATTTATCTTATAAAAGAAAGCCTACGTCGGCCATGTTCAAATTCCTATCCAACATTTCTGTATAAAGTCGTACCTATCACAAATTCAATATCCACAGTAAAAAACTGATACCAGTTAATTCTGAATTGTATTTTAATTATTTCAAAATTCTAAAGGATATCAGCTGCCCCCCTCGTGGAACTCATTAAAAAAGATAACAATTCCAATTTTTTTTTATAGCAATCGATTATTAAGTTCTTAAAACCAAATCAAATCAAGTGAAAACAATGTTCTTGAATGAAATTAAATCAAAACTTCAAAAAACCTTTAGAAAATTATAGACTATCAATTGCTAATACCGTGAATGTTCATTTATTCATATTTTCACAAATTATGTTAGTAGTATTTTATATTTCTTTCTTTGTTTTACAGTACTTCTCTTCCTAGTCCTGTGAAATACTTTAACCTACCAGAGGAACATTCGTTTGAAACCAGCCCTAGGAATGGTGATTCGAAAAAGAAAGAACCCAAATTCGGGTTTCAGATTGGTTATGGAAACGACTTACAGGTATTATTATCCATATATTTTTTAATAAATTAGTTTTGTGTATTTCGCTTGAATTAACCCATAATGTTTTGATTGGATCTCATTTTTTTTCTATCTAATGACAAACGTGCAATGCCCCAATGAATTATTCAATTTTTAATGACGAACTGATTTATTTTAAAAAACAATAAAACGCCCAAATAGGAAACAAAACAAAAACAAAAATATTTCAAAACTTTAAAGGTAGAAAATAAGTTTAAAATAAGAATAGAGTGATTATTTTTTTTTTTAACGTGAGAGGATTTTTAAGATATTTTATAATTACCCTACTTTTGCCAGTATCAGTCAATAAATGTTTTACAAGCTCCCCACATTTTTTTACGATAAAATGAACGCTTGTTCACCACTATATTCTTATTTTAAACTTATTGAGAATTATTTTTTATTTTTTAGTTTTGTTTTCTCTCAAAAAGTGTTTTTTTTTTCATTATCTTCATTTTTCTAAATTCGTTGTTTCTTTTTTTTCCATGTTACTCTAATTCTCTAAAACCCATCTAGTGATATTTTTGTAATGAGACATTTTCAGGAATACATGAACGATGTGATGATTTTGAAACTATTTAGTTTTTAGCTATGTATAGTAAATAAAAAATTGCAGTATGTGTAAGTACATATAATGTTATGTTTTAGGGTTATTCTGGTAATGGTATAGTCGGTACTTACACTCCATTAAAGATTGACTTGGGTGGCTTGGTTCTGGGAACAATTATTGGACTTGGTGCAATAGTACTCGCACCTAAACTCCTCCACCTCTTTTCAGCGCCTCCACACCACGGAGGGGTTCCACCCTATGGAAGAAGTAAATATACCTTAATACTTTTTACTTATTATTAAACAAATTTATTTGATACTCACGTTTAAACCTTTTATTGTCATGATGAATGATTAATACCTCTCTGTTGTACAAATAAAAAGTTGGCTAAGCAATCAAATAGAATTTCATATTTTAGTATCATAATTGGTAGCATCAGAAACCATGTAGAATATATATTTAAATATTCTCTGCCCTTCTATCTCCAATTGGTACTATTTATTTTTATATGTCACTATTATTGTTTTGCCACTTGCCATATGCCATGAGCATATTTTAGATACTCAGTAACCTCTGAGTATATAAAATATATAAGCTTTGGTACTACCAGTTAACATAAAATTTTTTTTTCGAAATGGATAAGTAGTCATACTGTAAAGCAACAACTTAACTGATTACAGATTTAGAACCATACATTGTTAAATTGTTCTGAAAATAAGCATACTAAACAAATAATTTTGGTTGCAAAACAGTAAAAAAATACTTATTATGTGTGTAGAAATTTTAAAAAATGCAAGTGCATACAAAAATTATTATTTATCGGAAAACTAATAGAGATAGGAAGTAGTACTTAGTGTTGCGGAGCGAAACGAATTGATGAAGAGGACTGGCTGAAAGGACATAAATGTCGTATATGCATTATGTATATTGTACGTGTATATGTGGACAAAAATATTAATGAAAAATATAATATTTTCTCTGCAGTTTTCTTAAAAGTTTCTTGTTTAATCAAAGAGCAATAAATTAAATCAGTAGAAAGTTTAACCCAAAACTACTATTTTCGTGTGCTCTTTGTACCAATCTACATCCAGAGACATCTGACGTACAATTTTGTATAAGAATTATTTCCTATAATGCAATTGGGAAAAACCACAATGCAAAGCCTTATGTTTCAAAAAATACACCTACTTACCAGTCGACGTTTCGCCTATTCAGGCATTATCAAGACACCAAAATCAAAAAGGGGTTATGTGAATCGCATCTCGAAGAAAAAAGTGCAATACATCCCAACTATCAACAGCCCAAACAGGCTCCAAACATGAGACAGCACCCTACCACCAAGACGTTCAACATACAACTGTATGTTGAACGTCTTGGTGGTAGGGTGCTGTCTCATGTTTGGAGCCTGTTTGGGCTGTTGATAGTTGGGATGTATTGCACTTTTTTCTTCGAGATGCGATTCACATAACCCCTTTTTGATTTTGGTGTCTTGATAATGCCTGAATAGGCGAAACGTCGACTGGTAAGTAGGTGTATTTTTTGAAACATAAGGCTTTGCATTGTGGTTTTTCCCAATTGCATTATAATAAATAATAGTGTTTCTTTTTGAGTTTTTGGCTCTATTTTAAGAATTATTTCCATTTATTTGTAGTAATGACTCTAAGATATTTTATTTTCCTTAAAAATTATTTATTTACATTTTTCGAAGAAAAACAATAAATTAATTAATCCAGTGTTTTGGCAGAATCTACTATCTTTGCGTAGTTTTTGTACAGTTATGCATCCACTCTCATTTTTTTACTATTAATGACTATGACTTTTTTATTCTTAAATTACTAGTTTACATCATCAAAAAATGAAACAAAATGACGAATTGTTCTTAACTTCTCTTAGAATCGCATCTTGCTCAATGCGACATAGTACAGCTTTAAGTAAGCTGTATGTTGTAGGCTACTAAAATGTGCTTTTGCTTTTTTTCACTTGAGCCATTCAAATCTTTACTCATTTACTAACGTAATTAATTCTTTTCGGAATATTTGATTATCAAGACGTATTTAACAACAGTAACTGGTTTCAAAAATGATCTTTTACAGTGAAAAATAAAATTGAAATCTGGCACTTCTAATTTGTTTTGAAAAGGGTGGATATTTCATTAAAAGCTCGCCTTTTTCAAACAGGAAGTACATAATGACAGTACTAAATTAAAAAATAATAGTTATTTTTCATCAAATAAAAGTGAAGTATCCTAAATTTTGATTCTACTTGAGTGGAAAGCTGTTTTAAAATTTTTGAAATTTAAATTTACAAAATTTATAGTTCCATTCGATGTGACTATTTCTCTATATTATTGAAGTGAAATGATATTTTTTCATATTTTAGTATCGACCAATTACCAATGAAACTATACGTGTCTCTCTGATATTGTATGTAGTTGTAAGTTTTTAGTCTAAAATAAAATATAAAAGTATGAAGTATATTATTAGTTCAATGGAGTACAGCTTCGGATTTACCTATAAACCTTTATGATCCTGTGGAAAAATGAGCTTCCGTGATTACTTTTGGATGTGTTAGTAGCGACTTTGTTTTGTACAGGTACATGCAGATGTAGTTTTGAAAACCAATCCAGCCTCTTCATTTAAACTTTTTTTTTTTTTTTTTTTTTTATTGATATTTACAACTGTAATAACATTACATCAAGTAAATTGGCTGTATGAACAAAGGACATGAACAAAAAAATCACTTGTGGAGAAACTATCCATTGATAGCACTCCAATGAAGTTTTATAGAAGAAGGTCTCGAGGCCATCTTCTTTTCAGACGCCTCGGAGGGTTATCAGGAATATTATAGGAAGCAAGTCGAGAGACTAGCAGATTCAAGTGTGTATGGAGCTTTTCATGGAAGGATAGGTATCTAGTTTGGGCCAAATCAGCAACATATGGGATATTAAGATCATGATGGATGAGTTTGTTTGTGAAATAATAAGGAGCATTGAGGATTCATTTAAACTTAATTAGAGAATTAAACTATTTTAAATATTTTATAATTAAAATATTTTAATTATATGTATATATATGAATAAGTTTCGAGCTAATACTTATTGAAATTGGGTGAGAGATGAATTGAAACTGAGATAGGAGTGTAGTTGGTTAAAATTATAAGCTATTTTAATAAGAACTGTAGTGCATGATTTCTGAAATTTATTTTTCTCTTCGCCGTTTCAGGCTACTTCAACATTTACTAGACAAACGCTCTAAGCTCCCAATTAATTACAAAAGACTCATATACATGACAATCATTAGAACCATCTGGACTTACGGAATAGAGCTTTGGGGCTCCACTAAGCCATCGAATTCCAGATATTCAATCCTTACAATCCAAAATCCTTCGTAAAATCCTCAATGCTCCTTACTTTGTTACGAAAGTAATCCATAATGGCCTTAATGTCCCGTTTATTGCTGACTTGGCCCGAATCCGATATCAATCTTTTTATGACAAACTTCATTTCCACTCAAACCCACGAGTTTCAAACCTCGCAACCTCTTCAATTCCTGATAATCCTCCGAGGCGTCTGAAAAGAAGATGGCCTCGTGACCTTCTAAGCTGAACTTTTTATTTGAGTACTACCACTGGGTAGTTTCTCTACTTGCCTTTGTCTTTGGATATGATTTATCTTTCATTATATTTACTTGATGTATTCTGTATACAGTTGTTAATTTGAATAAATATATTTTTAACAAAAATTCTCTATAATTATTAATTGAATATTTTTTTATTTTAGGCGCGGATATGCTCTCTGAGATAGGTAACACTATTTCTCGTATCGATGAAAACCTTCATGAAATGGATATCGACTCTTTGGCCTGCCTTCAGAGGGCAACCTGTACGCTCATCCGCTACGTAGACCCAACAACTACTCAGAAATTTTTTAATAGTTCTAGGTAAGCATTTTGATGTTTATACTACCACTATACCAAAGGAACATGTTTATAGAGATATGTAGACAATATATCTAATAGATGTTTATTCATTTATCGCTCCCTCAAAAGTACGAAATTGGCATTTTTGAGTTAAGCTTTCAGTAGCAATTATATTGGTTGAAACTATTTAATTCAAGAACGACATATCTGATATTCCATTTCCAATAATGACATAAGTTAAAATAAAAAAAGTTTCAAGCTTTTAAAAATTTTCTAATGGTTGATAAAATAATTTCAGTGCCATCATTACAATATTAATGCTTTGCTTTAACAATACTCAAATTTTATTTTTTTAACTCGCATGGAACTTTCAAACAGCTACTTCAATTGAAAAATTAGTTTTTTCGATTTATGACATTGTTATTTTGAAAGGAGCGATATAAGCTCATTATTAAAGTCAAATTTAAAGCAATAAATAAATTCGTTTACAATATCCAAAAGGTAGAATTTGATAAATCCCATAAACGATTACGCAAATAACGCTATTACAATCAATGCGGTGCACTAGAGTAGGCATGGAATCTCTGGATGGTGCACTGTACTAACGGATGTATTGAAAATAGTCAATTGAAATATTAAAAAAGAGTTATTTATTTATTTCAAATTAGCTTAATTATTTCATAATTTAGTTTCTAGACTGTTTAGTGGTTATGAAAAATCGCGAGTAGTGTAACAGGAAGAAAACTTGCATTGGGCACAAACACCCTTAGGTTCGCCACTGCCCACAGAATAAGCGGGATTTACTTCTGGTTTTTTATCTAGTGTTATCCTCCACCTATCCCTAAATGTTCTTCAGCAATAACGGGACATCGACTAATAAAACATTAGTTTGAATTTTTTTACTGAAGTTTTAAAGTTTTTATTGAAGTTTACTGTATTGCTACTAATCTTTACCCTAAATATTGAACGTGAGCTACTTTTACTCTTGAGTCTCAACAAAGCCTTGAGGAAGCCAGTAGCATATCTGGCGAAACGTTGGCGGAAAATTTAGCTACACGGTCTAAACCAAGAGAAACCACTGAAGCCTTTTGTAAAAAAAAATAAATCCCAGAAAAAGATTTCTTGTTTTATTTTATCTTTATAACTTTTTAATATAGTTCGCTAAGACTTATTTAAGGCTCTACACCACCTTCATTTTCCGGTGACTTCCCAGAAACAGCCTGTCCTGTCGGCGCAGAGATCCCAGGCACAGCACACCTGAGGATGCTCAGGGCACCCAAAATTAGATCCTTATAGAATGTTATAGTTGCTGGGGATCAGAGGCTCCGTTCCACTAAGTGTCACCTAACTAACTTGTTTAATGATGGTGTCTCTTTATTCCAAGGTGAGAGTCATCGTTATAGATTCTTCTCATTTTTACTCCCAGGTTGATGGCCGCCTCTTTACACTAAATAGAAAGGCTTGGAAATTTGCCTTATTTTTACCGATTGGGAAGGGAGGGAACAGAACAGTCATGGGATTATAGCCAGGGAGTCGAGCTCAATATTTCCATGGTTCCAATAATAGTCAACAGTTTTATCAGTATTGTAAATTGTATCTTAAAGTGCGTTCCAAAGGTTGGCAATTATCAAAATGGCTCGAACTTTTGGACGCTATCTAATATAAACAATTTATTTTTAAAGGAATAGCACCAATCGCATAGGTTCTTAACCCATGCGTGCCTTCTTATTCTTGCACTTCTCCTTCCTATAATTTCCCCCTGATTGTGAGCCTGACTATTGATATCGCGCTCATAACACAATATTGTCCTCGTCACTGCACTCTTCTCTTTCTTATGGCTAGTAAGACTTCCCTTCATTTTTTAATGCAGATTAGTACTGTGATATTTTTGATATACACCCATGTATCCTCAACTTCTACTGCTCGAAACCTTCGATTCTATTAAAATTTACTTTCCTCAACATCCATGTCTCCATTTCATACTGGAATACTGGGAGTACGTAACGCCTCACGAGTCGGATTTTCGTGGTCGATACCTAGCTAGCTGTCGCAAAACACTTTCTTGATTTCTATGGGGCTATCGCTAATCTCATTAACGCAGGTACCTTGATAGTTATATTTACCAAATCTTTGAAAGATTTGTTTTTTAATGTGTGATCTTGGATGTTAATTTTTAATTTAATATTAGGACGTTTCTCTACATCCAAACAACGTCCGTATTCATCGGACATAAAGCTACCACGGTTTTATTTAGTAGGATTGGCAGAGCATCTAGACTTCCAGGAAGACCATGTCGTGAGCATAACTTAAATTATTTATTGAGGCTATTACTGTTTATTTTGATCCTATATTCTGACCTTCCAATCTTCAGAAGATTACTTCTTTCGAAAACAGATCAAACGACGTTGGTGAAGTAAGGCAGGATGATTATTAAGTAGGTTTTCAGGTTGTTACTCATTAGACTTATTATAACCTAATCAACACATTTCATGGTATTTTTCTTCTTGCGTATTTTTATAAAATTTTACAGTTGCCATTTGTCTGGAATTATCCCGCTTTGAGTATATTGTGTTATAAAATTCAACTAGTACTTGGATTTTATTTTCATCTATGAGCTTGATAATTTCAAATTGAGTTCTTCCAAGGGTTCATCTGGATTTTTCTTATCTCAAATAAAACTTCTTTCAGTATTATTTCTGGACCCTCAACTTCTTGAGTAATTCCAAAGTTACTTTCATGCTCTTTCTTTGATCTTTAATTAGGGCTATTACGTACTGTTCTCATATATTTAGCCGCTGTTCTATTCGTATTAATATCTTTCCGTGTTGCGTTGTTTTCGGATTCTTGTGTCGGATAATCATGTTTCGTCTATTGTTGTTCCATCTCTTCGCACTTTCTTTAAAAATATTCCTCTTTTGTCAGTTTAATAGACAATTTGCCAGTAAGTAGTATATTTATAAATCGACAAAATTTTAATATGAATACAATGGAAAAAAATAAGCAGAAAAGTATATTATAATTTACCTACAGATAAATTTTCGCTCAAAAAATTATAAAGTTTGCCGATTTCTAATTTCTGCCGGCAACGGCAAGTGCCTCCTTCCCTCTCGTGAGTACATTGTGAGATGTTGGTATAGACTCATGCAATATTTAATTTCAACCAATAATTGTAAGATTACTCAATTTTAAATTAATGTTATTTTCTTCCAGCAACTCAGTCCTGAATTTCTTCTTTGGAGGTTCCAAATTGAAAAACGCAATGGATGTGGCAATGAAAGGTGAAGATTGTAGTACTACATATTCCAAGTGTTCTTTTAAAAATAATATGTTTAAAAATTAAATGCCTCTGTTTTACAAATATACCATTTCTGTTAATCGCACAGCTTATAGTTTTAGTTGACTATTGGGCTTATTGTGCATCTTAAATGTTACAAGATTTACATGTTATGTACTTATTTCACAGTTTAAAAGAAATGTGATGAAACATTTTGTTATTGTTATGTAAATAAAGTTTACATTTTATTTGTTTCTTTTAAATAAATCTATGTGGTTGCACCCATTCCTTTTACCAATTATTTAACTTGGTTGCGTTTTGCCCAATATTTATTTAGAGTGAAGAACATAATAAATAAGCTCATCGGTATAACGAATTAACAATAGAAGCACTCCATTTTTTTTTCAGACAGACCATAATAATAAATTAACTATACGAGGGTGGTCTAAAAAGTTTCCGACCTAACAAAAATACAAGACAATTTTTCTGATTTTTTTTTCAACTTAGTCTCCTTGTAACACTACACACTTCTCCCAACGATGCTCCCATCTCTGTAACCCGTCCAAAAAATACTCGGCGTTTTTCTTTGCAAAGATTGTTCACGAAGGTGATTACCTCTTCATTTGATGAAAATCACTGTCCTCCGAGCGCAATGTTTAGATGAGGGAACAAAAAGAAGTCGCTTATGACTAGATCTGGTGAGTAAGGCGGATGGTCAAGCAGTTAAAACCATAATTCGTGGATTTTTGCCATAGCGACCGCTGAGGAGTGAGACGGTGCGTTGTCTTGGTGAAACAGGATTTTCTTTTTCTGCAAATGTGGCCGTTTTTCCGCAAGTTCTGCCTTAGCTTGTCAATTAATGATGCGTAATATGCTCCTGTAGTATGTTTTTTCTTTTTGAAGATAATCTATTAAAATAAATCCATGACTATCCCCCAAAACAGTCGCCATCACATTCCCATTTTTTGGAGCCGTGAGCAAACGCGGCTCCCAACGTACAGACAGCTTTTTCAATCTAAATGTTGATTTAATATGTAACAAACACGCTCTTTTGACATGCTCATATTCTCATGTTCTTGATGTTCATGTTCATAATCTCATGTTCTTCTTCATGTTGACATGTTCTTTTGACATGTTTGGAAACTTTTCAGATCACCCTCGTACTTGCATTTATATATGTTTATTCACCTGTACATCTATTTTCTTTAATTATTGTAAACTCTATACGAATGAAGAGATCCAAATGGTAGGATGACCACGTGAAAGAGGCAGTGCGAAAAAAATTAGCCTGGAAAGGATTTAAATGGGCCAATTGCGTAACTTAATGGACTGAGAAAAAAGGCATAATCCGGAAAGTGAAACAGAAGTAATCGGAAGATTCTGGTAAGGAACTGTATTAGTAGACAAGTACCTCCCTCTAAACACATCACAACTGAAGACAACGTGTATGATGAAATAATATGGAAGGAAGAAGTTAAACTTTCCCTTGAGGGACTTAAGACTGGTAAAGCCGTAGCAAGAGATGGTATATCTCCAGAACTAGTTAATACACTGTTAAATAAAGAGTAAAAGGTAATAGAGTGCAGGGAAACAACAGTACGAGTTATTACGATACAAGCACAGAATTTATTTTGATATAAACACTTGACAAGACACTGCACACAAAATGGCAGATGCAGTACACACAACAAACCGACGCTAACAGAGAGACTCACAACACAAAGGCTGTTGGTACCAAGACACTGTAGTGCACAGCCAGCATGATTTCAACTGCCACTACAGTGTTATCTGTCCATAATACAATATATACATAGGAGGAATTACTTCAACACACCCTCCTAATTCCGCATTACAAAATACAAATAGAATACATAAAAGGAATTATTACAGCAAGCCTTCCTAATTCACATTACACAATATAAATAAAATAAATGCAACTAATTACTTTAACAACCTAATTCCAAATAAAACAAATACAGGGAATTACTGAAATAGAATTACTTTAAAATCCTGATTACAAAACAAATACAAAGAATTCCATATTACACAGCTCAAATACAATTAATATCCTAATTCCATATATACATGTTCACTTTCACAGATTGATACCTAAAGTCCAATTCCAGTCCTTTATTATAACAATTTATTCCAATTTCGGTGTAGACCTCAATATTTTTTTTTCTTACTTTCCACATTAAAATATTAACATCATCTTTATCACTAGAACTTCTAATTATTTTGAAAACACTATGATAGTTTATTTTGCCAACACTTTTCAAACTCTGACAATTAGCCTTTCTTTTATTCTTGTAAATGATATAAGGGAAACTCACAATTTCTTTATTAGACACTCTTGACATGTCTACTGATTCACTATGTACCGAAAATTCCTTATACGAGCATATTCCCTTATCTCCTGTTGACTTTAAACTAGACCAATTAAACACAAGTAAATAATCTTCAACAGTGTCTTTCATCTTGTTAAATTTGTCCGAATTTACCTCTTTCCATACTTCTGAACTGTTCTTTATTTCCTTAATATTTAACTCTTTCATCTTGTTTAATAAATCTGGTTGTTTTGCTTTGACTTCTTTATTAACTTCTTCCAGATTTAACTCTTCACTAAAGTTTATTTCTTCCGGATAGTCTGTTCCATCTTGATGACTTACTTCTTCCAGATTTATATTTTCACTTAGGTTCATTTCTTCTAATTTGTCTATTTCTTCTACCTTTACTTCTTCACTATAGTTTGTTTCTTCCTTTGTATTATATGTTTCTTCTGTATAACTAATTTCTTCAAGATTTATCTCCTCACTATGGTTTATTTCTTCTATAAAACTAGCTTCTTCTATCTTTACTTCTTCACTATAGTTTGTTTCTTCCTTTGCATTATATGTCTCTTCTGTATAACTAATTTCTTCAAGATTCATCTCCACACTATGGTTTATTTCTTCTATAAAACTAGCTTCTTCCATGTTTAAACAAACTTTAGAAATATTATCAATACCAATAACATTTGCAGTGGCCCCAGAGTCTATCACAAAACAAGCTATCTCTGATGAACAAGGGGCTTCAGCACTATTATCCAAATAGGTTGTGAAGTGAAATTCGTTATCAAATTTATGATCAGCAGTGGCAGCAGAATTCTTATTCTTTAATTTCGGGCAAACACTTTTAACATGCCCTCGACCTTTGCAGTAATAGCAAACAACATTTGATGTTTTTATGGGGTTAGTGACTTTTGAATTCCCATATTTCCAGAATTTACCTTTAGTTCTGTAGGTTGCAAATACATTCTGTGATAGATCATCCTCCCATCTCATATTTCTCTCATACTCCGACAAAAGACAGTTTTTCACATATTCCAAACTAAGTCCTGATCTGTCCTTATTGTACACAATGTCTAATACTGACACCACGGAATCAAACTCTGATGGCATTGCAACAAGTAATTGATTTACTATCTCTTCTTGTTCCAATTTTCCACCAGCCACTTCTACTTCAGATGCCATGGTTTCAAACTTCTGAAAAAACTCTAGTAGAGGGTGGTAATTGTTGTAAACCATGTTTCTCCAAGTTCTTTGCAGCATGACAATAGACTTCATACCTCGTTTTTCATAGGTTGCTAATAAGGGCTTCCATTAATGTCTTTGCCGTTTCCTCTTTAACAGTGCAATAAATATTGTCTGCAAGACCACTAGCAATAACATATTTGGCCTTTGCATCCTGATCATTGAAAATTTTAATTTCCGCTTCCGTCATAGGGGGCTCTTCATTTAAAACTCCGAGTAAGCCACAGGCGCCCAACAATAATTTAATTCTGGAGTACCATATACTAAAGTTGTATCCTTCAAATTTTTCAACTGAAACTATCGGAACACTTGAACTCACCATTGTAACACCGTAACCGTCTAACTAAAACAAAATGGCGTAACACTGAATCAAACAAATCACTATTGTTTCACAAAACTGACTGACCGAAAACGTGTGTCCAAAAAGTTATTTCCAAACAAATAACTAACCACCACTGTCTGTCCCAAAAACTTATATCCATTCCAAAAATCCGGCTCTACCGTCAACAAAACATAACTTGTACACATAAACCTACACTGGGCCCATAACCTGTTAAATAAAGAGTAAAAGGTAATAGAGTGCAGGGAAACAACAGTACGAGTTATTACGATACAAGCACAGAATTTATTTTGATATAAACACTTGACAAGACACTTCACACAAAATGGCAGATGCAGTACACACAACAAACCGACGCTAACAGAGAGACTCACAACACAAAGGCTGTTGGTACCAAGACACTGTAGTGCACAGCCAGCATGATTTCAACTGTCACTACAGTGTTATCTGTCCATAATACAATATATACATAGGAGGAATTACTTCAACATACACAACTTACTAAAGTCTTACAGTTTCTGTTTCAGTCGAGAAAAGAATACCAGGGAACAGGAAGTATAATGCAATAGTATCCCTACACAAAAAGGAAAATCCCAGAGTTTTTATGTATGTTGTTAAATCAGTACATCCAAAATAAAAAGGTATGACATAGTCCTAGTTGCCGACTCTCAACAGAAGCTACGCTTGAAGTGGAAAATGAGTTAGGAAGAAAAGCACTCTCTATCAATGCAAATAAAAGTAAAGTACTACATCTGGGGAGGAGACCGCTGGTAATTAATGTAATTACTTACATTAATACAATATATTTTGGCTAGTCACTTGAACAAACTTATGATTGTTCATACCATGGTGTTATATTAAGCAGCAATGGGAAAATCGATGATGAAGTTGTAACAAACTAAGTTAAGTTAAAATAGGTATATTAAATGCTAATGATTGTTAAGGTTGAATATTTAATTCAACAATGTTTTTCTAATTTTGTTCCCCAGTAACAGCACCTCCCGGATCCAGAGGTAAAAATGTTTATGCTAGCTCGAATGAGCCGTTAAAAACCCGTTCGATTTCCTCCATAAGTCAGAGTTGAGAACTGGTACTGTCGGCGAGCAGGGTCGTGGTCCGACCGGAAGGAAGATGATCTGTCAAGGTAGGAGTTTCTATTTTTCTGTAGTCTGGCTTGATTTGAGGTGTAGCCAGATGGTAGCTCACTTGTGGATAGAGCCAGTTAAATAATTATTTAATTTTTCTTTGGCACGTTTCGATCACGAAGTAGATGGGATAGTGAATCTTATTTTAAATTACTGTAATTATTTTTATTAGTCCTAATATAGTTAATAATGAACCTTATTTTAAATTAGCGTTATTATTGTTATTAGTAATGATCTTGTTGATGGTGATTCTTATGTTAAATTATAATGTTTATTTTTATTAGTTATTATTTATTTCGTTTACGGGAAATTTCGGTTTGAATGTGTAATTAATGTATTATTTTGTTAATGCCTTGGCAAAAATACTGAATAAAACAAACCCAGTGAATAAAATAAAATAATAAAATAAAATAATATAAAATAAAATAAAACAAAACTTTAGAAATGGCGGATAGGCAGAAGGAGTTGGAGGAATTAGTCAGAAAGCCAATGCGGACTTCGTCGCTGAGAATAAGTCCCTCATCAGAATCCACCATCACGTTTGCCGCCTACTTATTTGAAAGTGTCGACAGTTTTGTCTACCTCGGTTCTCTGGTCGGCTCAACCGGCCCAGAAGATCATAGAAGAATTTTGGCCGCTAATAATTGTTATATTGGGATGGCAAAAATTTTACGAAGTTGTCTGATATCAAGAAGAGTCAAGGTCATGCTGTACAAAACAATCATCAGGCCTATTTTAACTTATGGATCAGAAATCTGGGCTCTGTCCAGGGCAGATGCCAACGGTTTATTGTTCTTTGAAGGAAAAATATTAAGAAGGATGTTTGGAGCTGTAAGAGTTGGTGATCAAAAGACTCAGAATGCAGAGCTGTATAAGATGTATCAGGAGCCTGACGTTGGAGCCTCTGAGTATTTGGATGGAAAAATGAAACGTCCTGAAACAGATCCTGCATCCCTCCTGACCTCATCTGCATAGCATTGTTGGATCCAGAGATAGGCAGACCTTAGCACAAGACAGTGAAGAGTGAAGGCGACACCTTGGTGTGGCCTGGACCCGTATTGGGTTGTAGAGCCTGCTTTGATTGATTTGATAAATAAATAAAGGTGTTAAATGAATGAACCTGTGTCCATTGTTGTCAGGTTACTTAAAACGGTAATATATATTTTCAAACCACTCTGTGCCCTATGGATCACAGAGTCTGTGACGTTGAGAGAAAGGAGCGGTGTGGTGTGGATTAAGATAAATGTAAAAAAGTTCATTTTTATGGAGCAGGGTATCTTGGTTGATCTTTAAGATGAAACATAAATTCGTTGATATGAATGAAAGTACTTAGATTCGCTTAAAATTCATAGAAATAAACACTAGTTGCCACTGTCAGCTGTAAATATATTATGTTAAATAGCACGATTATTTTATTGTATTACTTATAAAGCTGGAATGGTCGACTAAGTGAACTCAGTGACCAATGGTGAAATATTCTTGTGGCCCTCACTCCAATATCCTAACCGAGCAGAGCTCGTATTGTTATACAATGTAGGTAAAAATGCAAGATGTAAAATTGATTTAATTTCTATGATTAGTATACGAATTTCATTTTTATAACCTAATAAAAATTACAATTAGCTGCTTAGAACAATACTGATATAATAGTAATTGATAACTGGCTTTAGTTTTTTTTTAATTACTACTATAACATTACGCATTTATGATTATTCTAATTAGTAACGAATATTAGATAAACCTTTATTTTATTTTTCAAATTAGTTAGCAATTTGTCTGTAACATGTTTACATTGGTCTCTGAGGGTTGATAAGAGGTTGGTATTTGTTAACAGAAGGTTAGGTAGGTCTGTTATTTTAAACTAGTTTCGTCCTATACCGGTTTTGAATTTCAGTTTTTCTTTATTACTATTAGTTTTGATGTCGTCACGGATTAAGCATTTGATTTTTAGTGGTGTCATTGCGTTTTAGCAATAATGATAATTTATGACATTCAGCATCTGTCAAGAAAATATTGGATTATTTCCAAGTATAAGCCAGGTGATTTTATTGTAGATGCAAATACTTTATCCTAATTTATTATTGTAAAATTTGGTTACAAAATTTCAGTTACAATTGTCACTTATTACTACATCCTATAGAATTTTAGTGTTTTCGTTTTTTTAAATGTATAATAATGATAATAATCTTTCATGTTTAAAAGCTAGAATTGGTTTCTACTTTTATTTTTATCGTACATTTTTAAAAGATATTTATTAATTTTCTTGATGATTTCTGACTATACATTTTATACTTAAAATTTCTGAAATAGTATCTATTTTGTTTACAAATATGTATGTCAAATTCTCATTAAGTATGGAATGAACTGTGCATTAAATTTCAATTGATGTTTTCAATAATTACTGTTTAAAATTTTCAACAATACATACTGTCAGATTATTAATCTGTGACGGTTTCTGATTCACATAATATTTTTGTGAAAGATTATGTTAACAGTTTGGTTTATAAAAATCTGTACCACTACAACCGATACAAGATTTTGGGTGGAATACTTGGTAAATTTGTTGGTAATTTTAACAAACCCCCCTTTCCCCCTATTTCCTGTTTGATCTATTTTAGTTGTATTTTATGATGGTTTGTATATTGTATTTTGTATTATAATAATCTATTGTCCTTTTCTACTGTTATTTTTCTTTATTTTTTATTCTGAATGTTCATTGAAACTTTTCCTTTATTATATATATATATATATATGTTTATTTAACATTCCCAAATCTGTTTTTGTTATAAATGAATCTTAGTTGGTGACATTCTGTATAGTTGTGGCTTCTATCATCATTATTCAATTGCTTTGTTTTCTCCTGAATTAGTTATTAAATCTTCTAGTTACCACCTAATTTTTTCTTGAGATTGACAATGTGACCTTGTAAAGTTATCTTTAGGGCAAATTCTAGTTGTCATCACCTTCATCAGTTTCTTTTTCTATTATTTCTTTTTTTTTTTTAATACTCCAGCAATGAAACGCTTTACATCTTAAATCGAGAGAGGAAAAAAAACCTAATAATGCATCTTTATCAGACCATTAAAGTTGGAAAATTTGGTTTCTTAAAAATTATATGCGACTTTATTAAAAAAATTCAAACAATTTGCCAATTTAATTGGTGGTTACTGCTAGTACATGAACATTAATTGGAAATAATTCTATATCTTTTAAATTCTTACTCTTAGGGTGACTAAGAGTGCTTGTTTATTTGTGAGATATATTTTCTTCCTTCAAGTTCTGATGTGTGTGTGTGTGTGTGTGTGGTTTTTGTTTAGGTGGGCAGATGGAAATCTCCAAAAGACGTCGATAGGCCAGTACCTATACGTTTGTGGGATTTTTACCCACTAAAACCACCTCCCTACCTCTTGTTTTCCACACTCCATGGGACCGACATTAGGCATTACTTCGTGGAGGGTATATGTGTGTATATATTAATACATTTTTTATTTACTTATTGCAATATAGACCATAGAACTCTTTCGCAGTTTGGTGATGTGGTTTTATAGCAGATATAATAGACAGCTTTGAGCAAGTTACCCAACCTCACCTTGCTAGGAACAATGGTTTCGATACTGTAGTAGTAAGCTGCCTGTAAATCCATAACCAGTAACTTTGGGGCCGATTTCCCTATGTCCTCTCATCGACGTACAATCAGGTGACAAATCAGTCTAGATTCTAGGGATCATGGGTTTTCTGGGTCAACAGGCCCATGAGAACCTATAAATGTTTCCCTAATGCAGACCTTCCCTGGACCAAACTCTAGGCGGCTATTGTTATCCTGATATTCCACTACATGTTTCCCAGTAGTAGTACATAGGGTGGAATAATCACTCCTATGCTCGTTTTTTGTGAGTTTCCTTCTGTAGGCTGATGGCTTCACATACCCATGGAGAAGGGAGATAATAATATGCTCAATCTCAAGCTACATAGTTTTTCCCCTTGTTGCCCATCCAACTGCCATCCACCCTTAGTGTTCCTTAACTTTGAATATCTACTGTAAATGACTTAGCCTGCTCCACCACCCCACCCATATGTGTGTTTGTGTGTCTAATAAATGCATTACTGGTTATATTTATCTATTACTAAGATAAAATGTATCACTACTTAATAGAGTCAGAACATATTTTTTCTTTTAATTTTTAAATATCTTTGCTTTCAGTGTGTGATTTTAGGACCGTGACTGTCATAGTGTTTACAGCATGGGCAAATTTGATTTAATTTTATCCTAGCAGCATTTAAATTAGTGGTGAGTGCTTTCTTTTTACTTAAATTATTGGCCAAAGAATTTTGATGAATGATTGATTTTAAAATATTCCTTAAATTAATATGCTTTTATTTAAATGTATTCAACCTTAAACAAGTTTAAAAGTTCATTTAATCCCCTGTTCCTTTTGTACTTCAGGATATAATCTAACCAATAATATGCAAAAAGCGTTATTTTATCAAGTGTCATACCTTTCCATCAAAAATTAGATTTCATGTAACAAATGTTTCAGATTTCAATTTAATTAAAGTTGAAGATATTAAATTTACAAGAATTTATTGGATAATTCCTGTGAAATTAGTAAAATAAGTTTCATTTCACTAATGTTGTTGATGTTTAGTAGTTCTATTCTTATCATATGATTACAATATCCTATCAACATTTAGTCCTTATTTTTTAAATTATCTTTCTTAAATCTCTTATATCCCCTGTACAGTATTTTCCTTATATAATTAAAAAAGCTTGATATATTAATTTTTATGACGTTAAATAAGCGCAGGTCCTAGTATAAATTATATACCTCCCTACTTTTCCTAATTTTCCATCTGTTATATCCATCCTGCTATTAGATTGCTTAACCTTACTGTTCTGTCTCTACTGTATTCTTGGTACTGTCTCTTATTTGTTCTTGTATAATCTCCAGGAATCAGTGTATATTGTGGAACCTTCCCTCTCATATTTTATTTAATTTTACAATTTACAAAGTGATCTGTCCGAGACTTCTACTAAAAACCATTCCTGTGTTTCATGGAAAATGCCTCCCAGAGCACATTGTGGCATCTATACACGTCCAGCTTTATTTTTTTCTATTTTTCCATCTCAGTTTTGTTTCAATCTAATGGCATAAAACTCCTTCGAATACATTTTCCACTCTTTAATGTGTTTATTGACATGTTTAGTTCTTCTGAACAAAATATATCAGATATCATTTCCTTTCACCAGAGATAAATTAATCTTACGTCATTATCAAATGATAATCTTGTTGAATCAAGCCAGGTTTCAACTCTTAAACTTTACTTACTTCTGCAACTTCTCAAATGATATCTCCATATCATTGTTTTAAAACATAATTTGTTGTGAACTTCTTTACAACACTTCTTCTTTGTCAATGTCTCTTTTTTTTGGAAGTGCTGCTTTGATATCTGTTTTCGGAAGATCCCAAATTGGCATCATATTTTATAAATTTTATATTTGAAAAACAAAAACAACGACATACAGAAAACATAAACCATTGCCAAAAGGTTACAAGATTACTGTATTACTAAATTACTAAATACAAAATGAAATTACTCTTATTGTTAATGGTTGTAAGACATACATACTCGAAGAAGCGGCTTGCTATTATGGTATGCATTTTTTCAATTCAGTACACATTTATCTCACTTTACTGGAATGTAGTTTCTTTATTTCATGATAGGTAATGAAATGACTAAAAACTTTCATTGTTAATCATTTGATGATTGTGATTTTTCTTCTGTTTTTAGATTCATTATGATGTCAGATAACAATGAAGAGATGATAGATGTTTCTATCATTAAAACAGAATTGGATTCTAGTATATTTTGTTCTTCTCCTACAATTGTTAAAACAGAATTGGATTCGAGTACATTTTCTTCCTCTCCTTCTATCATAAAAACAGAATTGGAGACTAGTACATTTTCTTCTTCTCCTACAAATTCAGCATTATATTCAATGTCTCACATGTTACCCAATGATGTGAGTTTGTATTAATTATATTTATATGTTTATAATGCAAGATTTTGTATATTCTTGGATAATTATGCATATGCTAGGTTAATTTTATGTTTCTGTTTAAATTTATGTTGATCTAGTTATTCTTTTGATTGTAATCCACCCAATTTGTTGGATACAATTGAATTTTTTAATCAAAAGCCTTGATGTTTGAGTTTTTTTTAATGCATGCTAATAATCCTAATTTACTTAATAAAAAATAATTAAGTTGACAAAGATTATGAGATCTTTAATTTCTTTTTATTGAATATATTCTGTGATACAAATTATTAAGTGTGCTTTAATTTACATTTTGTTTAATTTATATAACACCATTTTACGGTGCTATGGCTGATCGGATTTCCTTTTTGATATTCAATTGTTTTGGCATCTTTAGAAAAATCTATTTAAAGTTTTCTTCTAAGTTCAATATTGCACTGCCATATTTGTCGTCCAACTAATTTTATAAAAATTCTATGCCAAAGATTTTTAAAGTGTAATATGATCTTAAAATGGCTTTATTATGTTATGTTTATTATGCTACCATGGCTGATCAGACACTACTCCAGTGGGAGTCCTAAATTTATACTATTTAGGTATAATTAGGATAGGGATCTTCAACGAGTTCTTTATTTACACCACACAAGCTCAGGACCGCTACTTTAATTCTCCAAGCCTGTGCAGTATCAGGTACTTTTTACGAAAGTTCTAGCTATTACAAAAGTTCTTTGACTGAGATATTTTACAAAATAAGTCAGACTACAAATTCGATAGTTAAACATGAAAGCATGGTAGTGCAACTATGATGTTTGATACTCATTAAGCTTTGTGTGCAAAAATTTGCAGATGTGACTGGGTGTTATTCATAATAATTCAATGATAGTCATTAATTGTGTTACCACATATAAGATAATTTGATATTGTATTTAATTGTTATAATGTAGTGCTCAAAATACACATGAAAATAGTTTGAAGCCCTTTCTTTGCGGCCTAAAACTTCTATTCTATGGAAATAAAGAAAGAAGGACAAATGTGTGAAAATGTATTAAAATATTGACTGAAAATCAAATTCACAAAACATTTGTAGGAACCCATAATAGTATCCATAATAATAAGCACTGGAATACCAACATAAACCTACAAACATCTTTGATTTTGAAGTTATAAGAGCAAGATTAAACAAACATGAAAAAATCAATACACCAAATTAAGTTACATCATACAAACAATTATGACATAGGCTCTACAACCCAGTAGTCTTAGCCGCATCAAGTCACCTCTTTCACTCTTTCTGTCATATGCTAAGGCCCATCTTAGTCCTGGCCATAGATGTTTCTTTTTTCCATCCACATACCCAAACAAAGGTTTCTTCTGAGTAGCTCCTCCACCATTCTGGCCACATGTCCAACCCATCTTAGCATTGAAATTCTTATGTGCCACCACCTCTAGCTCATGATAAATTTGATTCAACTCTGTATTTTTCCTTAGTCTGAATTGGTCGCCAACTCACACAGCACCAATAATTCTTCTTAGTATTTTCTTTTCGAAGAGCAGTAAACTGTTGGCATCTGTTCTGGACATTTAAAAAAGTCTGGTAAGTGTTTTATAAAGTATGACCTTGGCTTTTCTTGTTATTAGACAACTTCTTTAAGTTTACACCATCCCAAAATAACATTTAGTAGTAGCCATAATCCTTCTTTGTATTTCTGGGCCAATCGAGTTATCTCCTTTGACCAGAGAACCAAGGTAGGCAAAAATTTTAACACTTTCCAATGTGATGATGGGTTTTGGTTGCCTCAACAGGTTAGCCAACATACATTTAGTTTTTGATTGGTTCACTTGAAGACCTATACGCAGTCCAGCATTTTCCGAAGCAAGAAAAACCTGTTTCAAATCCCTCTGTGATCTTTCTATAGATATCTATGTCATCCGCATATACCTTTATTTGGGTGGGTTTTGTCAGAATCGTACCAACAACTTGTGACCTTTTCGAGGCCAAACTCACATCATGCACCAATCATCAGGGAGAGTATTGCTTAACCAAACTCTTAGGAGCCAATCTCGGATCACCTTGGTCACTTCATTTCCACTTACCTTCAGAATTCAGCATCCCATCCTGGTGCTCAATTATTCATTAGCTTCTGGATTGAGCCCCTTTGTTTTCTTCTATGCAGGTGTTTCTCCTCTACTCTGTAATCAGAAAAAGCCTAATGAGTTCTATGCATGTCAATCATTTTCCTGTGGGCCTTGTTTTTTTCTCTCTGTAGCTTCCTGGATAGAACCATTCAGGCCTCCATGGTTGCCCCTCTGATCCGAATACTTCTTCAGCAACTTGATCAATTGTATACTTACTATGGCACCATATTTTATCAACACCATTCTCTGTAAACCCCTTTACCATTGCTACATTCAGCCTTTATATTTTATACTCTGACTCCTGCAGCTTCCCAGTACTTATTCTTTTTGTGAGTCCCTCTGGTCTTTTGTACATTTCTTATTTTGGCATGTATGCGTGCTACTAGCAGATAATGATTGCATTCCGTGTTTTCCCCTCTCTTCGTTCTGACTGCCATAAGCATAGAACACTGTCTTCTACTGAAAAAAACATGGTCAATGAGGTTTCTGGAATTACTATCATGAAAAACCCATGTAGCTTTATAATTATTTTTTCTATCAAAAATGGTACTCTCCACAACTGTATTACGAGGTGATGCTAAGTTCACCGTCCTGGTCCCATTATCATCAGGCATATTGTGAAGGCATGCTTACCAACTAAAACAAGTATGTAGTCTCAGGATTTTTACTTTGGTTTTATGACATATGGTCACCTCTTGATTGTACTTGAGGACAAATAAAAACAAATCATGAACTGCTTCTTTCTCATCATTATAGTGAATTAAAGTGGCTCTTCATTTCTACTTGTAGGCGATTACACTCTGCTAGGCAAATGCTTATTCCATTCAATATATCAAGATCTCTTATATCTCATATCTATACCTTTTCCTGCAAAACTAAAACATTTGAACATTCCTTTCTAAACTGTTTTGCTACTTTCTGGAATATCTACCGTTCCTACCTACATTTAAATCATTCTTTTTTTTCACTTCCTAACAGTTGCTAGCTAATTAAAGGAGAAAATCTAGGCCCTGAATTAATTTTTTTTTTGCCTGTATATCTATAAATCATAGATATATAGGCATTTTGTAAAATTAATGATTTATTTTATAAAATCATCGATTCATTTCTTTTTTCATGTGGTCACTTAAAAAGTATTTCCTCATATGGTATGTCAGAGCTTTTTGTTATTAGGATATTTGTTATCTTCACACTGCTTTCTAGGCAAGGACAGCTAGTTCATTCTGCTGATTTCCTGAATGTCCTCTAACCCAATTTATATGAACCACTTTCTCCAAATTTGTAGCATTGATAAAATTATGTATTTATTGTGATTAGTGATTATGAATTAGTTTCCTAGCTGGATGATTAAGAATTAGTTTCCCACTTAGGTGATTACAAATCTCTCGATTAATTTCTTAATTAATTGAAAGTCTACTAATAATTTTTCACCTGTATGGTTTTGAATTGCTTAATCTGTGGCATATTAAGAAATACTCTAATAGTTTTGAAGTATGTGTGTGCATATATACATATATGTTAATAATGGTTATCTTGCTTAGATTACACTGTGCTACTTTCCTTAGGCAGTAAAACTATTCTCTTTTTTATTGTTTTATTTCTTTATTTTATTTTTAGGATGTTTTAAAAATAGAAGATGAAGAAGCCCCAAGGAGGTTGTGTTTGGTTTGCGGTGACATCGCTTCAGGATTCCATTATGGAGTGGCCTCCTGTGAAGCTTGTAAAGCATTTTTCAAACGCACAATTCAAGGTTTTTAAAAGCACAAATAATTAATCAAAATTTTAGAAATTAATTTTGGTATTATTAAAATTAAAATTTGGCCCGAAGTTTTACAAAATTAAAAATTGTTATGTAAATACATATGGATGAAGTTATGTAAATACATTGAATTGATTTTGATATTTTACATTGATGGAAAAATCCAAATTAGAAGCAGAAGGCTCAAAAATAACATAAAATAAAATATCTTGTTGATATATGCCTAATTTAAGCATCATCAGTTCAGAATGAGAATAATAAAATTAAAGAAATATAAAAGACACAAAATAAAGCACATCCTAATCTCTCAGTTCAAATAGAAACCATGGACAGCATCCATATACACCCAAAACAGGTGGTAATACTAACACACATAAAACATGAGATTATAATAAATTTAAAAATAAAGGAACACTCATATTAAAAATTCAAAATTTGTAAAATAATCAAAATAAAATAAAATTAACAAAGATAAGGGAAAGTATAGGTACAGCACAGTAAGGTATCTATCTAATTTCATAGCTATTCCACGGAATATAATACTAGAGAAGTGCAAAAGGTCAAAATAGACCTTAAATATATATATAATAAATGTATAATATTTTATAATTTCTTTCCTGATGTTGCCTAAGTTGACGAAATATCAACAGGATTTTTTTTTCTTTACTCAATGCTAGCTAGTACTGACCATTATTTTAGGGTGTACAATATTTTTAGGGTATTAAGTATGTGTATTTTATATATTTAAAAAAATAATTATCAGCTGTTTCTTCTGTATTTAAGGTGCTATCTTTGCTTTGTATCTCTTTGTACCGTGAGGTATGAATGTGATTATTTATCTTTTTTTTTATGTATATTTAGTTTGATTATTCTCTTTCTGTCCTGGATGATGCCTGAATTGTCAAAATATCAACAAAAAGTTTTTATCATTTTTGAGACTTGTTTGAATTTTTTTCAATTTAAGTTTTGACTTGGGTCACCAAAATTTATCTTTATAGAAAGTTAGTAGTATTCAATAAAACGGGAACTCTGTTTTCACCAACACTTCCTAGATGCATTTAACCTTTAAAACAAAAAAAAAAAAATTACAACTGGGATGAACTAGGTTGTAGGAGTGGAGTATAGTGCTGGATTTCAGGTCCAGAGTATAAGATTGATATTTAGACAAATACCAATGCCTGCCTCCATGTTTTGGACTTGGATTTGTGTTCATGAAAGTGCTACTTTTTCCCTGCATAACATGCAAAGATAATATTATATGATTTTAAGTCATTTACTATTTTACTGGAAAATAATTTAACCTCAAAATTCCGCTTAAAACAAAAGTTGACATCAATTCTGCAATAGACAAACTAACAGAAGCAATACAACCCGATATAAAAGATAATACATTCCCAAGTAAAAATCATTATCAACAGAATAACTGGCCACTTCATATTCGCGAGTTATTAAAAGAAAAACGACGGGCAAGAGCGAAGTGGCACTGCACGAGATATCCATCTGACAGGAGTCATTATACCAAACTAGCCAACAAATTAAAAACAGAAATCAGAACATTAAAAATTCAAAATTTGTATTATCGTACAGAAAATCTGAGTACTACTGACAAATCCTTATGGAATACCACTAAAAAACTCCTAAAATATAAAAATTTCAACCACCCACTTTTAACCGAATCCAAGATCTGATGAAGAAAAATCACAAATTCACCAGCACCTATTCAAAACATTTAACCCTCATCCAGATATCCTTAATCCAACCCACTCTGAATCCATTGAAGCAGAATTAAGTATTCCTCTTCAGTTGTCCCCTCCTCCTAAAGCATTCCATCCTTCCGAAATGTCAAACATTATTCACAGATTACCCGCCAACAACGCCCCTGGGCATGACCTAATCACATCCCACATTCTAAAACGCCTTCCTCAGAAAGCGATCCTACTCCTTACATATATATACAATGCCGTACTCCGCACCACATACTTCCCTGATTCCTGGAAATTATCCATAGTTAAGATGATACCAAAGCCTAAAAAACCACCAGAACTCCCATCTTCTTACTGTTCTATATCTCTCCTACCCATAATGGGTAAAATACTTGAAAAACTCATTCTGAAACGTCTTCATCCTATCATAGAATCCAATCAAATAATCCCAGATCACCAATTTGGTTTCCGAACATCACACTCAACTATCTAGCAATGCCATCGTGTGGTGGACGCTGTCTCATCCGCATTAGAGCACGGGAGCTTTTCTCGATGTGGAGCAGGCTTTTGATCAAGTCTGGCATCCGGGTCTGCTGTACAAACTCCGTAAATTCTTACCTTCTACTTACTTCCTTATTATCAGTTCCTACCTCAGTTATAGAGCCTTTAAAGTAAACCATCATTTTTCCCACTCTTCCCTCTTTACCCAGTCTGCCGGAGTTCCTCAAGGTAGTATCATGGGTTCCATCCTTTACACGATATATACAGCTGACATCCCAACCCATCCAAGCACTGTCCTCACTGCGTACGCTGATGACACATGTGTGTTATCAGTAAATAAGGATCCATTTGTTGCATCCTAATCTCTTCAATCCCATATCTCAAACCTTCAAGAATGGTGTAAAAATTGGAGAATTAAAATAAATCCTAACAAATCCCATCAAATTACCTTCACCCTTTGTCATAAACCTACAAACTCCTGCCCTACTGTATCCTTTAATAATATTCCACTGAACCCTGTCGAACAGATACGTTACCTAGGACTCCATCTGTCGTCAAACGTCAAACGTCTTACTTGGAATCCTCATACAAGACTGAAAAGACAAGAAACTGCTCGTCGTTTTCGCCTACTTCAACATTTACTGGACAAACGCTCTAAGCTCACAATTAATTACAAAAGACTCAGATGGTTCTAAATTAAATAATAATGTTGGTTCTTCATTGGTATCGGACTCCAGGATTAGCAAGTATAAACTTCCTCTCCTGACCAGCAACTTCACTGCCGAATGTTATGCGATTTGCGCGGCACTCTATTATATTATGCAATGCGAGGAAGAAAACTTCGTAATATACACGGACTCCCTATCTGCTCTAAAGGCACTAAAAAACATCTATAGTAAAGACCATCTTGTAAGGAAAGCACAAGTTTATGCATCAATGTTAAAAGATCTGAATAAGAACATATCTTTAGTTTGGATTCCATCACATGTGGGAATGAAAGGTAACAAAGTAGCAGATCGGGCTGCCAAGGAAGCCGCATTGTCATCGATTGATATTACAAGTATCTACACCTCATCCGACATTTGCCACTTTTTAAAATATGAAGTAAAACTAGCTTGGGCCCAGCTTTGGGAAAATACTGGGAAACTAAATAAGCTTATAGCTGTAAAAAAGGAATTAAAAATATGGAAAAGTTCCAACCGCAGTAACAGAAGGGAGGAGGTGGTTGTAACAAGACTCAGAATAGGCCACACCCGACTTACCCATTGTTACCTTATAACAAAGGACGGTCCACCGAAGTGCGCAACATGTAATAACACACAATTAACAATTGAACACATACTGGAGGACTGCCCCCTCTGGGATAGTTATTTTCAGGAAGCTCAATTACAAACATACCTCCCAACTATTCTTGGTGATAACAACAAAAATATAGACAGTCATCAAATTTCTAAAAAAATATAATCTTTTTAACAAAATTTAAAAAATGGTCAAGAATATAAAGAATAAAGAAACAAAGAAATAATATAGATTGAAGGACGGACACTGAAGACCCTTGATGTTGAGTGTCCATAAGCAATTCAACCTAACCTAACCTAACAAAAGACTCATTTACATGACAGTTATCAGGCCTATTTGGACATACGGAGTTGAGCTTTGGGGCTCTACTAAACCATCCAATTCATCTTGTATCCAATCCTTGCAATCCAAAATCCTTCGTAAAATCCTCAATGCTCCTTATTATGTCACAAACGAACTCATCCATCATGATCTTAATATCCCATATGTTACTGATTTGGCCCAAACTAGATACCTAACCTTCCATGACAAGCTCCATACTCACTTGAATCCGCTAGTCTCTCAACTTGCTTCCCATACTATTCCTGATAACCCTCCGAGGCGTCTCAAAAGAAGATGGCCTCGAGACCATCTACTATAGAACTTTAATGGAGTGCTACCGATGGGTAGTTTCTCCACAAGTGTTTTTCATGTCATATTGTTCATATTAGCTGATTTACTTATTACAATATTATTATAGTTGTAAATTTCAATAAATTAAATTTAAAAAAAACTATTTTTAATTTACTTTATTCCTTAATATTTAGCCTAAGTAATTTGATTGATTTTTACTTCAGCTATTAAAAAGAACAACTTCCAAACCTTGTTTTTTTTTAATGATTTTTAGTCTTATAATTTTTATCTTCTACATACGTTATTAGTCTAAGCATAAATAAGAGGTTATTTGGTTTTTCTGTAATTGTTTAGGCATAGATTTTGTTGTTTTTTCCCCATTTAATAGTTCACATTTAGCAATTAGTTTGTAATGCTTTTGTATTGTAGGGAACTTGGTATTTTTATTTTTTATCTTGTATTATTATTTTTCTATTCTGTTACGTCTTACTGATCACCTCCAATCTATTTCTCTAGTTCATAACTTTGTGTGTCCATATGTCCTGAATAAAACAATTATATATAATTATGTGATCTCATGATTTTTTTTTCTGTTTGAGATATTATTAACCTTCGTGTAATTTAAAATTTGTCACTAATTTTATTAAATTTAGTTTACAATAATTGTAAACTACTAAAAAACAATGACCTCTTGGTCTTTTAAATTCAAAAAAATTATTTTAAACTGTTTTTGCTTTAAATAAAGGCAGAATTCATTCTTTTTTTTATAATTATTGTTTTTACTTAAATTATCATTTTTCTTGCTAATATAATTCTTGGTTTTCTTTTCCTTTATAGGAACATTAGCTTCATATATCATCAACATCTTAGAAGTCTGGCAAAATTCAGAAAATCGGTTTATGAAGGGGCACCTATCAGAAAATTAGGAATATTTAGGTAAATTTTGTTAAAATATAACTACTACCTGGTTGAAACTGTACACTTGGTGATATTCATTCTTTATACTTTTGATAAAAAATTATATTTTTAAGATTAGGTAACCCTTTCATTGGCATATTTATACCATGTTATAAAAACTGGGTAATCCTTCCTATTGGTATATTTATACCATTTTATAAAAACATTCCAACATTTATTTATTGAATCAACTATTAATATTGTTTGTCTTTGATAAATTAAACAACAAATATTTGGCTCAGTTCTGGTGGTTGTTGTAAGCCCCTTTAATTATTACAGATCTTGGGTTTTGTGGTTGTTATGATATCTAAACTATATCTCTCGCCTAAAGATAAACCAACACCCAAATAGAACTGGTATATGTTAATAATATTTCTGAAGTATTGTTATTGATGAGATTTTCAGTTTTGTTTTTTGGGTATTTTTTTATTCACTTATGATGTCCTTCGGACTTTCCAGCAGTTTTTGTCATACCTCTTCCACAATTTCAGATGTATTCATGTAATGTCCTTTTTGAGTCTAGGGAAGAGAAAGAAGTCAATAGGGCCAAGTCTGTTGAATAGGATAATTGAACAATGAGTGCCATGTAATTTTTTTTATTAGAAAGTCCTTCTTAGGCTGAGTCGTGCGATACTGTTGCTGCTGAAGTTTTCTTCATCAATATAGGTTTTTAATAAATAGTTCAATAGCTTTTGAGGGTTCTGATTCTGTTTTATAAATTTCAGTCATGCACATACATTGACCATTATGATTGATACTTTTTTGGTGAAGGTGATATGTATTATGTTTTCAAGGAGAATGTATACAAAATAAAAAAACAGTCAATAAAATGCCAGTTTGAAAAGCTCTTGTTCAATAGTTATCTAATTCTTTTTAAATTTAATGTATTTTTTATTTTGAAGATAAGAGCTTTGTCCTTGCCAGAATCTTTTCTTTAAATGACAAATCTTTTCTCTTCAAAATAAAATTTGTTTAAAAAATAATCACCATCAAAAGAACTATAAATAAAATAAATTATATATTTAATATAGTTTTTTACATTAGTAATAATGGAATTTTTCAAATACAATTGCATGAGTATGAGCATTCGTCAATCTTTAATACCACTTTCATCTCTGGACAAATAATTTGGACTATCAAGCTCGCTCCTACTGTAGATATAGAAGTATAATATTCCATTAGAAAGCTTATGATTTAAAATGAAAATATAATGCCCTTGAAGGTATTTAAGAATGAAAAAAACACAAACTTAAGTGGTGTGTGATGTTATCTAAATTCTAGTAAAGTTGCCCAATCTACTAGAGAAAATATATAAATTAGTAACTTTTGCTATTTATGAGTTATTTTTATGCAAGTAAAACTGCTCAGCTTGAGTATTCCTCTGTATCTTAGTTTATATGTCTCATGGTATGTTTCCAATCCATTCCGAATGTTTTGATCTTAAAAAATATTTTTGATTTTATTCTATGAAGGGTTGAACTTCTGTTTTGCTAAATTCACCTTTTACCGTAAATTAACAATTATTACTACATCTTAATTAAAAAGATGTATGCTGCCAAAACAATTATTTTATTATATTTTATTTTATGTTTTCAATTATTTTATTATCATATTTTTATTTTGTTCATAATGGTTGGTATTAGTTTGCATTAAAAAAAGCAACTGAGGTAACTTCAAGTCAAGCGGGATTTCAAATTTTAACTTTTAAAGCAGGCTCATTGTTACTACAAGCTTACATTTAGTTCTGACTTATTTTTGTCTAAATCAAAAGGGTGGTAACAGTGAGCTCCAAGTTCAAAGTTGAAATTTTAATTGGATTGAAGTAATCCTGTTGGTCTTAAAATTATCTTGGTTTACGGTAGATTGTCTAATCAATTATATGTTCCTGTGTTATTTCTATGTTTATCTGTTAAAGAATATCCGATAATATAAAATTAAATTGTGAGTTATTGTACTTTTATTCGTTTACATTAACTGTTTCAGGCAACATTGAGTACACTTGTCCTGCTGCAAATGACTGTGAAATTAACAAAAGAAGGAGAAAAGCCTGTCAAGCATGCAGATTCCAGAAATGTCTTCAGAAGGGAATGTTGAAAGAAGGAGTCAGACTTGACAGAGTAAGGGGTGGAAGACAAAAATACAAGCGAAATCCAGAAATATATTCTGTAAAAAACAAAGGTTCATTTTTGGAAGGTAAATCCATCATATTTAGTTAAATTTTACTTTTTTTTATTTCAAAGAATTTATTAATTTTTATTTTGTTTTGCTGTGTTCATAATATTTAATGGTTTTATTGATTAATTTGCAAGTGCTACTAATCTAAGATTACAAATGATGGATTAATTGAAATGGATTATTTGGTTATCATTATTGAAACAGCTCGGGAAATAGATGATTTCATCCGCTATTCGTCATCTATTATCTTAAGATAAATTTTGGCCAACACTGGTCGGGATCCAGCATCTTCCTCAAACCTTTAATGGATAAACTTTGTACATAATCAGAGTTTTTGAATTATCACAGGTACAATTAGGTCAACCCCTATTTGGGACAAGATAAGAAGGACAGAAGAGTCTTAAAAAATTTAAACATGAACTCTAATCGATTGTGCCAGATTACCTTCTTAAAGAAAAAGTCAAGCAAGGCTATTCATCCTGATTAATGAGACAAAGTGCTATACGTAGGACCAAGAAACTGCTGATGGCATTTTAGATTATGAAAATAGAACTTACTTCTATGGAATATCCTAATAGGAATACAATTTAAACATCTATCCTTTCAGGTCCCATTTCAACAAATTATTGGGCGAAGAAAAGAAGCTATTGTGGTACAATGCAAACAATTATATCTTTTTGAAATAAGAAGAATACAAAAATAGTATTTCTGATGGATGTAGTATTACTTCTTGATGCTATAAGAACAAAGTGGGGCAAAACCTATTGTGAACTGGCATTAAAATTGGAGAAACTAAACCACATTAACCGTTTACTGACCATTGTTCCCATTTGGAAACATAGATTTCAGAATTTTTTAACAATATTTCTGCTTTACCAAATGCATTATCAATTTAATTACAATTAAATAAAACATTAAATTGTATGAAAATATTTTTTCTTTTTAAAAAGAGTGATCGAAATCGACTCCACAAATTTTTGAAATTGTAGTTTTTTGTAGCAATCAGTCAATTCTTCTCATTTTCCCGCTAAGTTTTTAAAAACTACGATTATGAATCCATTAATTTTTATATATTATTAGGAATGTATCACAAACAATTTAAAACTAAATTTATCACAATAAGTTGATTTCATAAATTTACTTATATATTGATTAGACGCCCCTTTAGACCCCCAACTGGGAACATAAAAAAAAATGTACAAAAACAATTTTTTTTTGTAATGATCAATAAAATGTTTAAATGTAAAAATAAGAAAGGGAATGCTAAGAAAAACAATTCAATGGGAAACGAGTTTGGTCTTCAAAGGGGTAACAAAAAATTGGATCTGCAATGGATGCTCCCCACACTGTGATGTCAGGGGCAATGAGGAAGTGGGCGAATTGACTAAGCTTAATCTCTCCAACCACAGGCGACTGCCCAACCTACATTAAATATGTTCAAAACTGCAAACAAATATACAATAAGACAGATGGGTCCATAAACATCCTCCTAATAACAATAAGACCACTACCACAGATTAAGTAGTAAAGAGGTTAGACTCTGGTCTAACCAAATCAGACTAGTTGCACATCATTACAAAATATTGAGAATTTTAATTAGTCCTATATTTAAATGTAGTAGAGGAAAACAAACAGGATGGAGAGGTATTTCCTGAATCATTAAATAACATATGTTAAAACATAGACAAGAAAATTAAATAGAAGACTTATTAAACATAAACATTTCTTAATATCAACTTCCCTTATTTTTATAGATTCTATCTTTTGATTTAGATATCATGAGTTTTCATTAAAATATAAAATTTTAGCCTACTTAATTTCTATCACTAATTGAGAATATCAAAAGAGTATCATGTATTAATTTTCTACTGTGATTTGACAATTTGTGGCCTTACCAATAAATTCCTTGATCCACTTCAATCAGGTTTTTTTCTGAACCCGGGTCGTCTGCATCTCTGGTGCAGTGCTCTAAACCACTGAGCTACCAAGGGTTGTATCCAAGTCTCCTTGAAGACCTTGTAATCAACCCCTTTCTACTCTCCTCACTCTGTCCTCAGGAGTGGCATAGGGCTCAAGCATCTCTCCTCTTCTTTTTATCTGCTGTATTAACATTCTTCCTAAATCTGTTCACCACTGATCCTGTCATCTATATGCTGACTTCCAAATCTATGAATTCCTTTCTTCCTTCTGAGCTATTATTTGCGTTCGCCAATATTCAGGAAGACCTAGATAGGATCAGTGCCTGGGCAAAGCTGAACAAACAAACAAAGGTTCCAATTCCCTCCTTACATCCATTCACACCCTCCCAACATTAATCCTAAACGATCATCCCATCAGTTTCAGTTCTTCTATCAAAAACTTAGGCATTACTATTGACCAAACCCTTTCCTGGAAAACCCACATTGCCCAAATATCCCGACGGTCAATAAGTTTCCTGAAGTACCTATCATTCTCGAAATCTCCTTACACAACCTTCCTGTAAGCTTCTGGTATCATCTCTCATCTTCCTCCACTTTGACTACTGTAGTGTGTTATATGGGGGCCTTTATGAAAATGCTTGAAGACCGATTAAAGCGAATAATGAACTGCTCTCTAAGATTTGTCCTTGGTAATCCGAGGCGGTCGCGCATGTCCCACCTTTACGATGAGTTAAAGTGGCTCTTCCTTCCCATTCGAGTAACTGATTTTGTTGCTTATTTGTTTTCGTTTCTTTTTTATAAAGAAGATATAGTCTATATAAAGAAATTGTAGTATACTAGCTCATTCATTTATTTTATTTATTAACTGTTATTAATATATTTATTCTCTATAATTGGTTAATATCCTCTCATGATTCATACTTTTTAGTTATTTCATTTTTATTTTTTTGTCACTTTTTAAATACTTCATGATTTGTATTATTATGTAGCCTTCTGGCCATATGTATATTATGCTTCTTTTTCTATTCATGTTTGTTATTCTAAAGGGACTTGTCTCAGAATAAAGTGTTCTTTTCTATTCTATTCTAAATAGCTTAAATTCATGCTGAATTGTACAAATCAGTTTCACCCCCTGAAAATTGGATTGATTTGGTTGTTTTTGCTTGCTAACTGTTCTTGACGGAGTAGGATCTCATATTTTTTTATTCAACCATTTACAAACCTTTATGATTCACATGAAAATAACTCTTATAAATAATAAATAAGTTTATACAATAAAGCATTTTAATTAAATATTAATATAGTTTTGTCTTTTCTCAGAAAATCGCATGTTAGAAATGCTTATCAATTCTGAGCCAAAGGTACTAACATTGCCTGAAAAAGAGTTTTCTCCATCAGCTATTTCAACACTAAATATTCTTTCAGAATTGTATGATAAGGAACTTGTGAATGTTATAAGTTGGGCTAAGCAAATTCCAGGTAAAAGTGATTTATTTTAACTAAAACCAGTATCATCATTAAAAATTTCTTTTATAATATAATTTAAAAAATAATAAATAAAAAACATAAAAATTGCATCTTTTTAACATATTAAGTTGTGTTATCAAAACAGATTTTTAAGATAGATGTGTATATATATATATATATATATATATATATATATATATATATATATATATATATATATATATATATATATATATTAAAACGACACTCATCTTGAATCAGAATTAAATATTTCTGACCACTGTTGTTTTTTCTGACTTCAAAGAATTAATATGCTACATTTTAAGAATACGGAACACTGCAATTTATTTTGATTTCTAAAGAAACATATTTTTGTTAATAAGGCCCATTAAATCAAATGCCATCTTAGATAGAAGTTAAAAATAAAACATCCAAGACATACATCATTTCAAGGAATATCGTCAAATTTAAATAAAATTGAAGGATGGGTTCAATCGTTATTATGTAACAAAGAAAAAGTTAAATGGCCCCCATCTTAAAACAATAATATAAATCCCTACCTACCCTTAATTTATCTTGACATCAAGAAATGTTTGTGCCAAATTTTAAGAAAATCTAATCGCTCAGTTTGATTCTTCCCAGTTTGATTTTCTTGCCGGATACTGTTTGACATTATGTAACTCTTGTCCAATGACAAAAAACTTTTGGCTAAGAAATTTCCACCAGGCTTTTTGGGTATTTTGTTGAACCTGCTACAGGGTTCATGGATCTTGCTTTTTTTACATTCTCTATTGCTGTCATTTACAAATCTGTTTTGTGTATCACACAAGTTGCTGTTAAAAAGAATAGAGACAGTAAAGTTACCCAGATGTGATACTTAACAACATTCCTGCACTTTCTTGTTAGTCAGAGTTTATTTTCTTTATCTTAAAAAAAAAACAATAAAACAAACTTTTTTGTTATACAGTGAAATAAAACTCAAAATAACTCTAATAATAAATATTTATAACCAAAAGTTGAATTCCTATGAAATAAAAATCTATTTGATATGTAGTAATAAATATTTAGGATGTTATTTATTATTAATTTCTTTAAAAATGCTATATTAATAGTACTTTTCTACTTGCCATTAATTATTAGGGTGTGCTCAGATATTTATTATTGAAGCCAATAATTCAGTTTTTATCTGCAGATACTAATAAATTGTGCATTATTTTGTTTTACTAACTTAATGTTTTTATATCTCAGGCTTTACAGATCTTTCATTGAATAACCAAATGAGATTGCTTCAAAGCAGCTGGACTGAAATCTTGACTTTATCATTAACTTTCCGTTCCCTTCCTCCTTCTGGGAAGTTAATGTTTGCTGTTAATTTTTTCTTGGATGAAATTCAAGCTCAACAATGTGGAGCATCTGAAATCTTTCAGTTGGTAATTTTATCTAATATCTTTTTAAAAATGACATCCCTGCAAGATAATCATTTATTTTATTTTGGATTTTATGGAGGTGGAAAAGGGATAAATTAATACTTGTGTTTAGGGTTGTATGTAAATTCTATCTCTGAATTGTCATTTTTAAAATTCCATTTTTAATTGAAGTTTTGGGTCTATTTACTTTTCTTTTAATAGTTGAAAAGTAACTGTTTTTAATTTTTTAATCATCTGTTTACGAAGATCTATAATAATTTCTCAAAATGAATTTGTTTGAGCTATATTCCATAATTCAAAACCAAAAAAATTGCTTGTGACTGTTTAATATTTTTTTAAATAATTCAATATTTGAAAGATTATTTATCTACATTTTTGAATATTGCCCTCCAGAGGAAGCTTTATTACATTTGTATATAAACTGCGCAAAAATGAATAGGGATACCACTAATTTGTTGTATTTACTTTGCCTAGCATTTTAATATTATTTTTATTATAAAAAGGATTAATATTTTTCAGATATTATACTACATTAAATATTAAAGTAGTTATTAAAAAATATAATAATATAAATGCTAGGTAAAGTACATACTCTAAAGTTAGCAATATCCCTATTCATTTTTGCGCAGTATATATCAAGATATATTATTTCATTCTTTTTTTAATAAATTTATTGCTTTTATAACATACATGTGTATCATATACTATTTATTTGCAATCTCTATAGTGATTAAAAAGTAACTGGTAATTTAATTTAATTTTAATAAATAATTAAAAAAAGTTAATTTTTAACCGTTACAATTAACTGGCATACCTAGAGAAAAAAAGACGCGAATATATTCCAGTTTTGCCCTTTTAAACTGTAACTTCCTTATTAGACCAAGAAAAAAGAGTGAACATATTGAGTAGTTCTGATTTCTTGATGTTATTTGTGTTTGTCTTGACATTAAAAATCCAAATTTCAGACCTTGGCACGCCTCAAGATGTTCATTTCATTCACAAAAAAGTAAAGTATTGTTTCATAAATTTTTCATTTATTAGTCAATATCTAATAAATTACCTACTGAATGAAAAGTATTGTGCAATCCTTTCTTAGAGAACATTTTTTCTAAAATTTGAGTCCTAATTGAGCTAGGTGCATTGAATAGTTACTGAAAGCCTTTTTTTTCTGAACTATTCATTATTACATGTTAGAGAAGAAATTAGTTAAATGGAATTTCAAATGTAAGGATAGAGATAGTTGGGGTTGCAGTCAAATGAAACACCAAATAAGTGAATACTTATTTATTGTGTGCCGATGTTTCCACCTACTTTGTAGGTCATCTTCAGGGCTATGAGAGAAAACTGATAAAATTACTGTAAAAATACATTACATTACAGTACCAAGAATATAATAATGTAGAGTAATAGAAAAGTTGAACGAAATTGTGTGAAACGCGGTTGAAAATTAGAAAAAAAATGATAAAATTAAAAACAAAAAAAATAAATTAAATTAAAAAACAAACATATTTAAACTGGAATACGATGCTACCCGGTAAGTCGTCCTCGGACAGTATGGCAATAAGGTAAGGAAATAATCAGGCAAGGAAATGAAAACTGACTCACCGAATCTTGCCGGAAACTCCTCTCCTTACTGACGTCTCGTTGGCTTGAGCTCACCTCGGTGGCGTACGTCCAATGCCGGTACTCTCAATTCGGTCATAAAACATAGGAAGTGGCGGTGTAACATAAGAGGGGTAATCAAAGGAACGGTGTAGAATGAGGGGTGACCAACAGGTTCAGGAAGCGGTATAACAATAATAGATGTAGGAAAATGAGAGGAGAAATGCGGTTCTGCAACCGGGGGGGCAACTCGTTTCAGCGGAGGTATATAATATACTAGACTCCGGGTAGGGGGTTTTAATCCTATTAACTGTAAACATGCTCACCCGGGTTTATACAGAAATTAGAACTCAAAGTAAATAAATACAGAACTAAACAGAAATAGTGAAAGAATAATATGAATAAAAATTATCACAGAATAAATGCACAGAAAGGTGATCATGCAAACAAAGTACAAAGAGAAAAAAAAAGTAAATAGAAAGTTACAAAATGAAAAAAAGTATAAACATAACAAGGTGAGATATAAGGGAGAGATATACAAGTATGTAAAATCTAGTTTAATACAGATAAAATATAAAATGTATGATAATAGACTCCTAGAGAGTTAACATAAGTAAACTGAAGGAAATTTGTAACAAAATATGATGTCAAAGAATAAATAATGGAAGAAATATGTAGAAAGCATAAGTGTATACAATTAGAATGAAAAGTTAGAATGAAGTATTAATATAACTTCCCATACTTATATTTTCAATTTTATATTTATATTTTACTTTTCTACTTTTCATTCACGATATTTCTTATCTTTGCTTTCTACATATTTCTTCCATTATTTATTCTTTGGCATCATATTTTGTTACAAATTTCCTTCAGTTTACTTATGTTAACTCTGTAGGAGTATATTATCATACATGTTATATTTTATCTGTATTAAACTAGGTTTTACATACTTGTATATCTTTTCCTTATATCTCACCTTGTTATGTTTATACTTTTTTCATTTTGTAACTTTCTATTTACTTTTTTTTTCTCTTTTTATTTTGTTTGCATTATTACCTTCTGTACATTTATTCTGTGATAATTTTTATTCATATAATTCTTTCACTATTTCGTTCAACTTTTCTATTACTCTACATTATTATATTATTATATTCTTGGTACTGTAATGTAATGTTTTTTTATAGTTTTGTCTGTTTTCTCTCATAGCCCTGTAGATGACCTACAAAGTAGGTGGAAACGTCGGCACACAATAAATAAGTATTCACTTATGTGGTGTTGGTGTGACTGCAACCCCAATTATCTCTATCCTTACACTATTCATTATTACACTTTTATCACTATTTTAGCAAATATAATATCTATTTGACTAAAGAAAAACATCATTAGCTACTTTAAATTGCATTTAACTAGCGACAATTTGAGCATTGATATCATGTACAAATAATAATTCCTAATTCGTGAGACACAACTCATTTTCATTTTATTTTGCATGTCTGATTTGAGTAAAATATTTTTAATACTACCCTGAAGGTCGAAGAAGAAAAATATCTAATACTAATCATGTTTTACCACTAAACTGATAAATCATCAATAATCAATTGTATATGATGAAATCAATGGTTATTGTTATTAATGTAACTGATTAATATGACGAATGTGTCAAAAGAAAAATGATTGTATTTACATAACCTTCTAGAGCACAAAAAAGATAATTATAGAAATGAGCACAGTATGGAATGAGATAGGGTTGATATCTTTTTCATCACAATTCTCTTCAATATTTTATCCTATTTATTCCAAAACTGACTCTTTTTATCTGGCAACAAGGATAACTTAAGCACTCACTGACAAGAAGAGAACCTTTTTTTTTTAATTTATTTTAATGGCATTGGATACTTCCATCCATACAGTCAGATATATATTTTATTTTGGGTAACTGATAAGTTTGACGCCAACAGTACGCGGTTTTTCCCAGATGGTTACTGCCTGTCTTTCCTGGGCAGTCACCCATCCGAGTACTAACCACGCCCGACGTTGCTTAACTTCAGTAATTGGACGGGAACCGGTGTGTTCAACTTGGTATGGCAGTTGGCAAGAAGAGATCCTTGGTTCTGTTAATTACTATGGACATTTTTAATTTAAATATTAAGAAATTACTTCAGAATTGTTTATGGAAATAATGATAAATGCATTCATATTCCCATTTTCCCCATAAATCTTATTATTAAGTCTACTTTACTGTTATCGGTAATAAACATTTCTAAAAAAGTTAAATTTTAGACCATGACAAAACATTAATGTTTTAGTGTGTCTCCATTATGGAAAGATTACAACAAACTTTAATTTGCAAAGAAGAATATTTACTGTTGAAAGCCCTCGTTCTTGCAAATTCAGATGTAAGACTTGATGAAGTTGATCAATTATTACAATTCCGTGAATCTATTATAAATGCCTTAGTGAGCTGTGTGACTATGATAAGGTATGTATTAACCCCTTAACGCTCAGGTTTTTTTTACAAAAATTTTCAGGTTTTTTTATATTGTATTTAAAAAGTTAATATTTTTGTTGTAATTTTTGATTTATCATGTCGAAACCCACGAGCAGCACTCGGGTTGGTACGTTAGAGTATGCCGACCGCATGTAAGCGCTGCTCATTTAAAATCATTTACCGGTTGATAAGAATATTAATATTTTAAATATTTTTATTTTGAAGAGAAAAGATTTGCCCTGGCCGGGATTCGAACCCGGGTCGTCCGCCTCTCCGTGGCAGCGCTCTTACCAATTGAGCTACCAGGGGTCGCCTCATAGAACATCATTCCAGAATCCCGGCCAGGGCAAATCTTTTCTCTTCAAAATAAAAGTATTTAAAAATTAAAACAATTTATAAAAAATATTAATATTTTAGTTTGTTATTTGAATATTTCTTACTCAATTTATTATACTAGACCCTCTTCAGTTTATTTGTATAGATTGAATAATATATTTCTCTTTCAACCAATAAAGCAGATTAGGGATGTCGAAACCACTCTATCACAACTGTTACAAAATAAAACGCCCGATTCTCTGCAAAAAGTTTTGTCAGGGAATTCGCGCAAATATTTGGTTACAAGTTTACTAGCCTTAACGTTCGTCATGTTAAAGGTGCAATATTTTTTAGTTACAGAGGAGCAGCAGAACCAATGTGGAAATGGATTCTAAGAATTTTAAATTAAGGGGAAGGGCCAATCTTCCTAGAAAAAGAAATCTTATACACGGAGGGTTTGAATTATTAATTGTTTCCTGTTATTGAATTATATATTATTGATTCATCGTTTTTAAAAATTACAAAAACACTTCAAACAACTCATAAAACCTAAAATAGAACAAAATGCATTAAAATATGCAAAAATATGCATTTTCCATCAAATATGCAAAATAAAAGTTACCCTAATCGAATACTTTTGGCCCAAAACACGTTTTAAAAACTTCAAACGTGATGTACAAAGCATAAAAACAAATATGGAAATGCATGAAAATACGGGCCTTAGTAATCAATGTATACATACACATTACATTACAGCGCAGTGCACAACACTGATCCCTAAAAATTATAACTTAGGATTTTTCCTTTTTCTGGAGTAATTTACTTATCTTTTGTAATACAAAATAACACATCACCTATGTAGCTTATAAAATTATAGGGTTGCAATTAAATTTAAATGAGAAATTTCATTATGTTTATCTAATTTCTGAAAATATTTTGTGTGGATAAGCTGTGTGGACCAAGCAATGCCACACAGCTAAAGTTAATTCGACTTGGCTGTGATGTTTTATTCCGATTCATCCAAAACTCCCTCCACAGGAAATAGTTTGCTGATGTTGAGATGTGAAAACGTATCTTGATCAGTTTTTCGGTTCCAAACCCTGTTTTACAAGAACAGAATAATGAAATTGATAGAACTGCTGATGGTAAGAAGTCATTAATAATTTATACAAAAAATAAATTTTATTGAATGATGTATTTGCCGATTTTATTAATATTTTTATATTCATTTTAATCAAATATGTTAAGTCTGATAAGAAACTATTTAAATTATTTTTATTTTATTTGTTAGTGGATGAATTATCTATATATAACATCACTTGTAATATTCAATTGTAGTTATTATTTTTGTTGACAGGGGAAATAGTCGAGACATATCCAACATTTTGCTTTGCCTTCCAGCATTGAGACAAACTGATGGAGTCCTCAGAAAGTTTTGGTCCAATATTCATGCAGATGGAAACATAGTAATGAATAAACTTTTTATTGAAATGCTAGATCCATCATTACGATAGTACAAAAATTAGTTAATTTAATTGTGAAGGGTAAATATTGTATCATATCTAAGTCATAGGACCAAGTGATAGGCAAATAGGTTAGAAAAATTTATGATTTCCATTATTTAGGAAGATGATAAAGTAGCAATAAATAAAAGTGATAAATAAAATGAGTTAAATTAGTTTTTTAGGGTGTCTACCATATAATCTTATTCATTAGAAATGATGTAATAAAGGAAACTATTAAAAAAAAAAAATCAAATTGTTCTTTTTTTTTAACAATTGGCTGTGGTTCGGTGCTGAAAAAGAAACAATAGAGCAAATCACAATTGATTTCTGATTGGATAATACAAATAATCATTTATTTTGGTAATCAATTTCTTATTTTAATTCTTTAGAACAAATTAAATATATAATATTTAAGTTCCTAATGGTTTTTTAATTAGATAAAAGAACAGCACATATTTTTAACCGGCTTAATTGATATTAAGGTTCTGGGTTATCTAAACATATGGATATTATATTGCTGATTTGAAAAAATGATGAATGAAGTTCTTTTATTTAAAAAATTTGCAAATAGTGTATGAAGTAGTTGTGAAACTTTTATTTGATAAGTTATGACATAAATGTTATTTATAGATTTTTTAGCACCGTCAAATGTAGTTATGATCATGCAAGTGACCTGAAAGTTAAATGATGTAAATGGGCCTAGGTTTTAATATTTTTAACAATGATACTTTCATTCATTCATTCATTCATTCATTGGTTTACTATGTTAGCAATAAGTCTGATGAATTACTTTTTGGACTTTATATTTATTTTTGGAAATATGTTATTGTTTTAATGATTATCTTAAGTTGAAGTACTTCCACAAATTAAAGTCCTGATGTTTTATGATGGTGACCTGTTTAAGGAATGTATTCATAACTTTCCATACATTGTTCCTTAGTGATCTCATATTGAATGCTGAAAAATGCCATCACTTGTTTGTAAAAATGAGGAAAAAAAAAGTTTAGTTTTAAGTTAAATTTATCAGAGCCTTAGTCTTATCTTCTTTGATTCTTGCTCTTATTATTTTTTAAATAAAATTGCATAATTTTCTATTTTATGACACTGTGTTTAGTGCCATTCAAATGTAGGTTAACATCTTACGAAATTTATGTTGTATGTTTGAATATTCTCCAAAAAAAAACCTTTTTACTTTCTTTTTCTTTATATATGCTTATAAAATAGATTTAATGACCTTCATTAATTCGATTTGTTAGGAATAAGAAAATAAAGTAATTACTATAATTGCAGTGAAAGAACCTATCTAAATAAAAATAATTGGAAACTTAGGTTAAGGTATAGAATTATTGGATTTACTCCAGATTAGATAAACTTTTAACCTGTTACAAATGAACAGGGATATTGCTAATTTTGTAGTATATACTTTACCTAGCATTTATATTGTTATGGACATTTTTTTAAAAATTTATTTATTGATATTTACAACTGTATTACAACAATACAACAAGTAAATAGGATAAGTGATACATAATGACAAGTAGAGAAACTACCCACTGGTAGTACTCAAATCAAAGTTCAACCAAGAAGGTCACGTGGCCATCTTCTTTTCAGACGCCTCGGAGAGTTATTGGGAATTGAAGAGGAAGCTAGGTTTGAAACTAGAGTGTTTGAGTTGTAATGAAGTTTGTTATGAAAGGATAGATATCCGGTTCGGGCCAAATCAGCAACAGAAGGGACATTAAGGTCGTTATGGACGACTTTATTCTTAACAAAATAAGGAGCATTGAGGATTTTACGAAAGATTTTGGATTGTAAGGATTGGATACGAGAGGAATTCGATGGCTTAGTGGAGCCCCAAAGCTCTACTCTGTAAGTCCAAATAGGTCGTATGATGATCATGTAGATGAGTCTTTTGTAGTTAATTGGGAGCTTAAAGCGTTTGTCTAGTAAGTGTTGAAGTAACCTGAAACGTTGAGCGGTTTCTCGTCTTTTCAGTCTTCAGTATGAGGATTCCAGGTTAAACGTTTGTCAAGGTGCAACCCTAAGTATCGGATCTGTTCTACAGGCACCAGTGGGATATTAATAAAGGATACTGAAGGGCAGGAAGTCATTGGTATACGACGTAAGGTAAAAGTGATTTGATGCAATTTTTGATTTTTGAGAATTTATTTTAATCCTCTAGTTTTGACACCATTCTTCAAGATCAGTGGTATCGGATGGGAGGCTTTGGGATGCAATAACTGGATTGGTGTTGACTGATAATACACATGTATCATCAGCATACGTGGTAAGCATAGCATTAGGATGAGTTGGGATGTCAGCTGTGTAAAGTATTGGACCAAGGATACTACCCTGAGGAACACCAGCAGATTGGGAAAAGAGGGATGAATAAACATTGTTATGGTTTTCTTGGAAAGTTCTATTTGTGAGATAGGATTGGAGGATGAGAAAGTATGTAGGGGTTAGGAATTTACGGAGTTTTTAGAGCAAGCCCGGATGCCAGACTCGGTCAGATTATGGAAATTTTAACACTACATATTTAATGTAGTATAATTTCTCCAATAAATATTAATGATTTTTATAATAAAAATAATATTGAAAAGCTAGGCAAAGTAAATACAACAAAATTAGGAATATCCCTATTCACAGTTTATATTACGATTTACAATTACTATTTTTGCACAGTTTATATTACGATTGATTTCTTTGTCTTCAAATATTTATTTTTTTGATGTTTAAATATTTGATGATATAAATTTCTTAAAATTTGTGTGAAATTTAAATTCCACCATTACCAATTGACTGTTGGTTAAAGCTGTAACATTTCAAAATGTATTTAAGAAATATTTGTGATTATTAAAACACTAGGTCTTAGAGCTCCTTGAATTTATGCAGCCTTGTCGAAATAATGCTAAGATGCTAGCTTGTCTACTTTTTTTAATGTATTTTCGCATTTATGGTTTTTAATTCAGATATTCTAGTATCCATCAGCTTGATTTTACTGTAATTCTAATTTTAATATATGTTCGCTTTTAAGAAGGAATTCGTAATTCTGCTAAAAAATCTAGTTTAATTAAAAATAATTGTTCAATTTCAATACTGTGGTCTTAAATGCTACCTATCATCTAGACTTATTGAGTGAAGCATTTTTTAGCGAATGCCTATTTTTTGCGTTACACCTTATAATGTATAATGTTACTAATGTCCCGGCTAACATTGTACAATTAACGAATGATGGACCCATCCTGTTTTTAAGGACGTTATTCAATAAAATATGCTCAAACTTAAAATTCCAGAACTGATGCATGCTGCTTTTGCTGAATATATATTAGGGCATTAATAAGTTAAAAGGAAAGGAAAATTTTTCTTTTATAATTGATAATTAAATAGTGTTCATTCTGAGAATTTTTCTGCAATTCACAAGCTGTTCCATGAACCTTTGTTTTATGATCTTTAAGTTTTGAGTAATCCATTAGCGGGCATCAAAGCACTAACAGACATTCAGTTAATGCATAACTAATATTCAAGTTATGCTAGTTAAAAACCAGTACAACGCGGTTGTATAACATAATTAGAATAAAATGAAATTTTGTATTTTTATGAAAATTCAATAACTGCTTGCGTGTACCGTTTTATTAAAATTGAACAGGGTGAAGTTGTCCACTAACAGTAGATTCTATGTGATACAAGAATTTTATATTTTTATTTTTTTGTTCATTTTAAATTTCCCTCTTCCTAAAGAGTACCTCCGCATAAAGGACAAAATATTCTTCCCTATAACTTATAAAAGTTGTTGTTTGTTATTAATTCATTTAACATCACTTTATACTGCTATGGCTAATCGGATGACTTTCTTATAAATGTTATATAAATGTGTCCCTTCATTGTGCTAAATCAGTGGAAATCATAGTTTTCAATAAAAACAGAACTAAACATTTTAAGCAGAATTCTTAGGAATATTTAATCAAGAGAATAATGAATGCAATATTCAAGTGCACTTTTAAACCTAAATAAGATTTTCAGACTTTTTAATTGTGAATTAAATAAGACTATTAAATTTAAGTAGATATATATTTTTGTACATGATATATAGTGCATTATATATAAATATAAAAATAGTTCTTATGTTCTAACTTATTAGTAGTAGTTAAGAAAATGATTTGGGTTAACATGCTGTGATTTCAAATAATGTCAAAAAATAAATGTCAAAATCTTAAGCTTAAGTTCCTTATTGAAAAAATAAAAACTTAGTTTTTTATATAATGATTATTTTTATAATATAGATAGTTCAAATTGTGAATAAATTTTGTGATATGACTAGGCAATATATTATACACTTGAGCAATATGTTATCAGAAATTTCAATGTTTGTCTTGTTAAATAAAATGTATTTATTATAATCCTTTTGAGATGTTTATTTTTCTAGTCTTTTAACATTTATTAGATGAATTATAAAATGTAAACATAATAAATTTTGAAGGTAAAACTTTTTTTAGTAGTTTTATTAATTAAAGAATTTTGTTATTCTTCCCATTTTTTTCTAATGATTCATGGCTTAAAATCTTTAAATTTTCCCTCCATTTTTGTTTAAAATGGCAGATGTTTTTGAATGATTTTTTAATTCATGAGTTCTCTTGTATGTTACTATTTTATTAATTATTTATCACATGATTATATTATCTGGGTGATTACATAAATGATTATTTATGGCTGAAAATATTTCCAATATATATTGTTTATGCACTTTATTCTAGAGCAACAAATTAAATAGTATTACGTGTGTAAAGGAGATAGTTGGGGGGTGCAGTCAATAAGTACAGAGAATAAGTGATGAACTTATATTATGTGCCGACGTTTCGACCTATAGTGTAGGTCATCTTCAGGGCGATTATGGATAGCGTGGCCGTTGGATTTAACGGCTAGCAGGTTCTCTGAATTTTCATCTCATAAATAGTATTACATTTTATTCATAGTATCTTTGTATAATTTAATTGTTTAAATACCTTAAAATGCATTTACTAAAAGTAGTTAGAAATAGAATAATGATTTTTTATCCTACTATTAGGTCATTAAATTGAAGGGTCCTTGGATCTTTTACTCTTTTATTGCTCAGTTCACTTAGAAAGTAAAACCTTTCTAAATTGAATGACTTCTTTATTCAATAACTCTTTAAAATGGTTCAATATCTTCCTGCCTTTTCTTTCACTGATAAACTTTCTTAATATATTAACCTGAAAAATAAACATTCTTCATCTCCTCTCTTTCACTAATCCATTGTCTAATTAATATAAGCCTTGTTGAGTTACTTTTTCTCAGTGATATTATTATGGTGTGTCTGAAGATAGTAACTTAAATGGAAAGTTATCAAAACAAATCCAATCAGTGATTGACCTTATGGTGGTGTAGAGAACATGGAGGGATGGCAAACATTTGATTTTTGGAATTTATTAAGGGTGCTTAGGAAGTCAACAGACTAAAAATGCTTAGCCTCTGTCAGGAGGGGGTCACAAGTCTCCTTTTTTCATTTTTTCTACTATATTAGGAAAATGGTGAATAGCAAACAATTTTTCTATAAAAATTAAAGCTTTGCCTCAGGTTTCCTTTTTATTGTATTTGTTTTTTGAACTGTCTTTTTTTAAACAACAGAAAACAGACATAATTTAAAGTTATCTTCTAAATTTGTGATTTACCCACAACCAAAAAAAAGTACTTTCATGAAACCTTGGTCTAAACTACCTCACATCTTAGTAGAACAAATCGAGATATGCACAATTCTTCCAAATTTCATTGAGATGACCATTCCAGGTGGGTGGGGGTGGTAAAAAAATGTATGGCACAAAGTAAGATGTTTTAATTGTTTGCAGCATTATACTGTCCCACAGTTACAGTTACTAATTAGGCACCATTATGATATCTGCTTTTCTCACTAATCAGCTGAGAGTTCTCCAAGCACATGATATTTATGCCCTGATATGTAGTTTATTCAGCAAGCTTAGTTTTTTGGAAATAAGCTCTATTAACGGAGAAATGAAGGTGGCTAGGCGAGGGACAGTGACATTTTTTTATATGACCTTTTTAATAATTCTGCAGCTTCCACTAAAAAGGGTGAAAATTGAAAGTTCCTTCAATTTTTAATCTTACCGGATTTTTCCAATATTGTTGCAAAAACCCCTACAGAAAATGCTTTTATCAGTCTCCAGATAGCAGCAGCTAGATTGGGTTTAGAGGTCAATGAATTGGAGAGCAGTGACAACCAATAGAGAATACTGGCGAACCAAGCTACAGGAGGCCTTGACTCGTCAGTAGTTATAGCGCCACAGATAATGATGATGAATTTCTTTCCGATTTTAAATAACTCGGTAAATAAATAAAAGAGGTATTTTACTGGCTCTGCTAAATATGTAAGAGGAACTAAACTATCCGATCTTGTAATATGAAATGTAAATAATTTAATAAAATTATCTTTATACAATTAGTAAAAATAATATGAAATATAGAATAAGCTGCTAACAATAATAGGACTCCTGGTCTAGTCCTCTCGTCTCCATGTCATGTCTTCAAATCAAATAACTCCGCGTAATCTGAACCCTATCTCATTGTGTAGAAATTCTTATGACCTGTTCACACACTATTATCCTTTTCGCCTTTTTACCTGTTCTAATGACATATGGTTATCACTGAGTTAATATCTTCTCTCTCGAACATGTCTAGGACCAATTTTCTTCCATATTGAATTTATAATTGATCCTTATTCTGAGGCTAATTCACCCTAGAAAAAAAACAATGAACACAGATAAACCAATGGTGTTGCAGTCAGGTGATTTTAAGGTAAATATTTTATACATACATTTTACGGTTGATGGAACATAAAGATTTAAGAATTTAAGGAGTTCTAGTATGAAGTTTGTAGATGCATGTGGAAGACGTGCACATCATTTTTATGAGCGGTTGCTCAAACCGTAATGCTTGGGGGATTCTTCCATTTTCCCCAATCTTGCAGGGGCTATGGCTCTTAACTAAAATCGCTCAAGGAATGTACTGTATGAAGCACAATTTATACAATTTCTGTATTATTTTTTTTGTTTTTTATTAAAACTAAATTATCAAAGCTCATTATTTTTTAGTTTTAAAACATATGACTGATTCATTAGTAGATGCCCTGGCACTTGTAGCATCCGTTTTGTGCATCTCTATGAAGGAAGAAGCTTACTTGGTACAAACAAGGGTATCAGAAATTTTTATTTTAAATATATAATCGTCATTTTTTCTGTAATGAATTATATTTCACTAACTGGTTGAATGAATTTCGCTGATTTCAATGAAGCTTGTCCTCTGTTGGAAGTTTTTTATACATTTTTTCTTTCATTGTAAATTATGATTCTCCATAGATATATTTAAATTTGTGCAATTGTTTTTAATTTGAGACTGGTCTATTGGTACAGCATTTTTATTTTGTGAATTGTAGCAAATTATACAAGAAATAAATTTTAAAAAAAATAAAAAAATGGATCTTGTCGTATGCTTAACTGGAACATTTATTATTTAAATCATTACTATGCTTACGTTAGCGAAGAGAAAGAAATTTACATACAATGATGTGGCATATCAAATCAGGATCAGTAAATCCATGCGGCCCTAATGTTACTCTTCGCTATTACAGCTACGATCTTGGTTGGTAAAATAGCGGGACATTATTGTGATTCTCCGGAATGTCCAGGTTAGTACTATTTTAGGAGTCCAAGAATTATTAAATAATGAATTTGAACTGATTTTTTCGGAAATAAAACCAATAAAAACTACTACTTAACTACTTTTAAATGTTTCTGAAAACTTTTTTTTTTTAATTGACAATACCTTTATTACACGGTGTAAGCATATCACATTTTTATCTTCTGCCGCAATTTTCCAGGATTTTCAGTAATTAAAACAGTACGTATCGAAAGGGTTTCCGCAGAATCTGTAGAGATTACCTGGATACCTAAAGAAAACTATTCTATAGAAAAATATGAAGTTCGGTGGTATTCTACATATAAATGTGATAAGTGCACAGGACAAATATCTTTGGTAAATATTACTTCACTCAAACTGAATGTGCAGGCTTGTAAAACGTATTTCTTCGAAGTCTATGCCTTTGAAGAAAATTCTACTATAACCGCGCCTGGCTTGATTTCTCAGATTACTGGTAAGTGTTAAATTTAAAAGTATTATCGTAGTCTTCTACTTCTTTAAAGATACATAGGGCATTTAGATTTCTCAGTATTTTTATATCCAACATCAACTTCTTTAACCTCCTCGAGTATATTACTCCTTTTTCTCGAAACTCTTCCATGATATTTTTATTTTCTCATTTTCCTGTTTCTCACATTAATCTTACTTTTCTTCCCTTGTAGTTTTCTTGATTATCATATCTCAATTATCACAAGCTTGTTTCCTTATAAAATTTTCTAATAAGGTTCATATTAAATAGTAACCCAGGAGGAGTAGGATTGTGCCTTTTTGCATACCCACTTTTATGCTCTTAGTGATTTCCAGACTAGTTTGAAACGTTCTCTTAAGTCTTCCCGGTTTGTTTGTTTTCACGAAACGGCCTTTTAAGACCACGCGGATATCACTATTATTTTCTCATTTTCACCTTTCTTTTCTCTCAGCATTTTCTCACCATTTCTGCGTGCCTTTGTTCCTTTCTTCTGATCAAGCATTACTCTTCCGTTTTACTTTATTTTCCATAAGAAGATTGATTTATTTTAATTTCTTTCCGTATTGCTCTCTATCTAGGCAGGTTTGTTATTTTTGATTTTTCTCCTTCCTCATTCATTTGTTTTACATATCATCCCACGCTCTTGTATTCACTGATCTTGTCAAATACTTTCTTGTCTCCCTTCGTCCATTCTTACCATATGCCCGTAGAATCTTATCTGATTCTTATTTCGGTCTCCAGGCCTTTTATCTCCCTGTACATTTCCTGGTTGACTTCTTAACCTTAACCTGTAGCCTTCCTATGTTTTCTTGGGCCCATAGATTCTCCTCAGGATCCTTCTCTTTATTTTAAGTAATTTTTATAGTTTAGGGAGACATATTGTGTCCATCCCGTACAAAATAACTGGTTTTATCACACCGCCTGGTAGTGTCTTATTTTTGCGTTTGAGGTTCTTCTTGTTGTAAATATTTCCTGTTGCGAAGCTTAGTTTTTCCAACTTTGTGACCTTCTCTTTTATGCTCTCTATTTCCAAACCATGCTTGCCTATAGTTTCTCCTAGATATTTAAATTTCTTAATTACTTTTATTTCTCCTATTTTGTCGTAGTTTTTCTCTGTTGTCATAAGTTCCTTCTTTTGATAGGAAATTCGTAGACCTGTTTTATTTATTAATAAATAAAATCCTTCTCATGAAAATGTGATTTATCTGCCTATATTTTTATTTTAGTGAAGATTTTTTTTTTTATTGTAAGCTAGTAAGATAAGTTAGTGCATGTTAAACTATCAGCATACTGTATTGTTATGACAGCAGGCTGACATTTTTCCATATTATCATATATTCTGTTCATTTCAGTACCTTTGTTGTTCAACTTCATTTTATACTTCTGCTAGACATGAAGTTGTCTCAATCCATTTCTTGTAGTTATCTCTATTTAGATTCATTCTATCCATAGTAATTATAAAAAAATTATCGATTGACCACGAATGAGACAAATCCATCCTATGGGATATAAACTGTCCAGAAATGCTTTCCCTGTATACTACAAAAATAAACAAAAAAATTTGTTGTAATAAATTACAAAAGTGTTCTCAATAACCATTGATTATTGGTTAATACATTAACTGCATTAAGAATGTAAATATAATGTTGTAAACTCCCTGGACGACCTGTTGACAAACAACTTCAACCACCTGTGGCAAACTTCCAGACATCAAAGAATACCTATGTACTGTAGTTTCAGTGCATGATTTAACTTCTCAGGTGTATGGATATGAGTTTTTATCAAATAGTGTGAAATTAGTAGTATGTGATGTGATATGTTTTTTAATTCGAACATAGGAATAACACCTATTGTTGTTGGAGTTTTAATCACATCATTGACAACTTGACCATTTGGGCATTTTATTTGTAATATTTATTGTCAATACTACAAAATTTTAAAATCAATCAACAACGAAATAATTAAGTTGGCGTGATAAGGCAATTTGAGGGTAAATTTATGTTTGTTTACCGTCGTAAACCAACGACTTCCTGTCCTCCTTTATCGTTAGTAACATCCCACTGATTCCTGTAGAACAGGTCCGGTACTTAGGACTACACCTTGGGAAACGCTTAACTTGGAATCATCATACTACACTGAAACGACAAGAAACAGCTCGCCGTTTCAGGCTACTTCAACATTTACTAGACAAACGCTCTAAGCTCCCGATTAACTACAAAAGATTCATATACATGGCAATCATTAGACCCATCTGGACCTACGGAATAGAGCTTTGGGGCTCCACTAAGCCATAGAATCGAATTCCTCTCGTATTCAATCCATACAATAAAAAATCCTTCGTAAAATCCTCAATGCTCCTTACTTTGTTACTAAAAAGTAATCCATAATGACTTTAATGTCACGTTTGTTGCTGATTTGGCCCGAATCCGATACCAATCTTTCCATGACAATCTTCATTTCCTCTCAAACCCACTAGTTTCAAACCTCGCAACTTCTTCAATTCCTGATAATCCTCCGAGGCGTCTGAAAAGAAGATGGCCTCGTGACCTTCTAAGTTGAACTTTTTATTTGAGTACTAGCACCGGGTAGTTTCTCTACTTGCCTTTATGTCGGAACATGATTTATCTTTTCATTATATTTACTGGATGTATTCTGTATACAGTTGTAAATTTCAATAAATATATTAAAAAAATAAATATTTGTTTCAAGATGAACACTTCCATCTTATCGACTATTCCCTGTAACAATTTGCAGACAGGTATAAGATAATACTGATAGAATAATGTTTGTAAGCGACATTAATCACAACTATTTTTTTAGTTTTTTGTCTAAAAAGAAGACATTTTACGTAGTTGCAACTACCTTTGATGATAATCAGCACCATGTGCTCTTGACGTTGCACCATTTCATAAAAGGTTCGTTTACTCCGTTATAAAACATAAGCGTTGATTGAAAGTAAACTACTTTATAAATATAATGCTATTTTTCAATATTAAGTACTTCAATGAATAATTTGTTAACTCTCTTGGTTGCTGCACATCCTATATTTTTAGTTGCAGATCCACTGCAACAAGGAACAGCTGTGCGAATCAGTGGAAAATGGGCTATTCTCCGATGGGTTCAGGTTTGTGACTGTCCAAACAGTATATTTTTAGCGGTTTGTTTTGGGCCTAACATCATTACGCAGACAAAAGTGAGTGATATTTTCTTATTTTTAATGATCGTTATCAATTGTAAAATAAAATTGATTAGACATGTTGAGTGCCCGAATGAAATCATTTATTAAACATAATCGGCTTCGTTTAATCTCAGATTGTAAAACCTGTTTTTTTCGAAATGACTGATTAACATCAACGGATACGAATGGACACAGTTAAGTGTAGACTTTGGGATGTCCAATTGTTAACGTCATTCCATTCAAATCCCTAGCTTAACGTCCACTCAACCTGTTGCAATTAAATCTAGAATCGGTTATAAATCAACTCTTATCAGTCTATATTTTGAAAATACTCGTACATACTACTAATTATATTATTAAAACATTACCTTAACATAAAAAAAAGCAAAACATGTAGCACTAGGATTATTATTAGCAATATTATTATAATTGCTAAATTACTGATGTTTCTCAATCTGCTTCCAGGTTTAATTAGTTTTACTTTTGAGAAAATTACCCAATTATCAATATCGAATAAGTTTAATACATTTTATTATTATTTTTTAAGGGGCTTTATTCATTTTAATTTGATTTCAGCATTACCATGCAGATAGAGTCGTTTTATTTAACGTATCTGTACTTCAAGAGAACTCGACTTACGTTTGTGTGAGTTACACTGTTAACGCAGCAGGATCTTCTTTACCTTCTTGGCCAATCATTTTCACAACAGTTCGAGGTAAAAGATTTATGGTTTCTTGTGATCCATATACTAAAATGACGTTCTTAAAAGCCTGTGTCATGTGGGTGATCTCATAAAAAATGAAATAACTAGGTATGGTGGAAATGCCAATATAACTACCCTTATTTACCTGTTTTAGTTATCTTTAATGACTACGGTCGTTACATATTCAATTATACATGCTCACTTGAATATTCTTTCACGCATCCAGTCCTTTCAATCTAAAGTCCTAAGAACCATAGTAAATGCCCCCTACTTCGTTTCTAATAAAACCATACACAACGACCTTCATGTCCCCTTCGTACTTAACCTTATATAAACCAAATTTTCGAAAATCCACATGAACTTATCCAATGGCCCAAATCTTCTAGTGCAATCCTTGTCCAGTATCACTCATCTTCATAATCTTCACCGGAGGTTGAAGCGGCAATGGTCTACAAACCTATTGTAAATATACCATTGCAGTTCTCGCTGTGGCCAGCTTCTCCACTCATGTCCTGAGCGTCTGCAGCTCTAGTTGTCCACTAGGTACAACAGTGACGCGGCAGGAAAAGAAGCGCAGGGATATCCTGTGGTCCCGCTTTGCACTCGGGGGAGGGAGGGTGGAACTGGCCTCGGGGATCCCTAAGGCAGTGTGAAAATAATGTATATATTTACAATATACTAGCTCCTAGATCACTAATACTTATTGCCCTTATGTTTGGCAGATTGTACTTATTGCTATCCAATTAAAATATTTTATTTTTAAAAAAAGTTCTTTAAGCCTATGTTTTTGGATAAATCGTTATTACATTTTTGGATATTCCTTCCTAGAATATCATAATATGTTTTACCGTTTTTTTTTTTTAGTTTTTAATTTATGTATCCTTCACCATTGGCGTAATCTCAAAATATCGTTACCATTTGTTTTTTGGTATCTCTGAATATATTTTCTCTTTTTGATCTTTGTAATGACTGGTGAACGGGGGGCGTTGATATGAATATTTATAAAAAAAACAATTTTAGCTTAACCCCTCCTACATTATTACCTCCATGTATTTTTATAAATTAATTCTATCTTCTCAAGTTTCACACTGTCCATTTTACAATATTTCCCTTCACAATTTTCTTTTCTGTGTCATATTTCTTTTAAAATCCTCTGGGTTTATTTTCTTTAATTGTTTTTCTTGTTCATCGCAATACTAATCATTTCTTCTTCTATTTAAGAACAATTTTGAGTTTAAGCACACAAATATTAACAGTTCAATGTTCTTTATACGTACCATGTTTTCTCAACTCTCCCCAATTTTCCTCCTAAATAGATCCCGAAACAATTGATCATGAGCCTTAGGCATCAATAAGTGTATCCATTTAGATTTACATAAAAAGATATATTAAAAATTACTTTTTTATTTTTAAATACTTTTTTTCTTTTAGTATTTGATGATTTTCAGAATCCTTAGAAGATCATACTGAAAGTGGAGACCTTGGATACGGATTTTCTATTTTAATATTAATTATCGTTATTGTTATGTGCCTGATTGGATTTTTTCTTTACTTTGAAAAAAATCAAGTCTTAAAACTGCCATGGTAAATTGTTTCTTTGATTATATTTTTTTTTTTATACATTGTAAAATAGCTTTATAATGCAATCTTATTTAATTAGCCCTGAATCATTGAATCAATTATTTCTAAGAACAGTCATTCAAAACTATAATCGGAATTGCATTTAGAACTTTGAAAAATACTCTAAATTAAATAAAAACAACTAAAAAAATATGTTGAAGAAATTGGTCCGGGTAGAGGTCACTGAATGAAATTCTCAAGTAATTTCAGAAGATATTTATTGTTAGCCAACGTTTCGACCTACGTTGTAGGTCTTCTTCAGGGCTATAAGAAAATACAGACAATTTAAGAAAGCGGTATGAATATATTAAAACATTTTAAATATAGATAAACTAAAAGAAGGTGAATACAGGCAAAAAATTGATAATTATGTGTAATAATGATGATAAAAATTGATAAAGGTGTACAGTAAAGTAATTATGAAGGTTAAAATGTAGAAAATAATAATAAAACATGAAGAAAATAATAATAAAACAGAAAGTGTTGACAGTTAAAAAATTAAGGTATTACAGATAAATAAAAACTGAATATACAATAGGAATGTGAAATGATATGGGTAAATTAGAAAGTGATAAGAATTACGCACTAAAATTATAGGTAATAAAAAAGAAGAAATAAAAATTGTAAAATTATAAAAATCTAGAAACGAATTATATAAAATAGAATAAAATTGAAAATAAAAATTATTTTAGAAAATACAGTATTAATATTAATAGGTAGAAAATACTTTATACTAGTGTAAAGAATATTAATTGCATAAGAGAATGTAAGAAGACAGTTTATAAAAGTGTAAAATATCAATTGTATAAAAGTAGGTATGTTTTAAGTAAAGTACGTGATAATACAATCAGGCTATATTGGACTAATTAACAGGCTAATAACAGGCTATATTGGAATTATGATATATATTGATGAATATTTAGGGTGGTATATAGATAACTAAAACAAATAAACGCCTTACAGTAATAGTGAGCTTGGAAGTAGTGATTACTACTTTTGTAGTGATCACTACTTCCAAGCTCACTATTACTGTAAGGCGTTTATTTGTTTTAGTTATCTATATACCACCCTAAATATTCATCAATATATATCATAATTCCAATATAGCCTGTTATTAGCCTGTTAATTAGTCCAATATAGCCTGATTGTATTATCACGTACTTTACTTAAAACATACCTACTTTTATACAATTGATATTTTACACTTTTATAAACTGTCTTCTTACATTCTCTTATGCAATTAATATTCTTTACACTAGTATAAAGTATTTTCTACCTATTAATATTAATACTGTATTTTCTAAAATAATTTTTATTTTCAATTTTATTCTATTTTATATAATTCGTTTCTAGATTTTTATAATTTTACAATTTTTATTTCTTCTTTTTTATTACCTATAATTTTAGTGCGTAATTCTTATCACTTTCTAATTTACCCATATCATTTCACATTCCTATTGTATATTCAGTTTTTATTTATCTGTAATACCTTAATTTTTTAACTGTCAACACTTTCTGTTTTATTATTATTTTCTTCATGTTTTATTATTATTTTCTACATTTTAACCTTCATAATTACTTTACTGTACACCTTTATCAATTTTTATCATCATTATTACACATAATTATCAATTTTTTGCCTGTATTCACCTTCTTTTAGTTTATCTATATTTAAAATGTTTTAATATATTCATACCGCTTTCTTAAATTGTCTGTATTTTGCTTATAGCCCTGAAGAAGACCTACAACGTAGGTCGAAACGTTGGCTAACAATAAATATCTTCTGAAATTACTTAAGAATTTCATTCAGTGACCTCTACCCGGACCAATTTCTTCAACATAAATTATCATAGGTCAACAATTATTATCAATATGAACTAAAAAAATAAATTCAAATTTTATAAACACTTTTCAATTAAATTTTTCATAAACACAAATTTTGATTATATGTAAAAAATCATAAACTTGGCAATTTGAGTTAACCATGGTTTTCCTTTGTGTTTCAGTATCAATGATATCTCCAAAAATATTAATTTACTGTTATTTGGTATTCACATTTTTTACACAGATATTTAAAGCTAGTGAAATATTATTTCTTGAAATATGATTTCTTTTTCGGGCATTGATATTTATCTAGCACCACTGTACGTATTACTTTTAGTTCTGTAACTTATGTTATTTTTGTCATAAATAAAGTGATTCAACCTTCAAGAACACGTAGTGTTAAGATCCTTCACTGTCCCTATAAAATCTTAACAATTGGTGACCCCGACGTGATTTGAACACGCAACCTTCTACTATCTTTAATATATCATTAACATACTAATTAGTTAAAGAGATAGGCATTGTTTTGAATCTACAAAGGAAAAAGAAAAACAATGTTTCATGACGTCATTAGGGGTCAAATTCTGTATTTTGTTGTGTTATACCGTTCTTCACGCCTTTCAGTTAATTGTTACTATGAATATAAATGTGCTAATTGAAATTATGTTTTAAAATCAATAAATAAAATATTTATTCCGAATATATGCGGAATAGGAGGCTGGTATTCCTCGGACATCTATACAGAATAAACAAGTATAGATAGGCCTAACTAATATTCGACTATTTCTGGAAGAAGACCACTGTAACGTGCATTAAAGAAGTTCGGAAAGATTTTGAAAACAATTGTTAAGGTTTTATAGGGATAGTGAAGGATCTTAACACTACGTGTTCTTAAAGGTGAATCACTTTATTTATGACAGAAATAACATAAGGTACAGAATTAAAAGTAATAAGTATAGTTGTAATTTCTACTAATAATGGTTATAAATCTAATGTAGCGAACACATATAGCTCTAATAGTACCTATTTCTCTTAAGTGGGACAAACATTTAGAAAAAATAAAAAAATTATTAAAAAATTAAACAAAAATAAATAAAACAGGTTTTAGTTACTAAGGGATTACATTTATTATTTAATTAAAATAATCATTGAATAAACCTGATTGTCTTCTAAATAAAAAACAAATATTAAATTTTATATTTTTTGTTAAATATTATTAACTTTTTTAATTTTAATTTTGCTCGATTATTGGGCAAATGATTAAATAAATATATTTACAGCATGATGTGCAATACATAAATATTTATATGAAGCCGATGGAAATATATTTTTAAAAAATAATAAATTAAGGTATCTTTTTATAGGAGAAGAAGTTATGATGTAACCCAAACAAGAATTTGAATTTGAACTGCCAGAAATATTGTATTTTCAAAACATTTATCTGATGTCATCCTTCTTCTGCAATGTAATATTTTTTTTTATAAATATGTTTAAGTTAGAGAATGGAAAGTGGATCTGTTATTTATATCCATGAGTAAGTACATAAAATATAATTTTGAAAATAAATGAATTACTGTATAAAAAGAGTGAATGTAAAAAAAATAATAATGTGATACTTAAGATAATTTAAACTGGATTCGTTAGTAATGATTTTAAACAAAATTATGTGGGATTTGATATTTAGTGCTGGTAGGATTCACTAATAATTAATTAATTAATTTGATATATATATATATATATATATATATATATGGTATAACGTAGGTTTTGACAAACAATATATATATATATATATATATATATATATATATATATATATATATATATATATATTGTTTGTCAAAACCTACGTTATACCATCATAATCTTTATCTTGAGATATTTTCCTTTTTTTCAGCAGGTGCTTATACCATGTCGATAATATCGTCTCAATATTGATTCCTTCTATATGTTTTTTTCGCTTTTTTTCTATCCAATTTCCTAAACATTAAGTATTTTTTATCGTGTATAGAGAGATTTATTTGTATATTCTGTTCTTTGTTGTAAGTATACAAATAAAAAGTAAATGTGATTATTTTTTTTATTTTGTTGTATGATATATGTTAGAAAATTATGAAAAAGTTTCATCTTTTGATGAATCTCTCTAATCTTGCAGGCGCTTTAGATATACCATACCGCTTGACAAGTTATCCCTTTATCGTAGTGAAATAGCCCCTGAGCCAGGTACGAAAGATAAAATAGTTTGTTATAATTTATTTTATTTTATTTTTTATTAATTGTTATAAATTTTAAATATTTTTATTTGAAAAGAAAAGATATGTCCAGGACCGGGATTTTCTTTTCTTTTCAAATAAAAATATTTAAAAATTATAAAATAGTTTGCTTTCTCTTATGGAATGCTTCATTATAAAATTATACATATTTATAAGGAATAGATATGTAGAATATATATGAAACTCACAATTCATAAAATAAATCTATTTATTATATTTAGTCATACATCAAATCGCATTATAAATTTTGTGTTTTGAACACTCCAATTGTTTGCTGTTTACTTTAAAATATCACGTAAAAGCAATTAAAAACGCTGAAACGATCTTTCAAATGACAGATTTCGTAATACCGTGACAATGATCAATTTACATTAAAATTACCACCCATTACTTCAGTAACAATGAATCTAATTTCCTAAACCAATATTAAATATATATTTTTTTTACAATATTGAAAACACAGGTTTAATAAATAAATAATTTGTAAAAAGTATTGTATTGTAGTTATATTAGGCTAGTCAAACAGACAGGACAATAATTTATGGATTATTGTGCTTAACAACAGCACATTTCATTTTCTACTTTAAAAGTTCATTTTTGCATTTAATGCTCACATCAACTCATTCCTAAATGAAGTTATAAACAATGAACAACCAATAATAACAAAATCTTGTTTATACCCGTACCCATTTTAAGAATATATTTACAAACATTTCTGTACAAAATGAAATTTGAGAGTTTTACATAGGTAAAAAAGTTAAAATCTACATACCTTTTATCCTATTTTCGAAATAGAAATTGTTTCTAATATTTTACAAACATACCCTCCCAAAATCATTGAACAAATTTTGTTTCGGTATAATTATGTACATATTTCCTTATTTTAATTGATATATACTACAGTTTGTACCTCACTTTGAAAGTATAAAAAGTATAAACTTTATTCATAATAATTCATAATAATGATAAATGATTTCAATGTGTATAAATATCTCGGGAGATACATATTTACATAAAATTTCTTGTTCTTTAAAATGTCAATGTTATGATTCATTTAAATCACTTTGTGTTAATTGTTCATTAATGGATAAGTCTTGAACTGGATTGTCAATAATTCCTTGGTTATCATCTTTGACGGAATAATCTGTTTGCAGCGTTTCACTGGGCTCTATATCTTGCTCGCTGTACATGTGTCGGCCAGATTCTACCTTCAAACCAATATCGCACGAAGAAATTCTCTCCTGTATTAACCTGAAATTCATAGATAAAACAGTTAATTACAAGTGATTTTTATTAATAAATATATGTTCGGTGCTCGCAGTAGAAATTACGAAAGAATGTTGATGGCGTTTTCAAGAAATTGACGAACAAACTGCATAATAATAAAGCAGATATTCATCTAAAAGCCCTATTTTCTTGATTATCCAGTTCACATCAATTACCACCGAAGGGAGAAATGATACTTGAAATATAAGAAATCAGTTACAACGAGTTAGTGTATGTAACGGCAGTAAGTGTGAAGTAAATAGATATGCCAGAAAGATTAATTGGGCCGGCTGGCACACCGATCTCTAATATTTAATCAGAATCGAGTATATAAGTAATGAGTATCATCAGTAACCAATCATGTCAGAAGAAATTAATTTAGAACTCGATTCAACCTTTAATCCCCTTATTTTAGGGTTTTAATTTAGTCTCACCAACTCTTGTTCCTGCCTCTTGTCACTACTCGCATTTATCAAGCCAATATTGAAAGTACAATATTTGTTAAAGTGCAAAAGCACCATTCGTGACCGGCCTCAAAAAGTATAAGAAAAGGAGTATTCATCATTTCACTGTGTATTCACTTGTCAGAATGTACATTAACGCTCCAATTTGAAAAATAAAAGACAATCTATCTGCGCGAAGTTCTGCTGTAGAATGTAATTTATAAGTAGTTTGTAATATGAGGTTGAAAAATGGATCTATTGGTTTTACTTGCAGCCTTACAGAGCAGTATCCTGAGAACACTGTGCACTATTTAGTAGGCTGTAGTACAGCAATTTTATTTATGTTCATTGAAAATATTAACAAAACTTTACCAATACATCGAATGATTTCGATTATTACCTCTTTTTCTTAGGCGATGGGGGTTCCTCGTCAATATCGGGTTGTGATGAGGGTACAGGAGGCATAGAATGACTGAGAAGAGTTTTATACGGAGAACCTTCTGTCCTTGTCGCCTGAAACAAAGGAATACTATACCAAGCAATTGCAAGTCATTTTTTAAAAAATCAAATGACGAAAATAAGTTTTACATGTGACGATTCTACCACGATCCTTTCGATGCCACATTGAAAATATGAATATCTATACTTCAAAGATCACAAAAGTGAGCTATATTCAAATTCAGATTCATACAATCTACTCACTAAACAAATCAAACATTCAAATTTTTCTATCTCACGTCTTTATATATTCCTACTAGAGTATTAAAGACGTGTTACCCAACAGATTACCTAACTGAATAGGAAAATGGCAAGATAGAAATTATTGATTTTATGTCACTAAGCTGGGATTAAAAATGCATAATAATAATATCGATAAATAATACCAAAATGAAATTAACGAATGTGGTCATACAAGGCGGTCATTACAGTAGATTAGGTTGGCAACTAATTTGTTGCTATTAAAAGTTGTACGTCTTGTTAATAATTTAATAGTCTCTTGGTGAGGGATAATTCTTGAGGAAATGATGTAGATATTGATGTTTCTTTTCTTTGGTTCAATCTTGGTTTTTGTAGTACGAAGTATGTAGTATCCTCGGATATAGAATAAGAAAATATTTTCTTGTCGATAAATTAAATAACAATTAGCGTTTAATTGCATTGAAAGATGAGAAAAGGAATCAGTTGATTTTTTTTAAAAGGAAAACACTTGATAAATTACCTGTAATGTAGAATTAATTGTGTCACTGTATAGTCTTGAACATTTTGACGAGTTGTCATCTTGTGTATTATCCCTGGAAATTTATAAAAAAAATAAAAGTCATTAAAGACACATACATTGAAAATGTGACGATTCATGACTTTCCAGCTGCATGAATACTGATCATTATGATTTAGATAAAAAAGAAATTTAAAATTCAAAATAGCGTTTTATCACATAAAATACATACCTTTCATTCGATTACTCACACTGAAACACGGTATAGAAAAATGGATTCGTTGTACTTTTGGATCTATATTGATAGGAGAAGAAACTGAATAATGTTACATTGCATAGCAAAAGCGTTGCTTTTTTATCGTTTCATTTTTATCATTTTAATGATTAATTCAACAGCCAAATTCAAGCAACTAATCAATCTGGATGATAGCATTCTCAAATATGTACTTTCCTTTTATCGAAAAACATTCTAAATATAAATACCAATCAAGATATAAAATGTTAAAAAATAAATGTTTCTTAATCTTTCTGCATTTATTTATAATGTACTAATCATAAATAAAAGGAGAAGAAGTAAAACATTTTATCAAATGCCACAATTTATAAAAAAAACTATACAGTTACAAAACCTATATGACTTATAATATTAGCAAGTAAGTATTTGCATGCTAGCATGCACGAGGGACCACTTATTTTTTATTTTGATACAAATGTATGTGTAGAACAAATAATTTCAATTGGACCTTGGAGCATTGAAGTGTCTTTACCGCAATCTGAAATGAACCAGTCCTTAGATTTGTCATACCTACTCCAGGGTGTGTAGTGGCGGCGTAGGATAGATTTGAGTACAACGCTCATATACCTACCCTTCAATAATCTGACAGCACTTCATATATACATACCATATTAAAATTTTTTATTCATAATTTTATTTTGCCTCCTAGTGCAACATTTGTCAGGCCCAAAGCTATAATGCAAGGCTTGTTTGGCGTTCTAATCATCGCTTTTATACCACAGGAATAAAATATCTGGTGTTTTCAAAGAGCCATAGTAGATGTTAAATGTGGGATACAAATTTAAAATATACATTACAAATTATATTGTATTTTGCGAATCAAATTGTAACCTATATTGATTGGAGAAATACTTTGTTTGAAGACGAAAGAATTTTAACGAAAATCGTGTAGGAAAAAAAAACTTCTGCCATATGACTATTAAACATCAAAGGCTATTTCTACTATCACTCCCTAACTTCAAGCATCCATCATTTACTTCCTAATGATGAGGCTGCTGCTTAATTATGGGAATGTGTAGGTAAAAAAATAAAAATAAACTCATGTAGTTTGCTTTGAGGCAACCAGAGAACATTGCAGAAAACCAAACAGTAAATCTATCGAATTTAAGTAAAAATAATGCAGGATTCACACTAAGCATTAAAACCAATTATGTAACTCAAAACAAATCCTTAATGTTAATCCCATTCATACAATAATAACCTTTATTCAATACTCTTTCTATAACCCAAAATTCAAACAGTTGATCTATTTTTTGTCTATTTTAAGCCTTTAAAAGGAAAATGACAAACTGCAATTTTTGTCAAATTTATTTTTACTGATTTAAAATAAGCCGTAGAGGTAATAAAACTCCATAAACGTTGAATAAATGAAGGTATTAGGTACTTGAACAGGACTGAAGTCAACAGTGGAAACAGTCCAAATGAAAAGCTCACGAGAAATGGAGTAAGAACTCGGCGCAAAGCGGTCTACCAAAGTAAGCCGGTTGGAAGTAATGGATAAAATTTCCGCTAGCAAAGTAGAATCTGAATTAAACAAGCACAAAAAAATCGCTCCTTTGAAATCTCTTTGATGGAATTAACTCGAAATAAGAATAATCTATTTCTCGGTCGCAATGATGAGTGATATTGACATAACAGAATAGGCTTTGAAGTCAATGGCTAGACCACTGAGATATTTTTTGTTGTTTGCTGTTTGCTCACGAAAAAGTCGGAATTGCCCACTGTAGCTTCATCAATCGTGGTTAGTGTCCCGCCATTTTGCCCAGCATTGCTTGAACTGAGGGTATCAATTCTTCTCTAACATCAGATCTGAGAAAACTCCGAGAGTTGAGCTACCAAATCCTTCGTCCTTTTATCCTCCTTGCTCCTATTTCTCTCTTCCTGCGAGACGGAGTTTCGGCAACATTGGAGTAATAGGTGTGTCATTATAACCAATAAAACTCAATTTTATAATTTTACTAATCATTTAATTTGTATATCTAATACAAGGTCATTATGACGATTCTCTCTTTATTAGGAACGGTACTTATTTAAAAATTCAAATTATATATATCACCACAAGTATATAGTTTCGGATGGAAATCATTTTGAGTAAATATATTTTCTTGGATATGGCATATTTTAGATAAATATGAAAATCCTGCATTATTTTTGCATCAACCCAACAATAAATAGTAAAAATAAAAAGTTTTTCAAGCATCACTCATACTTTGGGGCTCTACTAAACCATCCAATTCATCTTGTATCCAATCCTTACAATCCAAAATCCTTCGTAAATTCCTCAATGCTCCTTATTATGTCACAAAAAAACTCATCCATCATGATCTTAATATCCCATATGTTGCTGATTTGGCCCAAACTAGATACCTATCCTTCCATGACAAGCTCCATACACACTTGAATCCGCTAGTCTCTCAACTTGCTTCCCACAATATTCCTGATAACCCTCCGAGGTGTCTGAAAAGAAGATGGCCTCGAGATCTTCTACTATAGAACTTTATTGGAGTGCTATCAATGGATAGTTTCTCCACAAGGTTTTTTTTTTGTTTTTTTTCATGTCCTTTGTTCATACAACAGATTTACTTGATGTAATATAATTACTGTTGTAAATATCAATAAATTATTCTATTCTCTAAAAAAAAAAAAATCAGTATTATTGCCAGAATGGTTCCAAGGGAGAGTACAATGAAATTGTTTGGCTGGAAAGCATAAGCTACTGTACACTGTATTTTCGACTTATGCAATAGCGTGTTTCGTAGTCTTTAGTAAACATATATAAAACCTGAAGCATCAATTAAATATATTATTATTGATATCCAATTCATGAATTAGTTAAAAATGAACCTATCCCTCCATTTTTCATTTGGCCACCCGAAGTGTTGATTTATTTATTGTCGGGCTATTTTATTTATTAAAATGATATTCACTGTTTCCCTGTCGATTATACCAACAATGCAAGATACGTATCAGACCTGCTATTGTTTTCAATCCAGCAGGAATACATCGTTTGTCAATAAATACCTATCTTGGCTATTCTGAAAACACATTGATTTATTATTTTTAGAAGTATTAAACATCGATAATCAATTACCTATTGTCTATTTAACAAATCTAAGCAAAATTCTAGCAAAAACAAACTTTAGAAAAGAACCACCTACCTTGGGGTAATTAGAAATTTCCCCCTTCATGAGGTCCGCTGGCCTGAAGGGATCTCTCCTTTTCTAGGATAAAATTTGTTTGAACATATATATGAACAAATCGCCTGTTATAATAATAGTAGCAACACAAAGCCAATGTTTCTTCCCTCTATTAGTGTTCCGATTTGTGACTAATAGTCCTAAATGCCAAATAGTTTACAAAAATGATCAACGGCAGGACTTAAATTAAAATTTAAAAATAATTTTTCTATACTCGAATGAGAAAAATCATCGCATAGTTTTAAAGCGTGAATATGAATAAAAAATCTTAATAATCTGAAAAAATCAGGTTCATCTTTTAAACATCAAACAAAATCGTGATAATGAAAGATTATGAATTTATTATGAAAGATGCTTATTAAAAAATATATAAATTCTTTGGTGAATTCTTTTCTGTAAACCAATTTATTTTACTTAGCTGAGAAATAAAATACACTAATTATTCTCACGATTGAAGCGTCTTGGGTTCCATACATGGTACAGACTGTGTTGTATGCTAACAAACTGTTGTGCAGAATGGTGATTTGGGTAAGATCACACCCAACCGCCAGGATTTCCCCTTTATTAGAGGTCTGGTGAGTCGCAGAAGGGTCTACAGAGATGTCAGGGTCCATTCATAACTGTTAATAGATTAGATAATATATCTGCTAAAGCTGGATTTGGACCGTGGCCCTCAAGAAAGCAGTTCAGCGCTCTAGACACTGAGTTACCTCGCTCCCTTATATAACATAAATTTTATTAAATAATTTATTGATATTAGCATATTTAATATATAATAATTTATAATCATGAACATCACATACTGGCCTATTTAAAAACAAACAATATGGCCAAAAATCATACTGATGTTTCAATGTTTTAGCTTTAAATTAGTTTAAAAGTTGATCTATCAAGTGGAATTTCATTTTTCGAAGTACTAAATTACCAAAAGTTTGAGATGGTGCCAGAGCCCTTCAATGTGTGGTTATTTGAAAAATCATTCCACCCCATCTCATCATATTTAGTCTCTATTATTGATATTATAACCATTTATCATTAAAGATAATTTATTTTGAAAATTTATTAAATCGCAAAAGTGAAATAAACTATCTGTTGAGATAATTAATTAATTGGAAAAACATTTTTAACCAACTGATGAATTAATTATTTTTTTAAATAAATAAATTTGAATACTAGAACAGGGAAACTTGTCGTTTACGATTTGTGAAAAAAATATTAGGCCTAAAAAATCAATTTAAGAAAAAACATGACACTGACGGAGTTATGGGAAAACTTCTTGACTTATTATGAATATTTATTTAATGAAAAAACAACGATATCTTTCAGATTAAACATTAATGTTTTTGCTCCTAAGATTGTATTCTCATTAACTCTTTTGAAACTTTTTGAGTTCAGACCCAAAAAGATTTAATTTGACGGATATTTGTGATATCTAAACAAAGCCGACAAGAAAATGTCATAAATTTTTGATGTCTCAAACTTAAATGGCCGAATTATATGAGCTAATTATAAACGCAAATTGTAAGATCCTTTACCCAGAAAGATTTGTTACATTTTTACATAGCGCTCCATTTTTCCGAAACCCTGAGAGCACAACGAATCATTTATTGTATTTTTAATGGACCTATAACTTATAAGGCTATTACGAAATAGGATACCGACTACTGTCGTCAGATAGTAAAAAAAAGTTGAAGTAGGAATAGAAAATTACAAATGAATGATAAAAAAACAAGATTCAAATCGAAAACTTCGTATTGCAATTTTGATTTTGTATACCAAAGTTGATTTTGTGTATTAACAAACTTTGGAACAATGAATAATAATGAAATACAGTTCGAATTGTCTTTTCGGTTCGGCCTTAATTATTCCAAGTAAAACAATGAAGTGAAGAGTTTTATTTCAGGGTCAGTTACATTTATTTTTTATTAAGAATAGTTCAAAATACAATTGGAACGACGAAAAAGAATTGTTTGGTAAATAAATGATACTGATAAGTTTCCACAAAAGTATTAATTCATAATTAACCACTTCCATGCCCACTAAAAATCAACTCGACCATTCCGACGTACTTTAACTGCTTGAGGTTTCTAGCTCACAATTGATTTTATTTAACACAATTATGTTTGTTGTTTAATTATAAACTTGGTACAATTTGCGATGAAATAAACTTTAGAAATTTAAGTATGGAACAATAATACAATTAACCAGTACTGGATGGAATCGCAATATACCTTCTGAAAATATTCAAAAATTAAATTTTTTCAATCATTATTTATAAAAAATAGAAATTATTGAATCTCTCGATAAGACCCAGATTGTTAATGGACAGCCAAAAAGAGAAGGAAGGAAACATTGGCGATTGTGTGGTTTACTCCAATATTTGCAGAAGAGGAGCCATATATGCAAGGCACATCCAATACAGCTTTTTAGCAGCCATAATATTGAGAGTAAGACAAGCAGAGTGGCAGGCGAAAGAGAGAGAAAGTGATTGGCTGTTGTGGCCTTACAGAGATGGGAGGGCGGTGGCAGGGTCGTATTTCCTTGGCCGGCCCCGTGATAGGTGCCTTCTCTTGACGAATTCAGCATCGTCCACCATCCAGAACGAACCAAAATCATCCTCGTATCTGACGAAACACTTGTGAAGAGAGAGATTCGTGCGGATAGCGTTCTGTATAAAGTACACAGAGAACACAAGTTTTGTAGAACAAAAACTCCCGACACGAACATAACAGAGAAGAGGGGTAAAAGTTTCAAAAAGAAATAAAAGTAAAAAAGAGAAAAAGAAAAAAGAGAAAAACTAAGCTGCCACTATTCGCTGTCTAACAATACATTTCCGATTGGGGTTTACCTGCATCAGCTTCCCACTCCTTTCGGCTCGATGATCCCGTTCTTGGTGATGTATGTATCTGTGTGTATATATAGATGGATGTATATGATATATTTGTATACTCAGAATTTTTATGCCAAAACATGCTAAGCCACACATATTATAATCAATTGACAAAAAGAAATGATGTGTTATATATTAGACCCCCAATCGGTATGTTTGGAAGAAGGTAATAGTGTAGCTGTTTAAACCTTTTCGTTGTTGACATACCCGCTGGTACAGCGTTGGGGTCTCCTTTTGTGGAATTCGACTTCGTCAACAGTCCATACGGCACCTTTAATGTTTTCCACCCGCATGAAACATTTGTGAAGGGATAGGTTGTGCCGGACTGCATTCTATAATTCATGAGAAAACTGTCAACGCTTATAACTCCAATGATTTCTGCCTCTCCTGATTAAAATCATTATTCAACAAAAATATAATAAACACACATAATTGTTATTAGTCATCAATAAATAACCTGTTTCAAAATCTGTTCTTATGGAAAAATCATAATATTTGCTGTAATTAACACAGTGAAACTCTAAAAAAGTATAAGAATGGAATATTTATAGGTTAGGCGCATCTTGTTCAGTTATTTACATTTTTTTTTTATTTGTGTTGATTTATGACCTGCGTGTAGGTATGCTCTTAGACAGTGCATTTCATACTCCATAGTTAGAGCCCCATCAGGAATCGTACATACAACGCCGCAATACATCTTCAATAATGTCAGTAAAATCAGTATCATAAATTATTATTTTTTAGTATTATTATAATTTTACTAAACATTTTTAAATCTCTGTTCTTTTCTTTTTATTTGGATACAAATATTCCGCTGTCGAAATCCTTAAGATATGTCGCGTATTAGGTTATTTTTTCTCGCCTTTTATTACGAAAATATATAAGTCCATATACCATGGGGGATTATGTTAATATATTTTGTTTTGTAATAATAAGGGGCTTCATGAATAGACTTACTTAAATCTTCATTTTATTGATTATTTTCTGTATTTATGTACTTATAACATGGATATTTAGAACTTAATTAAATTGATTCACAGCTGAGGTAGTATATATTTTAGGCCCGGGTTAAAATCTTTTAGGAACCGACATTTCGATGAATAGATTCCTCTAAAGTAAGTTCTGGGACGGCCCTCCATTAGCGACAGAATTTTTTAATTATTATTTTTATAAAATTACTTTACCCTCTTATTTATTGCAATCATGAAATGTCATATTATGTTTTATATTTTATATCATACGTTTCGCTGTATCAATTTCTAATTCATAGTACAAAGAAAACGATTTTATTCTCTCATAATAAGTTGAAAAATAAATCAAAAATGCGCAACTATTAGGTAAGGACACACACACAAAAAAAAAGATATACTTTAATATTTACTCTACAGGTTATTTATTCACCTGCAATAATATAAAAACAGGCTTCATAATTGGAACTTTACTAAATACATGATAAGAAGAAATACATAAAAACACCCTTATGACACTACATAATTAACTTGGATATAATATCATTGATGTACTTTTGTTATATTCACCAAAAACTAGAAAAATAATAAATTCTTATTCCTCATTACATTATATTTAAATAAAAAATAAATAAAATAATCACTTTTTAAAAAGTCTTCAGTTTAAGAACAAAAACGAAATATGTAGGAATAGAACTCATTTGTTACCATTTGCGTTAGCGATGTATATAAAACTGTTTAGTCAGTTTGATATAATTTACATGACAAACACACACGTGTTTATCATATAAATTATAAACAAATATATAAATTATATACTTCTAAAAATTATGTCAACTTTACACCTCATTGTACCATACATATAATAAAAGGAATAGAGGAAAATCTCTTTTACCTTCCAAGTAGCTGCATTTCTCCGGAAGTAGCAGAAGGTGTTTTGAAACCAATTGTAGATTTCGTTTAATGTCAACTGTTTGTCCGGTGACTCAATGATGGACTGAAATAAATAAGTTTTTTCAATCTTAAATTTCTACCATAATTATAATAATAATAATAACAGCTTTTATTGATACATCCTTTACAGAACAAAAAAGCCTCTCCCTTGGAAGGTATGAGTCTGTTTAACAAAAAATTTACAAAATTTCTTTTTCTTCAATGAATACAGTATTTACATAGTACCTATTTAAAACAATTAACATTGTATTATTATAAAAAAGTAAAAAAATGTTTGCCAATAATTTAATAAAATGTTTTGTCCATTTGTTTATTGCAAGTTCTTTATAACTTTGGTCCTATGCCCCTGTTCCTTGCCACAGTAGCCCAACAGACTCCTACTCTTTGCACGATCTCATATCACCATCTTGTAAATGGTCTTCCTTTCCTTCTCTTCTGGTCTCTTGGTATCCATTCTGTTGCAATTTTCGACCATCTTTTCGTATCGAGTCTGGCAACATGTCCGGCCCACCTCCATTTCAGTTGCTGTGCTTCTTTTATTAAGCTTTTAACTTTCATCCTAGCCTGTACGTTTCTGTTGCTGATATGGGCTTTTCTTCTGATACCCATCATACCTCTTGAAAATTGTATTTGCGTCCTCTCTAATTTTTTGTAATAGCTTTCTGTTGCTGACCATGTCTGTGAACCATAAATATTACCGGGTAAACACATGATTCCAATACCTTTGCCTTTAATCCTGCAGGTAGTTGACTTTTAAAAATGTGTTTCAAGCACCAGTATTTTTTCCATCCCAGGTTAATCCTTTTGATGATTTCATCTTTTCTATCTTTAAATGAAATGGATTGTCCTAAATAATTATATTGCTAAACAAAACTGACTTCATGGTTATTAATTTTTATTTCTCCTTTATGTGAATTTGTCATTATTTTTGTTTTGTCGGTATTTATGTTCAACCCCACGAGTACACACTGTTCAAGGAGTTCGTTCATCATTTGTTCTGTCTCAGTTATTGAATTGGCAAAAATAACTATATCGTCCGCAAACCTCAAATTTGATAGTTTGTACCCATTTATACTTTGCCCTTTTCTTCCCAGTTTAGCTTGTTAAACACATAATTTAGTAGGCAATTAAATAAAATTGGGGATAGTGGACAGCCCTGTTTAACACCTCTTCGGACTTCAAATGTTCTATTATTCATTAATGACTATGTATGCCTTACTGTTTTCGTAAAGAATTTTTAATATATTTATGTATACACGATTAATGCCATGCTCTTGTAGTGCCTTCCATAAATTTGGGTGATATATGGAATCAAACGCTTTTTTAAAGTCATTTTAACGATAATTTCTGACGGTTTTTTGTACGTGTTAAAGTTTAATTTTTTTTAAGACATCCACTTGGAACTTTTTTTGTTGTAGAAAATGAATAATCCAGAATAAAAAGTTGTGCCCAGAAAAAAATATTTATACAACTGCTTCCTACATTTGAAAGTGGAACTTCAAAATCATGTGTACACTTTTACAATTATATTTTCTTTAATCTTATTTTAGTCAATAAAATATGTTATGAAATAATATTTTTTTTCGAAGTCTACTGTAAAAAATACAATTATAAAACTTCGAACTTTTATTCAGAATATGAGATGAATGAAAGGGCGGCAAAATTAAGTCCTTGAAAAATGCATAGATCTTATAGGTGCAGAGGATATCCACCTATTTAATTAACGTTTTCTGCAAAACTTAAATTATTATAATATGTTATTACCTGTAATTAATACAATATGCTTGCTTACCTGTCTAATTAATGATGCATACGTAAACGGCGGCCGGACGTCGGCGTTTTTGTAAAATTCTCTGTTCCTCTCGATTTCTACAACATATAATTAACTTAATTAAAGTGAATATACAAAATTATAAAAAAAAACAACTATGTGTATGTTATATGTGCAATAGTAAACAATATTAATAATCAAAGAGTTATTATTTAATAAAGAAACTAATAAATTATTTAAAACATACCTTGCTGAACATCCAACCCTGCCCTTTCCAACATGTAAGGAAGGCCTGAAAAAAAAAATACAAGATAGAAATCATCTGTAACCGCAAAATTATAAAAATACATGAAAGTATTCTTCTATCGATTTCTCAGAAGCAGTACATAATATTTCTACCATATGTAATAAAAATGAATGCCGATTTATTGTTTCTTATTACCGCCCCACCCCTTCTAGAATAATCCATTTAGAAGAAGAATCCTATCCGTGATGAACCTTTTTTGAACAAAATGGAACATCTTTGTAGAAGCGGTTCCCCCTTTTTATGTAAAAGAGTAATTGTAATATTGGGCTAAACAAAAAGAGAAATGAAAATTTGCCTTGACCAGTGGGTACCAGTTTATTCTAAAACCTTACTGAAAAGAAGGCATTTCAAGATCTTGTAACCGTTTATATGAAGCTTCTTAGGAAACTTTATTTATTTTTTAAATAATTTATTTAATGATATTTACAACTGTATTAAAATAACACAACAAGTAAATATACTGATTGGTACATATTAGCATGAAAGACAAGTGGAGAAACTACCCAGTGGCAGTATTCAAATAATAAGTTCGGAGGTTACCAGGCCATCTTCTCTTCAGACGCCTCGGAGGATTATCAGGAATTGAAAAGATTGCTAGGTTTGAAACTAGTGGGTTTGAGTGGAAATAAAGTTTGTCATGAATAGATTGATATCGGATTAGGGCCAAATCAGCAACAAGTGGGACATTAAGGTTATTATGGATTACTTTGTTCGTCATAAAGCAAGGACCATTGAGGAATTTACGGAATATTTTGGATTGTACGGATTGAATACGACCGGAATTCGATGGTTTAGTGGAGCCCCAAATCCCTATTCCGTAAGTCCAGATGGGTCTAATGATTGTCGAGTATATGAGTCTTTTGTAATTAATTGAAAGCTTAGAGCGTTTGTCTAATAAATGTTGTAGTAGCCTGAAACGGCGAGCTGTTTCTTGTCGTTTTAGTCAAGTATGAGGATTCCAAGTTAATCTTTTATCAGTTTCTAAGTACCGGACTTGTTCTACAGGAATCAGTGGGATGTTATTAAACGATATAGGAGAACAGGAAGTCATTGGTTTACGACGGAGGGTAAAGGTGATTTGACGGGATTCGTGAGAATTTATTTTAATCCTCCAGTTTTGACACCATTTTTCAAGGTCAGTGATATGAGATTAAGGAGTATGGGATGCCATAACTGGATCGGTGTTGACTGATAATAGACATGTGTCATCTACATATGTTGTAAGGATAGTATTAGGATGGGTTGGGATGCCAGTTGTATAAACTGTGTAGAGGATTGGGCCGAGGAAACTGCCTTGAGGAGCCAAAGCTGATTGGGAAAAGAGGGATGAATATACATAATTGTGATTTATTTTGAATGAGCTGTTAGTGAGATAGGATTGAATAATGAGAACATATGTAGGAGCTAGGAATTGGCGGAGATTGTAAAGCAATGGTGAAAAGCCTGTTCCACTTCAAGAAATACCGCCAAACAATATGATCTACGTTCCAATGCAGAGAAACAACGTCCACCAATCGATGAAATTGCTGGATAGTGGAGTGGGATGTTCGGAATCCGAACTGGTGATCTGGTATAATGTGGTTTGCATACAGGATGGGATATATTCGTTCCAGGGTGTTTTTCCAGGATTTTACCCACAGATGGTAAAAGTGAGACAGGACGGTAAGAGGAAGGGTATTCCGTTTTTTTTTTTTTTTTTAGGTTTTGATATAATTTTTACGACGGATAATTTCTAGAGGTTAGGAAAATATGTAGTGCATTATGTATGTAGGTGAGGAATAGGATGGCTTTTCTAAGTAGACGTTTTAAGATGTGGATCGTGATGAGATCGTGTACAGGAGCTTTGTGAGAAGATAATCTGTGAATAATATTAGATATTTCTGAAGGATGGAATGCTTTGGGAGGAAGTGTCATTTGGAGGGTAACGTTTAACTCTGCTTTTATATATTGAAGGTGTGTTGGGTTCGTAATATCAGAAATATATATATATATATATATATATATATATATATATATATATATATATATATATTTCTTTTCTTTTATATTAAATTTTTAATATAGCTGTATATGTATTCTTTTTTCTCTCTTTTGTTTTCTTTTTATTATTATAATATATAATTTTTTTTTATTTAAACATTTTTTTTCTTTTTTCTTTTTATCTTCGCTTTCTCTCTTGTCGAATTATAACTGTTTTTTTATTAGGCTTCCATGGGAGATCCAATAGATCTCAGTAGCCCCAAAGCTAAAAGAAAACGGCCTCGTGTCCGCCCTCAACCGTTAACAGGAAAAAATGACACAACACCGATCCAAATCAGCCCATCCTTTCTAATAATTCAGAGAACCGATGATAAAGACTTTAAAAAGGTTTCACCATTTCTAACTAATAAATTTCTGTCAGGTTATGTTGGTGAATTAAAAAATGTAAAAAAGTTGAGAGGTGGCTCTTACTTATAGAAACTGCTAGTGGTAAGCAGTCCGAAAAGTTACTAAAATGCGAAACTGTTGGTGTTCCCCATTCGAGTAACACCCCACAACATTCTGAACTACAGCAAGGGAGTTATTCGTTGCTATGATATCCAATTTCTTGAGATTGATGAAATTACTAAAGAATTATCACCTGTAATTAAAGATATAATGTGAATAACAATTTTTTTTAAAATGGTGACGAAATTTTAGCGAACTCTTATGTAGTTACGTTTCCGACTCCTACTAATCCGGATTATATGGACATAGGATTTTTGAAAGTTAAAGTCCAACAATACATTCTTAATCCCATGCGTTACTTTAACTGTCTGGGATTTTCCCATCCTACGAACCTATGTAAACAAGAGGCTAAATGTATCAATTGCGGACAGGCAAAACATGAAGAAAATATTAAATGCAGCCTACCGGCTAAATGCGTGAATTGCGATGGCCCCCACAATAACTGAGCTTTTTCTTCGTCAGATCTTGACCCGGCATTGGATTCATTCAGGGGTGGGTGATTAAAATCTTTTGATTTCAGGGTCTTTATTGTGGTCATCCATAATGTTTTGTCAGTAGTTGTAAGATTATAAGTTAAGCTAAGTAAATTTTGAGTTTTAAATTTGTTGATTTCTGTTTTTAGTTGGTTAGTCAATTTAGTAAATTTAGTTTTATCCGTAGGGTATCGAGGTCTATGACACTTCGATCTTGCTGTGCGTTTTTCTCTTACTAAGATGCGAATATGCTGTGGCAGGTCAGTTTTCTGAGAATCATTAATTGATGATTTATAATTAATTTAACTATATCATGTAAAGTGGTTTTTATTGATGCAGTAAGTTTCTCTATGGCAGTATCTTGTTTAGTCTTAAGTGGAATTGTTAAATCCAATTTGTTCTCCAGATCATAACAAAAGTTGTTTATGCGTCCGGTAATCAATCTTAGGAAACTTAACGGCTCAATCCACTCCTGAATTATAAATACACATATAGAGATCTTAATACATCAAGGATATAAACATTATAACCATTAATTTGTTACATTATAATAAATATTTCTAAGGTAAGCATCATGAGCTATCTCTTGCCATTCAGAATATTTTTAACTCTATGCATAAGCGGAAGCAATGAATTTATTCCTAATGATTTTACAGTAAATGATTCTTATTTAATCTAAATCAATTTATGATGAAGTGGACATAAAATTAGAACGATTTCGTTCAGTAAATATGTAGTAATTTTGAATAATTAGGCCAGTTAGTTGAATCAATAATTAATGACAGCCTTGATCTGGTGCCACTGGAATAACATTTGCTTTATAATGGTTTGAATACGTATGGCATAAGTTGATCGTGTCGCAAAAATTTTGAGTAATTTAAGTAAGCATGCATAAAATATTGACCATTTCACATAAATTATGTACGCCACTTCGGATGGTTATAATAGGCCTTAAATGTAACATAGAAGGGAACAAGTAACTTTAAAATTTATGTTTTTTTTAGGTATTTTTAAGTTATAAATTAAATAGCAAGCCATAATTAGAACTCTTCGAAAGTAAAACATGTTAACCAAGAAAACATTTTTTTTTTAAAATAGGAAAAGTCGTCTTTGTTTGAAGTGACATTTGATAGGTAAAAGTTATGAGGTTTGTTAAACAATCGCGTGATGTTAAATTATCTCTCCTCAAATCACCAGCTTAAAAAAGCAATCTACTACAGCAAAAATGAATTATAAGGCTTTTATTTCTGTGACCTGGGATATATCGAAATGGATTCATTACTAAAATATCTGAGAAAAAGAGTCTAGTCATTTCGAGGCAAATTAGATGAACGCGGTTGATTTAATACTTTAATTTTGAGTATGACATGCTTGTCAGATAACTTGAATAATACTGCATGGTCTGAAAATTGAAGTAAAATCAATCATATTTGTCTGACTTGACGCAAATTTTACTAATCGTAAGGATAAAGCCTTTGTGGATTTTACGCTACATACAGGGTGTCCCGAATTTGAATGGCAAAACTTCAGGAACTTATAGGGGACCGAAAAACTAAGACAAAAAGTCCTTTAGAGATTTGCTCGCTTTTGCTTAGTTTTAGAGAAAATCGCAAAAAAAGAAACAAAACAAGTTTTCATTTTTATACTTATTTATTTACATTTATATTTATGTTATGTTCTTTTTAATGTAAATATTGCTCAAAATGTTGTCCTCTTGCACCAATGCAAGCATTACATCTAGCACTCACTTGATAAATTGCAGCCAAACATTGTTCTGATGATATTTGGTGCACTGCATCTATGATTCGGTCTCTTAATTGCTCTCTTGAGTTGATTGACACCGAATAAACTTTCTGCTTCAAGGTTCCCCATACGAAGAAATCCATGGGTGTCAAATCAGGTGATCTGGGTGACCAAGGTACTACTCCTCCACGTCCAATCCATCGTTGTGGATAATTTATATCCAGCCAAGCTCGAGCAACTCTGCTATAATGAGCTGGACATCCGTCGAGTTGGAACCACATTGCAATCCGCTGTTGTAAGGGAATGTCATCTAAATAATTAGAAAAGTCGTTCTCCAAAAAATGTGTAAATGTGATACCATTCAATCTTCCAGGTAAAAAATATGGTCCCAACAGTAATCCGTTCCAAATTCCAAGCCAAACGTTAATAGCAAATTCATGCTGAAACCTATTCTCTCTAATAGCTCTGGGATTTTCAAGAGCCCATACATGATAATTTCTTTGATCAACAATTCCTTCTCTTGTAAAGGTAGCTTCATCGGTCCATATAATTTTTAATGGAAATAAATTATCATCGCGAATTTTTTCAAGAAACCAGTTACTAAAATTCAATCTCTTGACATAATCTTGAGGTAATAAATTCTGAACTTTATGAAGATGGTATGGGTAGCGATTATCACCTTTCAAAGTTCGCCATATTGCTTGCCGCGATATTGCTAATGCAGAAGATGCTCTTCGGATGCTAGACTCAGGATTGTTACCGAAGTGGCGTTGGACACAATTTCTTCTCTGATAATCTGCTCTTACTGCTGCCTGGAATTGGTCGCCTTCATTAAATATTAAGAATGACCCAGTATTTGGAAATCGGCGCGCATACTCCCGCACCGCTTCTAAAGCATTGCCGTTACAGAAACCATACTCAAAAATCATATCAGCGTATTCAACATTAGAATATGTATGCGGCATTGTGGCTGATGCTATTCACACACAAATATCTGAGTAACTGGCTGAAGACTGATTTAGGAATTATAATCCTAGAAGGAAACCAAAATGTAAACAAATAAAAGAATGTAAAGGATAACATTAAGTGTTTATATATCTCACTGCCTAGCCTGACGAACTTTGAAAGGTGATAATCGCTACCTGTAACATTTTTGTTTTGTTTCTTTTTTTGCGATTTTCTCTAAGACTAAGCAAAAACGAGCAAATCTCTAAAGGACTTTTTGTCTTAGTTTTTCGGTCCCCTATAAGTTCCTGAAGTTATGCCATTTAAATTCGGGACACCCTGTATATTGTATATATATTGCTCTATATGCCCTGCAATATATGTATATATATTGCTCGGAGGCCACCAAGCGAATTGGACCTGCGGGATGAATGCTTGAAGCAATTAAGGAAGGTTTTCTAAATAGGCGATTGGTGGAAAAGAAAACAGAAGTAGCTGTATTTAGGTTAATATTATTCCCCATTTGACATATCGTTCGGAATCATGGACCTTTATAAAGAAAAATCAATCGAGAATACAAGGGTCAGTAATAAGATCGGATCCGTAACTCCACTATCTGGTCAAACCTCAATAATGTAATGTCAATGCCAATGATCTAAAATAAGGAAATCGACTGAGATGACTAGTACTCTACAAATGGAACCGAGGAGAAGAGAGCAAGTCCTTTCGTACCAAAGTAGAGAGGGGATGAGGAAGAAGGCGGTTCAGAAATACATGGGAAGATGAAATAAAGAAATAGGTAAATCAAAAAAACAGGGTTTCAATAGAGACAAACGGAGACAATGAGTAGAATACCGACAGAGCTGGAGAGGGCACTATAGACTTCTTCCTCAAACTGCTTAGACGGTTCATAAGAGCAAGGGCGGATCCAGGATTTTTTTTCTGGGGGAGGCACAACGAGCAGACGGGCAAAAAAATCAACAATAACTTAGAAATACACAACTAGTATTTATAGAAAGGTTTGTTAAAATATCTAAACAATAGTTTCACTCATGTTATTCCGTTATTTTAACAACTATCATCACATGATTTGCCTATAAGTATGTACTGTAATGGATTCTCCACAGTACACTAAACACCGTCAGGATCCGCCTATGCATAAGAGGACTCATTATGATAATGAAGGTAATTTAATTTAAAACTTAAACTTTATCTTTCTCTCATTTGCGTCTTGCCATAGGAAATGAAATGAATCGTGTACCAACTCAATGAATCAAAATTATTTGAAATCATTTCAGACACAGCTATTATCCGCATCATCCTAAAAATACGAAAACTTCTCCATCAATAATCTTTTTGCAGCTCTAAGTAAATTATTGAAGGCCTGAGCACTTATTCTACGGTAAATTTTTAATTTTTTTTATTCAGGAATATAGTGTTAAATTAGGATGGACTTATTAAGCACAATCCCCTAGAAATTCTCTATGGAAGACGAGGAGGAAAAAGAAAACGAGCAAGTTCATTTCTACATGGACCGATAGCAGAGCAAGATCTGAAAAAACATGGGAGTGAGAAGGTGGAGATAGATGTGGACGGACGGAGAGATGTGGAGGAAGCTCGTCAAGATCTAGGTTCTGCAAGGACTGTTGCGCCGAGAAGTTAGTAAGTAATAGTATTAACAAATAAATAAACATATTTATAAATTATATTATAAAAAAATAGTAATGATTTACCTCCAGTTATTGACAAGGCAGACTTATCGGATATTCTACGTTTTGTTGAGCTTGGAGTCGGTGGCCTGAGCGGAGACCTGGCAGGTGCTGATTGAGGATTAGCTCCTATGAATCCAGGAGACGAACTTCTCTTGGGTACGCTAGAATTCCTCAATACCTAGAATGAAACAATGATTTTCTTACTGGAAGTATGCTTTGCTTTGGAATAATTTGTAAACCCGTAACAACAAATTGCTTATCGATCAACAAAAGTACTTGTGTTTGAACAAGTCATTATCTTAACCAACCATGAATTCTTCAAACAACGGTAACGATAATTCGAACCAATGTTATTTATTCAAAACAGAAATCTATTTACAACGTTTAAATGTTTTTAAGCTTTTGATATTTATGAAACAGAGTTCATGTTATTGTTGTCAAAAGTTTTTAACTGAGGTCAGCCGAAGAATAAAGGTCCAATCCAAGAAGCCGATTTCAAACAGTGAATTTAGTAGCCCAGAATATAGGAAATATTCCAAAAACGAGAAATAAATTATATATTATCAAGATCCCAAATAAATACAAGATAAAATTATTAAACAACGAAAGCAAACATTATTATATATATATATATATATATATATATATATATATATATATATATATATATATATATATATATATATATATATATATTTCTTTCTAATTATGTTACTATCAAAAGAAAGCTTGAAGTCCTCTATGAGGGTTGTATAAATATATATATATATATATATATATATATATATATATATATATATATATATATATATACAATTATGATTGATTTATAACATAATAAGTTTATTTTCTCGGTATCTTGCATATTAAATATTATTGTACTAAATAACTATTCAATAATAAATAGTCTATTTATTTCAGTTAAAAGTCAATTTTTTATAAATATGTACCATCTTTAATGTTTTAATAATATTTTAAAACGTTTATTTTTTTCGAAACAATATAGACTTTTGGGGTAGTTTTCTTAATGTCTGGCCCTCTGAACCTGGCTGTGTGTGACTGTTTAGATATTTATAATATCATAAAATATTTAAATTTCCTTACATTTGAAATCTCAGTGTTTGTGTCTGGGTCGGGTGCTGACTGCTGCTTAGACATGTGGAGGTGTATCATCATCGCTTGCAACCTATCTCGTTCCTTCTGCAATTGCAGTTCTAATTGCGAGACAACTTGCATTTGCACCCTAGCTTGAGCAGTTGATCTATCGTCCAAAGTGTGTTCATTATTTAAATGCCTGAAACGATTTAAACGAAATATTTAATAAAGCTGTTCAAAGGTATAAGGATCTATTATGGCATAAATATGTTTTTTACTTAAGAAATTAGAAATTAGAAATTACTTAAGGATACGTACTTTAAGAATGTTTTCATATCTTCACAGAGCGTATCACACCCAGGCCACTTACATACTCCGTGACCAAACAGTAATTGTACTTTTTCACTTTTATTATCAATATTTAACTCCTCTTTGAGGCTAGGTAAGCTACCATTTACGCATTCTCTTCTGTTTGGGCCTAGCGATCCTGTAAGAATGTATACATATCATCAAACAAAACATATAACAGTGTAAAGAACCATATATTTTCCATTAATAATATTCGTATATTTAAAAAGCTTATAAGATTACCGGTTACTGAAATAATCGGTAATTTTGCTTTTTTATAATCGGAAAATTCCTTTTTATTTCAGAAAAAAATTTGATTAGGTAACTGATATTTCAGTTATTTTGGACTCAGCAAAAACAAATAAACAATTATATTGCCAATAATAATAAATAGCCAATCAGGATAGAAAAAGGGTATTCATGTATCCTAAAAAGCTGAGAATGACCAACAGGTGAATTAAAGAGACTAAAAAGGAGATCGAAGAGTTCGTTGTCTCTCCAGATGCTATTCTTTACAAGACGTTCCTCACACAGGCAGGTACTTCAAAATCCTCCGGGTTTTTAAAAGAAAGACCAAAAACACAGGAATGCAGCGAAAGAGATATGGAAGAAAAGAAAAGAATAGCAGAAACAGACGTTGACCATAGAAGCTCGAAAAACAAAATTGCTAATGAACTAATTGTAATTTTCCAAAGATCATTTTTACCATACTATAACAATCATTATTCCCTTTTATAATAAGATATTTTTAGCAACGTAATCTTAATTTTGTGACCGTCGTTTTTTATTTAAAAAACCGTATGTTTTTTGTCTGGTTATTAAATTATTTTAAAAACATCCGGTTTGAACGTGGGCAAAAAGGTAACCAAACCAAGTGGAAATCCTCCAGCCCTTATAAAAACAATTAGTAAGCATAACCAAAAAAGGAATAACCAAAGGAGACCTTCAAACCTAAAAACTTACTTTTTTCATTGTTTCTAAAACTGATCTTTTTATGGAGTTTCTGCTCAAAGGAGTCAATGAAGAGCCTGGAGACTCTAAGAAGCACTTTAAATTATCCGGAAGAGGAATCAAATTTGTAACGTAGTGTGATTTTTAAAAAAATTTTCTTAAAATGTATAAATTATTATGTTGTATTAAACCAAAAGAAAATAAGTGTTTTGAGAGAATTATAAATTAATTTATAATGAGCGTAAATGTGCTTGTTTTGTATGCTTGGAAGGGACTTAAACAAATTCTGTGAGTTAAAGTAGGGCCTAGGGAAGAAGGATGAAGTTGTTTATTTTATAAGTTGTTAATTTTTGAAAGTATAAGGGTGCTGACACCCTTAATTCCGCCAGTGATACATGAGCTAATGACGTAAGCCATTTTTTAAAATTTATTTTCCTGATTATTTTTTATTTTATAAGGTTAATATAATTTAAAAATACGAGTTTTGGCTTTCTTTGATGTCATTATATTTCCGTAGTATTGCATGGTCCAAATCCTTTCTCCATGCTTTTTACTAAATGGATGACAAATTTTATGTAAGTGTTTTTTTTTTTAGTTTTTACTAGGGATTGAAAACGTCTTTGGGATTGAACCTATTTCGCGTATAATATACAAAACTACGAGTATTTGCAACTGAAAACGTAAATAATGTTCAAGAATAATGCGACCTATCGAAAAATTCTTTTTTCTATTTGACAGGCGGGTTATTTGATTTTTGTAAACTGTATTTAATTTAATCCTACTTTTCACCGATTATAATAAATAATTAATACCTATAAAAAAAAGTATTCGTCAATTAAAAAATAGTTGACTAACCAGCAATGCCGGCGACTTTGTCACCACTAAGTTTATCATCTTCACTGCTTATTTTTCCAATTGCCGAACCTTCTTCACCTTCACTGTGGCCCACTGCAAAAAAAAAATCTATTAATAATTGAAATATTCAAATCAATTGCATAAACTTGGTCGATGTTAATAATGATTTCTTTTGGTTTACACACGATATATTTAGGACTTCAAGAGAACCCTAAAAAGCTTCATAAAAAACCATTAAGCTGCAGGACCTCTGAACATAACTGAAGATTATTGCTAGAAATCTAGTTTTCATATTTGCAAAATATTAAATGAGTGGAGCAAGGTAAGAATTGAAGTAGTTGATTAAGATGATGCAGGGGTACCCACAGAGGTGGGAGTAAGCAAAAACATCCCCGAGGAGGGGAGTTTTTTTTAATATTTGTTTAATGGAGAAATAGAAAAAAATGTTCCCTTCATTCAAGATATCTTGCCCTATTGACAGTGCTTGAATTTAGCAGTACAGTATCCAAAGAATAAATATATTGTTCAAGAAGGTTGTATAGTTTCTCCATTCCAATTCCTTATATATTTTACATTGTATTAGAAAATTGAAACAAATAAATGCACATACCTGTTTGCTTTCCTTGACAATTTCCAGACTCGTGCTGTGATGTGCCGGGTTGTAGAGCGTACTGCCTCTGTGACATTTGTATCTGTTGGACGATTTGCTGTTGATGAACGACCATTTGTTGAAGCGTTTCGACATTATTCGTTTTATCGTGCGTCTGTACAAGTTGCGATTGTTGAATAATGTTTAATTGAAGTTTATCTTGAAGTTGCTGCATAGTCCTTTCAACTTCTTTCTTATATATGTCTTCTAAGTTTTCGGATTTCTGAAAATATGAAATAAAAATTAATTTTAAAATGGTCTCATTAACTGTATGTGCTAATGAATATGAACAGGAACGATTATAAATATCGGGAAAAAATCTATATAAATAAATACTGCGCACACAAGTGATATCAACCGCATTTTATAAACATTTATGTCACAAATGCTTCAAAATATTATTTTAATATGTGCAATAGAGTGCATCATATTACTCCCAGCTACAATGGAAGTTTTAATACATCTATAACACAGATCAAATAATATTACGCAGGATATATATAAGAAGCATTCGTGATTTTCAAGATAAACCCATAAAATATTTATGGGTATAATAATATTTAATAAATGTTAATAGATTATTGTAATTTATTATGAATAAATTATTATTTCTATCTTAATGTAAGATGAATTTTTAATCTATGAATTCTGAAATTATTCATACCTGTGTGTTTATGAAGAACCAACTTTACAATCTTTTTTTTTACCTCGAGTATAGAAACAATAATGTCCAATAAAACAAAATACTGTCTTACTATACATAAGTAAACTATTTACAAAATAATTGATTTTATTTATATTTCAAGACGTAGATTTATTGTTTTTTTTTATTATTATAATTGTATCAACTTTTTTCTTAAATTTTATTGATTTGCAAAGGCTTTTAACAATATGATAATTATAATCAATTTCAGAGTATATTCTACAGCCAAAGTTCTGACAGCATGTTTTTATCTCAATAACCTGGAATCTTCTACCCATTATTCAAAACGAATGTTACCACTGGACACTCACTAACAGCCATTATTAATCGTAATTAAGTTTTGAAATTAGCCAACATATCATTCTAAACGTAGTCGATTCAATCTCCCCGAGTCCCTCCGAAGTTCCAGAAAAGAGAGTTCTCAACACCAGACTTCTCCAAAATCCACAGTTCAATCTTTAGAAAAAAAAAAAGTTTTAAAAATTACCCTGTCTCTAGAGATGTTACAATGATTTTAAAAAAAACAAGCATTACCTGTGTTTGAAGATATACCTATCACCATGGTCGACGCCTCTCTTCATCCTGACGCCAGTTAAGTTTAGTAATGATTAGAAAAACATCAAACACAACAAAGAAAATTCTGTCCCTTATTCAATTATTTTATCATTAACAGCCAAAAAACAGCGAAATATTAGTTCTTATTGAATACATTCTGATTATTAAACATCTTCAGTTATTGAAACTATCATTTCATTTATCAGCGTTTCCTTGTAAAGCTTTCTTATTTAATTTCTTTTCTTATTTTAAGGTTCGTGGTATAGCTTCAAAATTTTCCAAAGGTAAAACTGTAATATAAAATAAAAGAAAAAAAAGTATGTCAATATATTTTACATTCATTATGGGTTTGTTATAAAATCTGGTGAAGTGGATCTCGTATTCGTGCATGTGTTGCTTTTCTTCAGATGTGGTTGAGTTACGGAAAAAGCTGATCGATGAATGATATCTCAAGGTATAGGCGAATATTAACATCAACATCAACGTGAAAATATTAGAAAGGGTAAAATGTTCCAAGCTTGGGTTTTGTTCATTTTCATGGATTCACATCAAGTCACAAGTCACATCAATAACATCAATAGGAAAGTAAATATATTACAAAAGACTAGATACATCCATAAACTTGATTAAGTAGACGAAGCATTGTTAGAAGTTTTTGGTTATCTTTCCCAACATGCGTATTATAACTTTCGTTACCCCAATTAACAGTCTAAAATAAAATAAATAAAAATTAATTCTACAGAACATTCATAGTATTAATAGTTTTTTTAAAGAATAAAAGTGACAAACTAACTAATAACATTGAAGAAACAAGAGTTAGGTCCACAGGCGGTCTAGTGCTTCCTTCCGATTATGTTCTAATATGAATTTTGAATGCTTCAAATGTTCGGAGGTCATCACTAAAAAAAAAAAAAAAAAAAATTAAATAAGCAGTCATGAGGACTGCCGACAGAAGTGAAATGGACATGGAATAACTGTGTTCTTTTTTGAATTTCTAAATCAAATATAGTCTGAATTATATAAATTTCAAAACTTGTAAATTTAAATTATTAAAATTAGTCTGGTTTTCACGTATATTTGCACTCCGAACAATAATTATATACATTTTCTAGTAGCATATCTATTAATCGAAACATATGATGGGCTGTACAAGCTAAATACAAAATATCAATAATTCAATTGAAATAATAATCAGTATATAATTATATTATTTATACCTTTTATTTGTATTTTTATAGATTTTATCTTCATTTTTCGCATCATCATCATCATCGCTCAGTTCAATAATGGATTGGTCATTCGTACTTTCGACCATTTCATAAAACAAAACATTTAACTATTAAAAATAAAATCTTTTAGGGGAAACGAAAATGTTAATAAGTTATAGATGTTTTAAATTATCAAAATAGTATCAATTGCACAACAGGTAAATATAATTATTCTTCTTGAATGGAATTCAAATCTTTAAACTAAAATTGATTAAATGAAATTTTATAGCTCAAGCACAAACCGCTAGGTATCGTTAGTCTCGAGTATGTTGCTGACGTGAACCCACGAGTTTATTTCCTAACAAAAGTCGCTAAAGAAGTTTTTACTTTAAAAAAAGTCATAAAGTAGATAATTAAACAAAATTTTCTTATATATATTCTGCCTTGATCTAGCCTTCATAGTGTTTATGAGATCTGTCTGTATCTTTATTGTGTCTTATAACAGAACTATTAAGCTCAAAACTACTTTTTTTCTGAGACAGCTTATCGTCCCTGCCATTTCCAACTATCGAATGTGAAAATCGGTACTTTTGAGGAGAATTAAAAAAAAACAGTTTCAAGGCTCAATAAAAATTAGTGCCTATAGTCAAACCAATGACAGAAGCTATTACTGGGCATTGAAAACTCAGGAAGCATATGCACCGCCTGGGCATCGAACAAGAACCCCGGTGCAGATGGTGTATCGAGGAGGACAAAAGCACCTGGCACGTTCTCTTCGAATGTAATGCACTATGTCGAAAGAGATCATTTGACCTTGGCCCTGGAGGAATTTCAAGAACTGAGATTTAAAGATTATCTAAAATATCTCAGAAGCCTAGACCTACGATAGGGATTTTAGGACTCGAGCACAAAGGGCCTCTTTAGGCCAAGGTGCATAGTAGAAGAAGAGTCATTAATAATAATCTAATCTAGGTATTTACCATGTCGTATCTATGTAAATTTAAAACCAAATTCGATGGTTTGTCCGTATAGTTCTTGGGGTGAGAGTGGGGTTGCGCATTTCAGGCAGATGATCTGAATCAAAAGTTCATTTCTGATATCTGCGAATTCGAAATCTTAATTTAGTGATCATCTTGACCATTTCTTTCAATTATCGGCGAAATTACAACAAAAAAAAAAAATAAATAAAATTGTAAACGAAAACAGATCATCATCAATATATTAACGATAAAATAGTTTTTTTTTTTCAAGACAAAATTTCTTGTAAGAAATAGTTGTGCTGGATACTAATTTAAACGTTTTCATAAATACAATTAAACCATTTTCAAAATACCAGAACTAGATTGAAAAATAAATAAATTGCCTCATAAATCCTTACCTTTCTTTTACTTTGACTTTACTTTTCTCTTTTTTCACAAGTCTTATTTTTTTCTTTGATTTCCTTGTATTTTTTTTCGAATCAGATTTGAATCGTAGTGAAATGTTTATATCATCAGAAATCACGATTATTATTTTCATTTTGTTAATTCTTGAGTTTCAACAACGATAAATCTGTAAATACATATGATTACTTGAGTAAAAGTGTAATTATTAAGCATAGTATTGCTTATTTTAGTTTATAAATTACCAACATAAACATACACAGTCTCATAATACTTCTAGAGTTAGTAACTCCTAAGTGGGGATTCGACACCCCAGACGTAGCTGAAAAAAGTGGGTGTTTCTCCCATCTTTGCCCGGACCCAATGGCAAAATCCCTACCGCCGCCTATAGTAGCTATGTGAAACGGTCTGATTTAAATTTGTTTAGCCTTCATTATGAGATAGAGCGATCAGATCCCTGCATAACAGTTGACTAGTATAGTACCGTGTTCAAAAATCCTGTGTAGTCGAGCATGTATCTAAGAAACCGTAACTACTCTTTAGAGACTAGACACTTGCCTATAACTCGTTGACAGGTGACAAATAAGTTTGGTATTAGATGTAGATATCAGGGAAGTAAATAGAGCCTTTGAGATCACATTACCTAATACATTCATTCTCAAACAACCTTCCAACAAAATTAGATGGTAGTAATGTATTATTAATTTAAGATATATGTAATAGAATATGTTAATATGTGACTACATAGTTTTTATACATAAACAAATTATTTTTTTTAGAATAATTTTTATATAGAAACATTTTTCATCATGGGTAATTCAAAAAACTAATGATAAATGTTGAATAATAAGATTAAAATAATAAAGTTGACTAAAATTGTATATTTCAATATTCATTGTTTATTTTAGTTAATTTATTGCAATATTTTAGAGTGTACCGATTAATTATAATTAAATTCAATTTGTTTGTAATGTTTTCCTGAAGATGAAATGAAACGCAGAAACGTTGAACTAATACCTGAAGGAAACTTCTAAAATTAAAAAAATCCATTCAATCATGGCCACAGAACAAGAAATTTGAAGTTTGTTTAACATGTTAATAAAAACTAATTAATAAACTAATAAATATAAGCAATTAACAGTGCTAATATTTACATGTCTGAAATTAAAATTTCAGCAATTTAAGTTTTTTTAAATACTTTAGGAATATAATTCATTTATAATTGGCTGATAAAAAAATGACAGCAATAATCTACATTAAAACTCAACATTGCAAACAACAAGAAATAAATTCTATGTAAGGGTTTCCTATACTTTGCCTTAACATAAGGAAGAACATTGTGATTCTGTTGTTTCATTTAAAATAAAAATATTTAAGATCAAAAACTATTAACAAGTCCTTAAGGCGTCAACAGATGCATTATAGTATCAATAGCTAATCATGTACATATTTGTAAACTTGGGAGGAGCAGGATGAAGTTGGTACCTCAGAGTTTATTTTATTTTTATTATGATAATAATAAAGCACATTAATTTTAGAGAAATAATTAAACTTACAATTAGAGGATCAACTTTGAGTCAAAATTCATCCATTAACACCTTTAGTAGAAAATGATTTTCACGAAACCTTTTACTGATTCTTTTTAGTATATACAGAAATACACTCCAGAAGTAAAAAAGGTAGATATATTATCAAATAATAGGCAATGAAACAGTTTAACTTAGCAATAAAGCATCAAAATCAAGTCCCTAGTGGGAGGAGAGAGGACTTACCAGGGAGCCGGGAGGAGCTTACTGGAAGCAAGCATTGATCTGGGCAACCCACCCCCGGTTCCCAGGGACTTGCGCGGCTAATCCCTTCCATCAGCTCATATTATCGGCGATTTTACTTTGCAATATCTGCTCATTGGTTAAATATGTTTTTATTAATTTCACTAATAAGTTTATGAAAAAATAATCATTTCTTCAACAAATATTGTTACTTTCTACAAAAAAAAAAAAAGAAGATATATATATATATATATTAGACTATTTATTTTTTTAAATATATAATTAAGTGACGATAATAATAATACTAAAAGATTTAAAAACTTGAAGGTTTGATGACACCTCCAATCATCGGCTATACAGCCAAGCCGGGATCTAGGATAGGCAATGCTATCAATAAACCTGGTGGCAGCAAATTTCCAGCATAATTTTATTTTTAGGTTAAGCTTAAAAAACATTTGCTTCACCTTTTTGAACATAGATCAATTCAATTGTTAAAATCGGTTAATGCAACAAGATATTTACACTTATTCAGGAATATTCTACCCGAAACTCTGGTGGTAACTTCCGTGGGTAAAATTAAGGATGGAAAAATTAAGCTTGTCCCTAAGGGAAAATTCTTTACTTTAGTCATGCACCACAACCCTCAAAACCCAATTCCTCAGTGCCAACAGCCCTTACACAATTCTCCCTCCTACGTCTGGGCCGGGCCTCTGACGTCCACCCATCGTCATCTACTGTAAGGATTCATTTGTCCACACACCATTCATCTGTTGTAAGGATTCATTTGTTAAAAAACGCCATTTTAACTTTTAGACCATCGGAATTATTTGATTTATTTTGTATCACGATTTCGCGTTTTTTTTCTTACTAAATCTTGTATATTGTATATCTAAATATTGTAATATTACTAGCAGGCCAATCGTCAGAGGGTTTCTATGAAACCTGTGGGGTAGCCTTCTTTTTAAAACTTTTTTGTATGCAAGACGTTAAAAAAAAATTTAAAACAGGTGACCTCCGAAGATCTTCAGTCAGCAGAAAATTTCAAACATTTTTCTATTTGTTGTCAATAATCCCTAAAATATGCTTTCATTCTAAAAATTAATTATATAATATAACAAAATAAATCATTCTGCGCCGAATCAGCAACAAAGTGTAATAATTCGGTTATCAGGTTTGGTCGAAAACCACGCTAATGAAACGGCAATTTGTTTCCCACTTGGTCAAAAATAAGTTATGATATACGTCTGTAGCTAAGACATAAGTTTTATAACAGAATCTGCTTCACTAGATGTACTTATTCAAATTTTAAAGTTTGATATCCAGTGGACATAGAATTTGATACTCTACCGCTATTATCCTATTATCTCTTCTTTTATTCACGACAGATTCACGTAGAGATATTAATTTGTCTCACTTTCTGACAAGGTGATAAGAAATTGACGTTTCATTATCTTGTTTTTCAAATATACTATTATTGTGTTGTGCTCGTTGGACGTAAAATTTAATGTCATTGAATTAATTGGTAATTTTGATTCCGCTTTATTATTAGATTCTTTATCGCATTGTGCATTTTGAACTATTTTTATTTTCGTTGAAGAAATTGGTCCGGGTAGAGGTCACTGAATGAATTTCTCGTGTAATTTGAGAAATTCAATTTCTCAAATTCACATACGAGAAATTCAAATTCATTACACGAGAAATTCAATTTGAATTTCTGAGTAGTTTCTCAAATTACACAAGAAATTCATTCAGTGACCTCTACCCGGACCAATTTCTTCAACATATATTATAAAGGTCAACAATTATCATTCAATATTTTTATTTTCTTATCTTGTATTGTATTATCTTGTATTTACTAAACATTTCCAAATAAACCGTGAAAATATTAAATTTGGTTTTCATTAGCAGTTTAAATATTTGCGGTTTGCGTTTGTTTTTTGTTGTATAATGTATATGGTAAGAAGGCTATGAAGACCTACTATTGAAACTGTTTCTATAAATTTGTAATGTAAATTACAAATTTTTTTAATTGTCCAATACAAAAGATTTTGAAACCACTAAATTTACTAGCAAGAAAAGGAACTTTTTAATTTACTTTTCAAATATTTTACCATTAATTCCCTAATAGAAAATATATCTAGGACTGGAAATGACAGTTTCTGGATATTTTAAATTAGCTCAGTTAATGTTTGTAAAAAATTTGAAGATATCAAAAACTATTTTATCTTTAAGATTATTTAGAGCCACTAATTTAGCTCCTTTCTTATTATTTTCTTAAATTATCTGAAGAAATGGGTGCTTGTTCTTCATTTCCTCTATTTATGTATGAATCGATTTCACTGACTTATTTCATGTTACTCTTGGCAATATGTGGGCTAACTCTTTTCTTCTATATTGATCTTGATATTATACATGTATTTACTAAAACCTTAGTTAAAATTTTGACATTTGATTTTCAAATATAACAATGTTTATTACCATTAACCCTTTATTGGTCAATGTCCACTGCCATGCACATAATCTTTATTTATTATTTTCTCCAAGATTTTAGCCTAGGTGTACATCTTAATCATAACATCTGTTTGTTTATTGGTGTACAAACAGATGCCATGATTAAGCTGTAAACCTAGGCTAAAATAGTGGAAAAAATAATAAAAAAAGATTATGTGCATGATATTGCACATTGACCAGTAAAGGGTTAATTAACCTTTATAACTATAAACATTTCCAATGTATTCACAACATTGTTTCTTGCCGATTTTCGGATATGTACTGATTCCCTTACCATATTTGAGTTCGTTCTCCTATCTGATAATATTTTCATATTATCAGATAGGAGGGTTTTTCGTATACCCTTGTCGGGTATGTCATAATATTATTATGAATTTACCTCATAATCATACTGTCAATAGGAAACTCCATGTCAAACACAATTTTCAAATAGGTTTTATTGTTTAACTTCCCTTACATTAATAATTTAAAAAGCCTAGGGCTGACACTATGAGCCATAGCTCAGAGTGATACATACTAAAGCACTGTCTCATTTCCACTCCTACTTTAGCTCTCACCAAAACTTCAATAAAAAAATTTATCAACACCATTAAACTGTAGAAAAAAAATATATATGAACAATAAATTAAGTCTAGTGTTAATTCTCCACACACAATTGCTTCATTATTTAAAACAATGTTTTAAGGATAAATCCCTTGAGAGGGCCATGTTGGTAAATTTGATCCTGACAGTGAAAAATGAAGGATCAAGTTAATGAAGGTGATAAGTATCATTTTCGAGTCCCTACAAAACCGAATTCAAGTCATCTTTATTTACTATAAAGCAGAAATGAGAAAAAAAAAGTTGATATAGTTAACAAATACATTCAATATTGAATTTTTGAATGAAATAAGCAGTTAAATTGTTGTAGGCAGAGGTGGGCAACAAAATCTAGGGAGTTCTTGCATTTGTCTCACAAAAAAAAAAGGAAATAGATTTTAGATTATATTAATTCATAACTACTGTACTAGGGACATGTTTAGACAACATGGTAAAATATTCATAAAACAAAAATAATAATTTCTTAACTCAAACTATATGAACCCATTCATTGCATCAGTTCTAACTAAAATTTAAAGTTTAATTTCCGTTAAATTATATTTAATAAAAGGTTTAAATTTTAGTTTAGAAAAAAGAAGTAAATATCACTACATTCAGACATCATTCAATGAAATTCTGAAAGGGTATGAGGTGATACATATTTTCACATAAGATCAGCTTTTTTTACTTCAGAAGTCATTAGTTGTTCATCCAAAGTTTAGAAATCTCCAATAAGTACTGATTGGAGATCATCATGAGCTTTAAAAGTGGTTAATCACCGACTGTTGAGTATACCATAAAGGTTGGCCTAGGGATCTCTTATCTTACATCTTTTTATTTCCATCTCTCTTATCACAATTATCCATCTAATGACAGTTTGTAAAAAAACTAAGCATTTCTTGAATGCATGAATAGATAACGTAGGCCTTATTTGAATAAAATAGATAGCAAATTTATATTAATTAAATAGTATTTTTAATTTAACTCGGTTTAGATGGAAAGGAATCATGAAATAATATTATACAAATGAATAATAAGATACTTTTTTATTAACAATTCAGCACTAAAAATTTGGCACATGAGGAATAAAAAACTTATCTTCTTCTTTTTGTATCCATTTAATTAATTTCTCCACTGCATCAGTGCTTGATGCTTTTGATATCAACGGATCCAATGTGACGTAAAGTTCAAATTTTTCAGTAACCTAAAAACATTATTTTAAATTTAGTAAACAAAGAGGGAAAATTATCAACAATTAAACAGCAATAAGAAAGATAAATTAAAGTAAACCACTCTTCAATGAATGAATATATTAAAAATATAAAATTTAGTTAATTGCATAAATTTTGAAATAAATAAATAGTTATAACTTCCAACTATAACTCAAATATAAAAATTAACATTTAACATTAACTTAGTAACCAATAGAAGTGTTATGTTTTTGTGATTACAGTAAAACTTCTAATCATCTAAACATTATTTATTCATCAGTGTCAACAAAAAAAAAGATATATATATACATATATATATAAAACTTACATATCCCAACATAACTTCAGTTTTAAACTGCTGGAATATTAATCTCAAATCAGAGCTGCCATCTTTCATTGCACTATGCAATATCTGATAGTGTTGCAGAAGTTCATTAGAATTTTCAAGAGTATCATAAGGTGGAGGCATAGGAGGGGCTAAGATATGTGAACTTTTCTTACATTTATACAGAAAATGCCTCACAGTTGATATATTAACATTATTCATTGTAAGAACAGGATTGCTAATCGCATTAGTGATGACATTAATGCTTTGGTTGCGCTGTAGTTTCTGAGGAAAAAAAATCAATTCATTAAGTTATATTTGTTATTAAAGATTAAAATATTAAAAATAAAATTTTCCAACAATATTTTAAAAACACAATATTATAAACTGTGAATTTTAACAAATCTGTGATTTTTTTCAACTTTTGAGCTAGTTCGTATTATAATTAATTTATATAAATAAAAGATGATTAATTTGATTGTTAAAATTCTAGGTTTCCACAAATTCAAATCAAAAACTCTAAATAACAATCTTCACAAAACAGGAAACATATGGTAAACTATAAGACCACATTGGAGACATCAAGATATTTAAATATAAAAAAAATAATACAGTCATTATAATAAAAAAGTAATCAAAGTTATCATTTAAGTTAAACTTGAGAAAAAATAAACTTTAGCAGAGAAGTGAGTACTAAGGATATAACAACTATAAAAAAAAACATTGAAACAGGATTAGTAACAATATTTACTTCAGTTATTTTCTTCTTGGCTTCAGATAATTCATGAAAAAGATCAGCATCAACAGTCAAAAGTAACAAACAAGCTTGACATTCTTCAGTCAAATAAGAGACATGGCCATGCAGGTAGCCACTAAAATAAATAAAATCATAACATTAATAATTGCAATTATTAAATTCAGTTAGAAATTACCAAACTCCATTATTAGGCTTTTGAGGTTAGTTATGTTTATGTGTAATATACTATCAATTTTCCGATTTTCTTTAAAAGTTCAGATATCACTAGTATCGTTCTTCATTATTACATTAAGAATATTGATTACAAAATAACTATCTATTTTAGGATAGCATGATTTATTTTAGCTTATGGATAACTTCCAAACTGAAATCCATTACAGGCATTTCATAAGTGCTGATTACGAAAATACGACCTTTAGCGTCCTCAAGTATTAATTGATCATTAAATTTCAGAATTGGTACGTAAATCCATTTATGTTATGGAAGGTGTTGATTACTAACACGAAACCACTTTTCAGATCACATATTACTATCAGACATCCTTGATAATGAGATTTTAAAGGTGCCAGTGTTATAATAGTTTTATCTAATAGTAGATTAGCAGATCGTATGCTCATGATATGGTTTATTTTAGCATTGTAGATATAATTGCTATTGAGGCCCAACAACAGGTAAGAGGGTGATGATGATTAGGAAAATATAAGCAAGTTTCATATTATTTGCTCATGAACCAATTTATTTACCCAATCATTTCAGATTTTGTTTTAACTTTTCGCATATCATTGATAATGAACTTTTTTCATTTATTTTGTACTGACATTTATTGTAAACATTTCAATTTTTTGTTATATAGGTCAATCAGTAAAGGGTTTCTATGATACAAAAAATCAGTAAGCGTTTACTTTTTTAAATTATTTATTTTGATAAAGATATTTAAAAAAACAAAAATGCTAACAACATTGACATTGGGAAAACTTTAGGCAGTGAAACAACTTCAAATTTTCAGATTTTTCTTCTTCATTTTTTATCTACGATTCCTTGTACATTTTCTTCATTGTCAAAAACTTGGGATATAAAACTTTTGATAAAAATGATGTTGGATAATGATGAAATTTATATTTTACCATAAAATGAAAATTCGTTTACAACATTGTACGAACACTTGAAACACAAACAAATGTCCAATGACAAATTAATACCAATGTCCAACATGAAATGAAACACTTGAAACACAAAAGTTGAAACAAAATCAATGTATTATTGATATAATGTATGCATATTGATGAAATTTTTATTGTACCACTGAAATACAGAAAATTATTTTTAAGAATAGTAACATTTGTGAATAGTTCAATTTGGTTTTGGGAAATAATTATACTTTTTTATGCTGTGATCACGAACTCATAAATCACTATCCTTTTAATATCCTTGAATAGCAGTTAGGAAATGCTAAATAAAGAGATTTAATCTTATCTACACAACTTCAGGGTTTCCAAATTAAGCATATTTAAAATATTCAGTGAATTAACAAAATACTTCAAGCACTTATTTTTGTGAAAGGAAAAATGTTTGGCTAATGCATGAAAAGCAGGAATAAATTAAGTATGGTTAAATCCTAGCTCTAAAAAAACATTCAACATTGCTTTTTCCCCCAGGAGGTCAAATTGTCTAACAAGTTGGCTTGGTATTTATTGTTGATAATCATCATTACTCTAGGCTTTGTTCAAAACTAATAAATTGAAGCATTTGTCATTATATGTATATTTTATTTTATTTCTACTCCCAATAATCCACATCCCTTTTCTCTTGCTTGAGTGTGTATAATGCTCTCTGATACTTGTTATACAAAGGCTTCACCATAATTTATTAATAATAAATCTGAGAATTCACTTGGTATTATTTACTGAAGAAAGTTATAGAAGTATAAGAAATTTAAGCTGATAATCAGAGGAGAAAGGAGTATATCTCAAAAGGAGCAGAATTAGAAAAAATAAACTAAGTTTTAGACTAGAAAGTAAAAATCTTGTAATTAAGGAATAAATAAAAATTAGAATTGAAGTATCTCATTCATTCTTACCTGGAATCGAAGTTTGGAAGGCATATAGGTGTCCAGCTTTCAGCTGTTTTGAATGATTCAAAGGAACTCACCATATTTATAATCAAATGTAGGTCTGATGGTTTGATAACATATTTTTTCATATGAATTAAAGTAACAAGCTTATCATTTGCTATCAGGATAGCGAACACAAGATTCTAAACAAAAGCATAATTTTTTGTTACTAAATAAGTATCTCATTATAAGCACACAAATACAAACAAAAACATATAATAATGTGTTATATATACATATATATAAAACACATTATTTATTAACCTATAAAATAGTGATGACCATACTGTGAATATAGGGGGTGTGAGAAAATTGGGAACATGTATAGTCCTATAGCCTATAGCCTCATTGAACCTTCAATGAGTAGAATTTTTTATCCATGTAGTTGAGTTTAATGATTCCAATGTCAACTTGCATAACAAAAGCAATGGCATGTTTTTATTATTCAACACATTGAATAACTTGGGGTCACCGGTAATAGGCACTAGGTAATAGACTAGACTGTGACACCACAGGGGCCAACAGACACCAGTGTGCCCAGAATTGTATATATATATATATATATATATATATATATATATATATATATATATATATATATATACAAGAGGGTAGGATTATGTGGAAGCAGGAGGTAAGGCCTTGTTGGATAGGAGAAACTAGACTGCTACTGCACAAGAAAATGCTGTCTGGCAAGGTTACTAAAGCAGTTCCAGACTCACTAAGCAGATTATTGGGCCAGTTATATATGTATATATGATACAAATACATTTATTCATAATTTCAACATTCATCAATTATATAATTAAGATATAGTGTACAACATAATACCTTTATTTTGGAACAGGTAGAAATAATCGCCTGTGAAATCGATTCCCTCACTGCTGAACTTAATGGTAGGCAAGAAATGCCATCCAGCAAAAACTCAGGTTGGTTTTCCGTAAATGTTAATAAATGATCTATCAATCTTTCAGATCCAGCCAAAAGTCTACGAAGATCATAATTAAGCCTCTGTTCAAAAATTCTAGTCACTCTGGTAAGGGTAAGAACACTCACAACTTGGTTGTACACATACCTAAAAAAAACAACATAAAATACTAAAACAATCACCAAATCAACCAGTAATCTTAAAAAAAATAATTAAATAAACAAATAAATTTAAAAATATTTACATATTTGAAAATACCTAGATGAAAAATACTAAAGAATATAAAAATAGGCACTTAAACATCGCAAGATAATATCCATTTTACAAAAAAATACGTTGTAATATTTGAGTCAAAATTATAACATTAAAAATACCTCAAAAACAACTGTTTTATTTTAAAATAACAACACCAAGTGTCATGGCCGCAAGTGAAGTTACATATTCACATTGCTCTGTACTTAAGACATTATTTTCATACAATTTTGTTTGAATCATCTCGTCAAACTCTACCAGAACAAAGTGAACAGACTGTATTACAGTTTACTTTTATCATTAGTGAGGAGAGTGATAAATAAAAACAATAGAACTAAAAAAAATTAGTGACCGGCTGCTAAAGGCAGCAATTTAGCAAATAAACAACGTGGCCTTAAACCTTTAGTAATGGATAGGACTAATATTCTACTTCACATAGTAACGTGAACTTTTTATTTTTTCATTAGTTTAGTTAAATATGTTAATTTCAATTAATAAAATTAAATTATCAATAGTTTATAACCAATAATTTAAAAAATTGATTTTATTTGTTTTTCATTATTTAATGAATAATGTCAATATGAATGTGGACAATTCGGGTAGTGAAATGTCGGAGGAAGAGACTCCGTTCTCCGAAATAAGTGAAACCGACTCACAACACCTTAAAAGAAGAACATTACAAAAACGTCAGAGAAAATCTGCCCCTGGCTCAGCGGGTAATTCGCCAAACAAAAAAAAACAAAGCGGTTAGTTCAAAAACATCAGCCACAAACAAAAATCTGTCAAAAGAACCACCAAAAACCCGCAGTAAATCTACTGCAGTCAAACAACCTGTAGCCTCAACCAGCAGCACCTCTGGGCCCAAAGTTAAATCACCTAAGGAGAATCAAGAAAGTAAAAAATTCGATGAACCGGTACCTCCTCCTATATATATATATATATATATATATATATATATATATATATATATATATATATATATACCCAAAATAACTGATTTTTATAATTTTGGAAAAGAAGTAGCAGATTTGATCAGGCAGCCAAATTTTAGATGTTACTCTCGTGTTAATGTAATGCGTTAATATAAAGATAAATACAGTTAATAAAGAAGCTTACAAAAAATTAATAAATCATCTCAATAGCCACAACTATGATTTCCACTGTAATCAGCTCAAGCAAGAAAAATCATATAGAATAGTTTTAAGAGGGCTTCACTCGACCACACCTAAGGACACTATCAAAAGAGATCTAGAAGAGATAGGCCATAACATCAGGAACGTATCGTCAGTGTCGCACCCAACTGAAAAATATCCCCTTCCTCTGTTTTTTGTCGAACTAGAACCAGCCAAAAATAATGTTGAAATATTTCAAGTTACTAGACTTGTTTATTCAACTGTTGAATTCGAGGAGCCAAGGCACAAAAACACCATAGTGCAGTGTTCTAGGTGTCAAAACTTAGGTAACACGAAGACCTTTTGTCACCATCAACCCAGATGCGTCAAGTGTGCTGGCTCATATCTAACTGAAGTATGCCAGAAGTCCAGAAATGAGCCTGCAAAATGTGCTCTTTGTGGTGAGGACCACCCGGCGAATTATAAAGGTTGCTCAGTATATAAAAGCTTCCAGCGACAGAGAACAAATAAAATACAAGGGAAAAGCATAGAGAATGTTCCACAGCCACCTGAAGTCAAAAACTCAACTATATTCCTGGAATTGCCAAAAATAGCTAGCATTACAGATCAACATGTCACCAGACTTCAACCTCCGGAAAACATAATCCTGACCCCAACGAACCAGCAGCAGCCTCAATGTCAGGCGCCTCTAACACAAACCCCAGATTTCCTATAAAAAGCCCCAAACCTTCCAACCCAAACCCCGATATCCTAGATCCAAGCCTCTGAAATTCAATACTAAAGTCCAACCTCCACGTCAACATATACCTCTCCATCCTGAAACATCAATAGTCAATCTACCGCCACAGCAACCAAATCCTATGTCTTCCAATCACAACAATCAAATGAATCCTTCAGTTCATCAAACAATGAATGTAAATCCAGCACCTCGAGTACAACCTCCAACCAACCTTCCTTTACCCGTTAATTATCAATATCAAATTCCAGACCCATATCCAGTCCAAATTCAAAACCCACTCGACATAAATTGTATCCTGTCATCCTTCCTGAAAGAACTCCAAGAGACTATCAAGGCTCTCTTCAACCTGCTCATATATTGGTCTGCAAGATTACCACATTACTCGACCAAAGATCTAAGTGGTCTATAGTGCAGTATATATATATATATATATATCTATCAGAAAGGAATGTATATATAAATCTGTAAATACCAGAATATGAAGTTTATTTTTAATATATCATTTTCATTATTTATATGCATTAAAAATTTAGTATTAAACCAATAGATAATTGTTCTTCTGGGTGATCAAATCAAATCATAAAAAATAGCACCTTAAGCTATTTGAATAAGAAAAAAAAATTAAAACTTTCCTAAAATCTATAAATATAGAAGTAAAACCTCAATACTTTTCAGAGAGGAATCCTAATTGCACAACAGTATATCACTAATGTCCTTTAACATTAAATAATGTCAGAAAACTTAACTGGCATTCCAACCAATTAGTTTTTATAATTAAAATCACTAATATGTTGATTTTAATGAACGTTTATTAACTATTACCATAAGAGAGAACTTACTATTAACAATGTAAGAATTGAAAAATGTAAAAGATTGTGATATAAATATAATATATACAAGAAACATAATATAATATTTATTTTATTTATTTATTGAGAGTTTCCCCAAAGTTGAGGTTTTCTCCAGCCAAATTTTAGAATAACATTTTTTTACAGGTCTTCCTGTCAAATGAATCTTTATTATTAGCATATAATATATGCAAGATAAGCTTAGATGGGCTCTCAGAATTGGAGAAAGCCAAGACCAAGCGATGAGTCGTCGATGAAAGAAAAGCAGAAATTTACCAGAATATAAAAAATAATTATAACTTTTTGAAATGTATTAAAATATTATACCCAAAATATACTGGATCCCTTGTGTAATGGACAGGATTACTGGTGGAAAAAATGCAATTACTTAAATTCCCCAGAATATAATTATGGGCCATTATCTGCAAATGTGAAAATCATACGTCTCTTCCATTTTTAACCCCTTATGTGAGCATCAATCATTAACAAAAAACAAGGATTATTCCATTCCTATGGTTCTACTGCAGATGGTGTACTTTACCTCCAAAATATATTTGTAAGTAGTAAATAAAAAGTAAGCATACCGAAAAATGTCGAATTTGCCATGCCGAAAATCCTGGTTCAAATCCTGCTGCTGACAAGACTTTATTTAGTCTGTTGGCAGTTGGAGATGGATCATACGGGACCTAGGACCCTCTTGGGGCTTACCCAGCCTGTATAAGTGGGTACCCAAAATAAGGGGGAAAAATCTGGCGGTTGAGCATGATCTAACAAATCACCTCTCTGCACAACCGTTGTCCATGAAACAGTGCAGTCTCTACCATGTACTGAACCCCAGACCCGTTCACAGGTTGTAGTGGTACAGGTTTAAATAAAAATTTAAATGGTTGCTTTTTGACTCCACCATATCCGCTGACCCGTGTGAAGGTGAAGGTGAAGCACTTCAAAAATTCCTGTTTAACCAAGAATTTATAGTTTGTTTCAATTCACTAACTGATTTAGTCAGTTCTTACCTGAGGATTCCTTTAGAAAATACAACTGATTAATTTTTGTTGCCAATAAAAAGAAATAAAATAAAAACAGTATGTCCAGACATTCTTCTTTCACTCCTTCACAGAAAATGTTAGGAAATGTAGCTTGGAGGGTAACATGGATGGACAGCTAGGGTGGGAAGGGAAAGTAGTGGATACCCTCTAGGATTGTTCTGGACCACCGGCCGACCGCTCAGTAATTTTCTTCGGTTCTCCAGAGGCAGTCTTTGGTTGGGAAACCAAACAGTGGCCAATTACCATTTCACTCCCTCATTTAACAAAAAAATAAATTTGAAATTATTTTTTCAATAAATTCTAATTTTTTTCATTAAAAAAGTGGTAATTAATAAAAAAAAAATAAAAACCTAGAAAATTTCATTCCCTCAATTTTTTCCAAAATGTTCAATAACAAGGGAGGGAATAACCCTATTCTTTGTATGAAAAGAATTTGTTATTTGTCTTTAATCAATAGAGACAAATTTTAAATTATATCATTGGAATGAAAGATAAGTATGTACCTAGTCTGTTAGCAGGTATATTTTCCCATGAAAATCGGGCCAAAAGCTGGTAAAGATTAGATGTTAGAATTTCATCCTAGTTAGAAAGGGGCATTAAACTCTGAAAAATAGATTATTTATACGTGCATAGAAAATAGCTTTAAATATAGAAAACAGCTTTGGTTTGCTAAGTATGTTCAAAGTTGACTGAGATAATCCAACGGGTTCCAAGCCTATGATAAAAATAGATAAACACAAAATAAAGGAATGAAATCCTTGGAAACCTCTAGAAATACTATTAAAAGAGCAAGAGAATTACAAAAGGAAGAGAAAAAAAGGGGTCTATCTAACTGACCCCCCATGATTCTAGCCATGCTGTATTCACTCCCTCATTTCAATATTTTTTTAAACCATAATTAAATTTAATCCGTGTGGCCACTAAGTGAAAAGTGGAAGTGCAGTACCACTAAGAAGGTGTGAGTTTTTGTAGCTTGAAATTATGACATTTTATTATTGATTTTAGGAAGCGAACTGAGTGCATCTTCAGATAATGAATCTTATACTAATAATAAAATAATACATAAGTCATACCTCCAATACCTCAACAAACAACTATAACATAAACACAAATTTTGACTTATGAGAAACACTTAACAGTAAAGCACGCCATAAATTGTAAAGATTTCACATTTAGTAAAGAATTACTGAAAAAAAAAAAACAGGAACTAAGTTTTTACATATTTCAAATATTTTAGGTTGTCTAGATATATATATTGAAACACTCGATATATATATTGAGTACTACGGTTCTTGATAATAGACTGCTAGGGGTTTTATTAGTTGTACAATTATGATAGCAGCCATCATTTACCTCTTATCATAGAAAGGGTTTTGTTACACCAAACTCTTAACTATTCAGTTGACATGTCCACATTTTGTCTGCTATGATAAGATGAGTTGATCAGATAAAGGGCCTTTAGATTATTTTTCTAGTCAGCACCATTATAATACTAGACCAAAATGCTTTCCCCATTGCCAAATTTGTGATAGTAATTATGAATGAACCCTTGCACTTGAGCTTCAGGATTTGAACAATGAATTACCCCATACCTAGTCTTACACTACAAACGTCGTATTTAACTTCAAAATATAAATATTTTGAGGAAACTAGTCTAAAGTATTTTCCTTGAAACTCTTTAACGATCCATATATGTAGTTAAAAGCATCCCTGAATTAACAATCTGACTACTTCTGCTCTTGATGATGACATCTGACAGCTTGGTGGCACACAGGATGATCGGTAAATAGTAGTAGAATGAGAAAAATCAGGAAAAAAGGTTCCCACAAAAATAATATTTTATTTTTAGATAACTTGAAAATCATGAATTTTGAGAAAAATTATAACCAATTGAAAAGTAACTAAATTTCTATTAAAAAAAAAATAAATGAATGAATGAATAAATCCTTCAAAATTAAAAGCTTGACATCCCAAGATACATTGACTCCAAAAATCTGCCCCTCCATAATTTTTCTGATACTAAAGGACCCATTTCTTTTAAGTTGAACACCTATGACAAATGGTCAAGGTACCCAAAATGATCCTCCGAAATCGCCATTAGCATCAGCCATTTTGTTTACAAACAGATGTCAATTAAAGGTTTTACAAACTGATATCTGCCATTTATGAAGTTATAGAAAATATATTTAGAACTGTAGCCCACTTAAATGACTCACCAAGCGTAAGGACGACAAGTACAAGAGAAGGATGTTTACAGTTGACAATGAGGTAGAGTGCGAAATACTATCCAGAATAACAGCAGAAAGTAGATGCTATTTCTCACTGCAAAGAGTGTTGCAGTTGAGATCACTCTAAAAAAGAATGCAACTCAAATATAAAAATATATAAACCCATAGAAAGACTGGTAGTCATGTATGGACCCTGATCAAAAAATCAGAACTACTGGGGAAGAAATATTTTAAGAAGAATAAGGGGTGGAGTAACCATGAATGGAATTAGGATAAGAAGAAGGAATAAGAAGCTGATGAAGCTGTTTGGAAAACCTGACATGGTAGCATTAATACAGAGAGCCAGAATAAGATGGATAGGGCACACAGAGAGAATGTCAGCAAAACTCACAGGAAGTGAAGTAGAGAATATCCTCGGATCATATGAAAAGCGGGCAATGAAAATTTCATACGAAATGTGGCCAGAATCTACTCTCTACATGATCAGCTAAACAATCGTGGTAAGAACTTGTGCCAATTTGCGAAAACAAATAATATGATAATCAAACTACTTGTTTCCCACACAGAAAAGTACATACAGCAATCTGGAATGTGCCAAATGGCACTCTTCCTCCATGTTAGATGTTAGATCTGCAAGAAGGTCAAACTGTTACTAAGATATTATCATAGTAAAAATCAATACAGTGGCTGGCACAATTATAACAGAGAAAGTTACATCAATCTATGGAAAGCTTAAAGGATTTTCAAGAACTGGGGAGAAGACTGATGGCCGAAGAGTTAAGGAAAGAGCTATAGCTAATGACGAAAAATGCATTAATAGAAAATGGTGTAAAACCTGTACACCGAATAAAGAAGCATCAAACATGGTTAAGGTGAAGGGAAAAAAAGAAGAGGAGAAGGATGGTTTGATGATGAATGTCATGAATTGCAAAGAATTAGAATTTAGAAATGAAGACAAATTTATTATGCTACAGCACACTATGAGATGGAATAATACAGATTATCAAGAGAGTAAAAAAAGAGCTAAACAAAATCATGTGTGCAAAACAGGTAGGAGATATTGAAGAACTTACAATGAAACCAAGAACTTCAATGGAGTAGATAAAGATATAAATTGAGATTTCCAGCCCAAAACTATCACTTGCAAAGGGATAAGAATGGTAGAATAATAAATGAAATTGGGACTTATTAACAGAAGGGCAAATCATTTCAGTGTTGTGTACACTGCAGAAGCTCAGATGTCACAGCCTAAATGCAAAGACACAAGGTTAACTGAGTTGAGAGATGGAAATGATATTGAGCTGCCAGATATGGATGATCTTTTAGAGCCAATTGAAAATTTGGCAAGAGAGGTGAGAACTCTCTTGTGGCTGAATTCTTCGAAAATTGGGGAGAGATTATAAAGACGCAATTATCTTCCCTAATTTAAGATATACTGGAAGAGGAAAGAATGCTAAGAAATTGTAGAATGAACATAATTTGCCCAATTTATAAAATTAAGCAAAGATAAGCTTCAGTGTGACAATTATTGTGAAATCTCTTGCAGCTAATATTTGCAAATGCAAATGTATATAAAATATTTTCAAATATACTTGAAAAGTAAAAAAAAATGTTTTTGCTGAAGATATAACAAACGATTATTAGAACGGTTTCGGAGAGGAAAGTGAGTACAGACTCAATATTTGTAATGGTAGGCAGCTGCTTTAAAAGTACTGGGAACACAAAATTGGCCTTCAAAAGATATATCTTAAGAAAAATATATCCTCTTTATTGATTAACAACAATCATTTGGTTGGGTCAACAGAACAAAATAAACTGAAGCTCTGCTATAATTCAAGATTCCTCATAAATTAAAAATACTAATTAACATGACCTTGAGTAATAATAATAATAAAGTCTTTATTTATTCTGGAACAAGCCCCTTTAGAATAACAATACAGGTTTTGTAACATATTATGTCTTAAAGCGTAAAATAATTACATTTAATTAATTATTACAAATAATTTAATAAGTGAGAAATAATAAAAAAATTAAAATAAATAATGAAAAAAATGTGAATTACCTCCAATAACAATATTATAAAAACAGATTAGAAGAAGAGAAAGAAAAAAAATTAAAATAAGTTAACAATAATTATATAAGAGAAACAATTTATAGTTACATATATATCAAATTTATGCCAAGCAAAAAACAAAATATAATGAAGAAAAGTTCAAGCAATATCATCAGTGATTTACACTTACTTTTAAAAAATATCTAACTAGATGAGTGAACAGCCACATTACATATATACGTACGTGGTTTATACTCATAAACCACACTCACACTCATATAAATACACACATATTCACACACACACAAGTGCACATTAAAATAAAACAAAAAAACATCATTCATTCATGGATTGAAAGAATTTTAACTCGAAGCTGATCTTACTATTTCCGATTTTTTGTGAATTGTAGGAATATTAGGTGATGGAATATATGGGGTCTACTACCAGATCAGTAATGCTGTTGTTGGGAAGCGAGAAGTAAGCAGAAAAGTGAAGTTCAACATCTTCAAGTCAGTATATCTACCTGTGCTCCTGTATGGTGCCGAAAGTTGGATACTAACGGACAGGCTGGAGAGTAGAATCACGGCTGCAGAAATGAAATTTCTTCGAAGGATCGCAGGAAAAACAAGAAGAGATTGTATCCGCAATGAAACGATCAGGAAGGAACTCAGGATCATAGCAATGAAGGAGATGCTCGAGTCCCGCCAATTAAAGTGGTTTGGACATATTCTGAGGATGGAGGACTACAGGGACCAATTGAAGATGATGGACTAAGTCCCTGAAGGTATAAGATCACGAGGACGCCATAGAATGTCTTATCTGGAATGCAGGAAAAAAGGCAAAAATAACCGCCAAGCGAGGAACAGGGAAGAGTGGCAGCCCTGATTAAACGCTCCCCAACGCTGAAAGGCACCACAAGGGTGATGTGAAAGAAGAAGGAATATACGGGATTTGAAGGTTGGAAGATTATTGGAATGATAAATGGAAGAAGGTATAGTTCCTAAGTTCCAAAGGGAGGAGGATTCGATAAGGAAAGCTCTGTCAAAAGCAGCTGTTCTGTGGGATGCTGTATATAGATCAGAGAGCCGAGAACGGGTGTTACGGGATTGGACTGTGGTTTTGAATTGAAGGAGATCAAAAATGTATGATGGTCAGCGGGATTGAATAACTTGGTAAAGAAAGGATGCTAGGATATACTTAAGGCGATAGGAAGGGTAAAGTCACTTCAACTCTTCGTAATATCGGGTGATCGGTGCATCTCTCGGGATTCCAAAGATGAATTGAACGAAGCAATTAAGCAACCTTTATAATAGTGATAGCAAAGTAACTGTTGGAGGTAATCTGAGTCCAACCTTCTCTAGCTTGGCTGGTGTAATACAGGCTGACACTATTCTATTCTTTTCAACCTGGCTCTAATGAAAAAGTTAAGCATCTCAGGAAATATTTTGGATTCATGCTACCAGTTATGTGCTTCTACGGATAATATTTGCCTTTTGAGAAATATTTCATCGCTAAAACAGTCTGACAATTCACTGAGTAATGGAAGAAAAAAATAGGCCTCAGAATAAATGAGAATAAAGCCAGAAACTGAAAAGATTGGAACAACATTGTTAAACCTTAACTGTTGGTGACTCTCAGCTAATTAATGCAGTCCACAGGGACTGCGAGCGCTGAGCGCTTATTATCACTGTGGACTGTATACGTTTTGCTTGTTCCAATCCTATTACTTGATTAAAAGTTCAAAGTACAATTAACTAATAAAATATTATAGTATTTCATTTTCACCAGATTGTATAATAACAGAACATTATTTTCAAGCATCATTCATGGGTTTAATCTTAAAATGAGTAAAATTTATATTGGTACACAATAAAAATAAGAAAAAAAAATCTGGAGTGCCTTGGTAGCTATTTAGGATTTCAGGTAATTTCGAACAATATATCAATAATATCTGTCATAAAATTTATTAAAAAGATCAGAATATTTTAACTAATTTGAAGTATTTAATATTTTGACTTAATTTTAATTAATTTTCCTATAAACCTGATTATTTCATAATCTGTTTTTCTTAAATGGCCTAGCTAAAGCTATACGCATATATCTGTCTCACATAAAGTTTTACATAATATTTTAATAATACTTTCATGTAATCAGTATATTGAATTGAATTATAGAAATTGAAAAAACATACACACAACTGTGGGAGTCTGTAACCCATATGTGGCGCATCCCCAGGTGGCGGGTAGGGGAATGTTTGCTAGATATAGAGAAGGGAAATAAAATATCTCCCAAGGACCAAACAGACTAGGGAAAGGAATACTAAACCAACCATGGGTAGTCAAGAGGATCTGACATACCTTATGGTGCAGGGGGTCGGATCCCCCAGCGTCCGACGAGAGTGAGTAAAATCTGGATAGCATCTCCTGGATATCTGACGCCACAGGAAGAACTGTGGTATGGGCATGTAAACGACAGGCCAAAACTAAAACGGCACAAGACCCTTTTTTATCTTTTTACTCTGTATCTTAGTCCAGACGGGTTTGTCTGAGCTAAGATACAGGGCCTTTACCTTTATAGCTGCTATGCCCGCCGAACACCACAATTGAGGAATTCTAAGGTCTCATACATCGCTTAGTCCAAGATGCCAGAGGGAGAAGACCTGTAGTCCTTGCCGGAGATTTATGAGTGCAACGCGGCTATGGTTCGTTCCAATATAGGTATAGGTAGTGGTAGATTTCCAGCTTATTGGTGGAACAACCTTATAGCTGACCACTGTAAAAGATGCCATCCAGCAAGGTGGAAATACCAGCGAGTGAGAGGCAGCCCGCTGTTTCACCAATTCCAGGAGGAGTATAAAGCTCAGAGGCGAGAACTCCGGCGAGTTATCAAGATAAGTAAGCGGCAATGCTGGAAAGAGTTCTGTGCTGAAGTGGATGAGCACGCATGGGGAAGACCATACCGCACAGTTATGAAGAAACTGAAGAGCAGTGCTACGAACTCGCCCATGTGCCCAGTCAACGTGGAGAGGATCGTTGCCACTTTGTTTCCTGAACTAGAGGAATTAGGGCAGACAGCGTCCCTTCCCCACTTGATGTACCAGCGGTATCGGCTGAAGAGCTTAGTGACATCTGGCGTTGCCTTCAGATGGGAAAATCCCCTGGCCTAGATGGCATTCCAAATTTGGCACTGAAGGCAGCAATGGAAGCCCGACCAGATATCTTTCAGTCTTCAATTCCTGATTACGCGAGGGGTTCTTTCCCCCACCATGGAAAAGGCAACGCCTGGATCTGATCCCGAAGAGCAAAGAAAGAGCATCAAAAGCTTCAGCCTATCGACCGATTTGCCTATTGGATACAACTGGGAAGGCTTTGGAGAAGACAATAGCAAATAGGCTGCAAGAGTTCACAGAAGGAGGGGCAGGCCTCTCCAGGAACCATTTTGGCTTCCGGAAAACAAGATCCACGGTAGACGCTATTGCGTTGGTGGTGGAAAGGGCCAAGAAGGCTGTAGCAGGGAAGAGATGGAGGAGAGGCACTAAGTACTGTTGTGCAAAAGTCACGATGGATGTAAGGAACGCCTTTAACAAAGTGAGATGGAGCTGTATTCTGGATGCTCTAAGGGCAATGAACGTCCCTGAATACTACAGGAGTATAATCTGTGGCTACTCCAGGGACAGGACCTTGATATGTCCAACACAGGACAGCTCAAGAAGGTTTAAGGTGACTGGCGGGTACCCCAGGTATCAGTGCTTGGACCCCTCCTGTGGAATGTTATGTACGACCGAGTCCTTAGGCTTAAACTACCAGAGGGTGCTGAAATTGTGGGCTTTGCTGATGATATCGCAGTGGTAGTCGAGGCAAAGAACAAACAAGAGATTGTGCTAAAGGCCAACCATAGTGTCCATTGACTCGAGATTGGCTAGCGCCTGTAGGGCTGCAACTAGCATATGATAAGACAGAGGTCCTTCTTGTCAGTAGCAGGAAAAGAAGAGAAAGTATCACCTTGAGAGTGGGTAGACAAGAGATTCAGTCCAAGCCTTCCTTGACTTATCTCAGGGTGAGAATTGATAATCGGCTCTGGTTCAAGGACCATATTCAGGGGGTTAGTGATAAAGCAGCTTGAGTGACCACTGCACTGTCACGTTTAATGCCCAACATAGGCAGACCCAGGGACATCCGTAGGCTGCTGATATCCAGTGTGGTCCCATCCATTCTGCTCTACGCAGATGCGATATGGAAGGATGCGCTGGACACTGCTGCTTATAGAAGACCGATGGTGTCGGTATATCGACGGTGTGCGCAAAGTGTGATCAGCGCATTTCGTACAGCATCATATGAAGCGGCCTGTGTGGTGGCCAGTATGCCACCGATTGAGCTGATCGCTGAAGAGAGGAGGCGTTCTTATAACAGTGCTGACCCCATTCCCAGAGACGAATTAAGAAAACATACAGTTAGGGAGAGGCAAAGTCATTGGGATATGCCATTGGAAAGTGGATGTACAGGTTGGTGCCCCCCCCCCACATTGAGGCTTGGGTGAATAGGAACCATGAAGAGGTCGACTATTACATCACTCAGTTTATCACAGGCCATGATTGCTTTCGAGCCTACCCGCATAGGTTTAAGGTCGATGATACGGGTGTATGTACATTCTACCCAGGAGCGGAGGAGAGTGCAGAGCACATATTCTTCTTCTGCCCCCGCTTTCAAGAAGAGAGGATGAAGTTCCAACGCGTCTGCTGCTCAGATCTCACTGCAGATAATGTTGCCAACCTTATGCTGATCAATCAGGGTTATTGGATGGCAGGCCAAAGGTTAGCAGCACAGGTGCTACATAAGCTATGAAAGGAAGAGAAAGAAAGGCGAACCATGAGGTAGCTGAAATCAATGAGGCGGCACTCAGCCACTCCCCCCCCCCTATGAAGTAATGCCTAATGGTGGTCCCGTGGAGGGTGAGAAACAGGTGTAAGGAGGTTGGTTTTAGTGGGTAAAAATCCCACACTTAGAGGGTTAAGGGAGCCAAGGCCTATAGCGCTATATAGTTGTAGCAGTATCTTCCAAATAATATTTTAAAACTAAAAATAAGCATTTCCAGGTTTTAAAATGATAATTAAACATTTCATGTTTTATATGGAATACAAAACATGTAGTTTTACGGTCAAAAGATTTAACATTATAATTTTCAATTTAAGGTCAAAAAGTACTGTTAAGAGAGAAATCATTAAAATTAAGTCGAAATTTTTAAATTTCAACTGGTCGTTTGTATTTGTACTCAAGCATACCCCCCCCCCCAGGGTGGGAACCACTGCTATACACCCTAAACTTCGATTTTACAAAAAAATATTATTAAGAAATTCAATTTACAATTAAGAAAGAAATATTTACTTACTAACATTAACTGTTTGACCAAAAACTTGACACTTTCTTTATTACGAGATACTGCAACCAAAATTATTGGCCCTTTTATTAAAAAAACCAATAATTTATTCCCAAAAAAAATTGCTTCGATTGCATCATCATTGTCTTGTACAAATGAGACTAGTGCTTGCATCACACCAAAAAGTGTGACTAATTCATCTTCACAGCCATACCTAAAAAATAAAAAACAAACCATTATAAATTACCATTGACAATATTAGTAAACAAATCACCCTACTAATTAATTAATGCTTCAAGTACTATAAATCTCATTAAACTCTATATACCCTGGGAGTCCATTCAGGATTCTTTAAACTATTATTTCAACTTCTACCTTACATAAGAAAGTTATAATTTTGTATTTCCTTATATTTTGTAGTGATGATTACCATCTTAGTTTAAGGTTATCATTTTTTCTAAGCAAAAAATCAAATGAAAATTGCATTATCTGTATTCTCCTTAGATGTGCTAAGTAATGCCATTTTAACTAACAGATCCTTATAATAAGTAGTGCAATTATTTAAATAATATTAAATATAAACCCTAGATCCAACTTCCCAGTTAATTCATGATGATGAACGAGTGTTATCTAGCAGAACTTGTAGTAAAAATTTTGAGGTAAAAATATTAAGCCTTACAGTACACATAATTATAACTGTTTTAATTACCTAAAACTTATCAACTTCCATTCACTCATGAGGTATACAAACACCAAGGGGTTTTATTCAAGTGAGGTCTGGCCCGAAATATAACTTAAAATATGACTGCTTTAGGTACAATAACCAGAAAGGAGTTGAAATAGAGAGTAAATAATATCATAATAATAATTGCATTAATGCAGTGATGATTTTGATTATTTCAATAAATGCCTATTTCACAGCTGAATACAAAGCAATTAGTTATTACACATTCCTCTAGATAAACAGAGCAGGATCATGAACTAATAATGTGACAGTATTCTAGAGTAAAAACTAAAATATGTCATAAATCTACCACATTCTGCTTGATTAATATGTTATGAAAATGTGTATTAATACATACCCAAAATATTATTAATATTATATGATTCCAAATAGAGATAAATAATACAAAGACATCACAATCCTGTTTACATATCAGGTAAAATATAAATGTCATGTTAATAATAATTTCATAATAATAATCATTTCATCTAAAAATGAACGTTTCAATAAAAAAATATCAGTACATTAACAAATGTTAGTTGAAACTTATACTTCTTAATGAAAAGTTTACCAAAATATATCAATAATTATACTCTCTTTTCCATACTAAAGCACACAAAGCTTGTATTTTAAAATGAAACAAATCCTTAAAACTTGTAAATCAACTCGAACCGACAAACTGCGGATCAGATACTGAAAATCCTATTGATGAAATAATCAACAACCATTTTAACCCCAAACGAATTAAAAAAATGCAATACCTCGAATAAACAGGCTTTCCAGCAGAACTAAATATAAATATATGTCGGCTTTTATTTTTCCAACCATCATCATTGGTAATTTGATCACTATCTGAAACGTCATGAGTATTTGACTCAGAATTCATATCACAAGAGTTGTTAACATTTTCCATAATCTTGGCAACAAATTGGAAAATAATAATAAATAAAGTATTATACAAATAGGACTCAAAAATATTTAACACAATACATTATATAATTACAAACATTATGAATGGTAAATAAAATTAATCTGGAGAAAGTTCATAAGACTCTCCATTATTTATAACACAACACCGAAAGACAACAAAATACATTAATAATGAAGGTTTCCAGAGTAATCCAAAGAGGAAAAAAACGTTTTAAATTTACGATTAATAGAAGTTCCATGTAGAGGTAGTATTGATGGCTGTGTCTAATTGTTGAGTTAAGGTGACATGCTTTCCTAGAAGACCTCGAACAATGTGTACCCAATAAGAATTTAGAATAATGGGATGTTAAGGTGGGATGATCAAAGTATCGAAGGGTCATCCAACGTTACTTACTACGTGCGTTAAATCCTCACATATAAACAGGTGCTGGATGCACGAAAACGGAAGAAGTCCGCTTCCACGTTTAGCAGAGAGAATAATTAAGGCTGAATGGTATTCCCCATCGAGAGGACTAAATATAAAATGCACAATCTGGAGGGCATTCTAGGTGAAGAAAATGTTAGAGGTTAAGTCTTAGGGGTATTCGCCCACAAAGGAAATCACCACTCGCACAGAATAAGAAAAACATAAATTGGGCAAAAATGCAATATATGTTTATTGGTCTAACAGTGTGTTCAGGCTTGAAAAGAAAAAAGAATAAATCAGTATCCTTTTCAATACTTCCGATGACCCCTATAACATCGGCATATGTTAGGATTTTATACTTTGCTGAACTGCACAGTGAGAGACCACCTCATGCTCACTATTGTATACCTATGCCTCACACTTGTTCTAACTTCAAAATCTTCAGAAACATCTCCATTTATTAGAACTCTACTTTTAGGATCACTTGTACACGCCTTCCTCAATCTCACCAATTTTCCAGGAATACTCTGCTCAGTCATAATCTTTCATGTACAGTTTTTGACCACGGAATCATAGGCTGCTTTAAAGTCTACAAATGAGGTGTGCATATCCTGGTTCTAGTTCTATCATTATGAAGATCTGTTCAAGGGTACTCCTTCCTCTTCTAAATGCTGCTTGCCGGTCACTTACTATATTTTCATACTATAATATGCTATAGTTCATTGTACGAATGCATAAAATGTTGGTGTCTGATAGCCTTCAAACCTTATAACTTACATGTGTACCATTTTTTGGTTTTGACTCCTTTTCAATTTGGTTTTCAGCGCATTTTGGGCTTATCCAGGTGTGAAACACATTTCTATCCCCGCTCTATAGAAATTAGGTGTCAAGGAAAAAGCGAAGCCTTGGAAGACATTTCAGGGCATTTTCGATGCCAATTCTTTTATTTCTTATAAAATTATCCAAACAACGGAAAAAGTAAAAATCAGTTGGAGAAAGGTCCAGAGAATATGGAGAGTGAGGAAGGACTTCTATATTCAGCTCTGAAAAAAAAAAATCAGGTGAGCTGCTGGGCCTTGGTTAATTCATGTGGTACCCATATTTCCAGCTTTTTTTGTCTTGCCAAGCTCCTTGAGGTGCCTGGAAACATTCATGGCACTTGCTCCAAATTGTGAACCTAATTCAGGAGTGGTTTGGGAATGGCCCGCTTCGACCAGCTCTTTCAACTTTTTGTTGTCTACCTTAGTCTTTGGCCTACCAAGTTCTTTGTTGGTAAGGTCATAATCCCCAGACCGAATTTTTCCAAAACAACGGAAGATTGTTCTTTCGCTCACTGTATCTTCACCATAAACAATATTAATGTTTCGGAACGCCTCTGTGACGCTATAGCCAAGTTTAAATTCGTAGAGAAAAATTATACGAATATCCGTGGAAGACATAATTTTATTCTTATTTATTTTTAGAACGTTGCTTCACTTTCAAAAGGAAAAGTAAGACTGATTATGAAAAAGGATTAAATGATCTTTCAAACGGTATACATAACATAATTGTGTACAATTATTTTTTAATGGTCTTTTCATTTGGTTAGGTTAGGTTAGATTATGTTTGGTTTTTTTGGTGGTTAGACGGTTAGGGGTGATTATTGGTGGTTACATGCGGTACATAGCGTTTCGAACGTTCTTAAGAAACTTTTTTATTTGACCTTTCCGAACGCCTAGCTTTTTTATTTGACCTTTGCGGACAATGGGAGTTATGTGATTCCACTACAAATCGAAAGCTCTTTCGATTGATATATATGGTTGCCACCTAGCGAGGGGACGCTAAAACGAACTTTTACTATATATATATATATATTAGTAAGACATTTTCATAAAACTGAACAACTATCTCCGGGATTTGAAGGTTTGGAAGGATTGGAACGACATATGGAAGAATGTATTGAATTCTACAGCCATAAGGAAAGCTCTGCCATAACTGCAATTCGTTGGAGCATTGTATGAATGATCTGCGATCTGAGAAACGAGAATGGGTGTTAAAGGTTTTGAAATTGGAAATGAAAATTGGAAGTGTATGATGGACAGGGGGACTGGATAAGTATTTAAAGAATGGATGCTAGGAAGTACTTACGGTAGTAGGATGGGTAAAGCCGCTTTAACTCTTCATATAATCGGATCCCTCGGAATACGAAATGTACACTGTATACAGAATCCACAGTGCCTCCTGGAAAATCCCATCATATCCATGTCATTCTCTCCAATGTACCCAATTTCAAACCCACATGGAAAGTACTCCGAAAATTATCTCCACCTTTATTCGGTAAACTCAGATATTTTTGAGATACACCAGACGGTCTCAATAACCACTTACGCCTAAATCCCTCATCAACTGCCGATACTGTTCATAAAAGCTTTAACGCTGAAAACTTATTTTTATCACTTGTTTCATATAACGAATTGTTGTCATACGGAAATCCTACACTAATTGGCTACAATCCTGAAAACATTCCTATAAAACTAGTAAAATCCTGCCTTGACTCCTAAATCCTAGGTCTTAAGTTCGAGACCGGTTGTGGCAGATAGATTATTTATTCTGATGTTAGCCATGAACCATGTCTCTGACATCTGAATAATCTTCAGGAACTCACTTGGTATCGATAAAGTGGGTACCTTATTTGAGGGGGACCTGGCAGTTTTGTGTGGTATCATCCAAATTACCCTCTGCACAACTGTCGGCGTGGAAACTGTTCAGTCCCTACCATGTGCTCAAAACTCTAACTCAACCTTTTATTGACTGGAATTACACAGGTTTAGTTATGATGAGACGTGCATCTGGTTTTCACACAGACAATAAAAACGAAATTTCATTGTGTGCTTAGAGCTCAATTTAAAAAATCTTTGTAAATTAATTTGTGTACAATTTATAATTTCAATAAAATAAAGTGAAAATATTTAATTAATTTTAAATTATGACATAACGTAGGTTGTTTTAAGCACGAAAGCATTTTTTATAATTTATATAACTTTATGAATATTTTTATTTTAAAAAATTTGTATACAATACTGCATGTATATTTTTCATATTCTTAAAAATTAAATGAGTATATGCTCTACAACCGTGTAGCCGTATATACTTGAGTACCTAAACTGTGGCATCTCAGCAGCCTGAAAATGTGTACTTTTGTGTTTACCGACTGTTATACCGTTGGGAGTGATAAACACACTTTGTTATTCAAGTTTATAGTGGTAATTATTCTAATTTAAATAAAATTTATTGAAAATCTAACTGAAATTCAATTGTATACTTATTCATCTTCACATTTTGCCAATTATATGTATATATTGATTGGTGTTATAAAAATCTACTTGTTGCCTTCCTATCCAATTTTTTATTAGTTGATTAGAGTGGAGTTATTTATTAAATCGCCGTGTGTAAAAGTACTCAGTTATAGTACAAAGCAGTTATTGGTGTTTTAAAAACGGGTTTTTTTGTTTGAATCTCTCAAGACATGATGGTATTTGGCAAAGCAGTATTTTATTATGTTTTTCATGTGATTCTTTGGTTTAAGCTATATTGAGGTTGTAAGTTTATTGCATTTTAAGTATTCATTTATTTATTTTGTATTAACCAAGAAGGTTTCTTAATAATGTAGTCCTTCTGTTTTCTTATCTTTATGTTCTATGATAAACATTTTTTCTTTATTTATCTTTTTTCATAATAGAGAAAGAGAAGTATTATATTTACTCAGGTGTGATAGCTTATCACCTAAGTAAGATAAATGTATTTGATTGAGTTCTACTTAAAAAATAGTAATGGATTAAGAAGATCATACGATTTATTGAAGTTTTTAAGATATTTTACATTTTGTTACTATTTCTCTAGTTTAGGTTTTTTAGATGTTAATCAGTCAATCCCAGATTTTAAAAGTATTTATTAAGGTTAACAATAGACGTTTTTCTAAAAAACAAATTGAAATTTTAATGGTTTAAGGTTTGCGACTTCATTAAAATTCTTATACCCTTATCATTAGCGTTTATACATAGTGATGATTATTAACAATCAATATAATACTTTAACTGTTTGTGCTGATCTTATATGTGAAATAGTTTACTTCCAACTTCTTGAATGAATAATTGTATCATTAGATTGACAATTTGTTTAACTTTTTATGCATAAGATTTTGATAAATAAAATTTTATTTTTAAAAAGTTTACCAGTTTATGTTTATTTTGCAGTTTGATTAAATGAGGATTTTAATTTTATAAAATATTGCTATGGCATATTTATAAAATTGCATTTAGAAAGTTTTGTGACTCTTTGGAATAGTGTTTTTATTTTGTCCAAAAGTCCTTTCATGATGATTTAAATTTTTTCGAGGCAACATATTTGTACTATATTATGTGTTTGACTTTAGAAGTAACTTGAAGGGTTGATATTTATTTTAATATCATGTGCAATCTAAGTTTAAATATATCCAATTTATCTTGTTTTTGAAATGGTTACATATATTTTAATATTTTATTGTATTGTCAAGATATAAAAGGAAGCTATCGCTAAAGTCGCCCTGTCATCTTAAAATCAATTAAATGCATAGATGATTTTATGAAGGGCTTAAGTTTTCTCAAAAAATTTTCCAATGGGTGAAAATATTAAAAATATGTCAAATGTGATTTACTCTGAAGGTAACAAGAAATAAATTATCTGTCAAAAATTCATTTTTTGAAGTATTTATGATAAATAGCTTAGTTTAACACTTAAGGTTTATTTAAGTAGATCTTTATCTAAATTAAAAGCTATTTTTGTCATTTCTTGCAGATATTTCCCTTCATTATTGGGAGGCTGCAATTGGATATTATATTTTCTTTTCTTTTTTTTTCCTTTTTTGTTTGTTTTTCTTAGGTTAAGGACTAATGAAGCATACTATTATTGTTGTGTTTCTGCTTAAAATACAATAAAATAAAAGTTGGTTTCAAGCTTTCTAACAGTTTAAGTAAGTTTTATTTATTTTTTATATTATATTATTAAATTTGTTTTCTTATTAATAACATTCATGTTTGAAATTTACAGATATTTCTAAGGTTTAATACTCATCCTCCACAATGAATGCTGTAGTATAAAGTTGTTTATAAACTTACTCAGAAATGCATAATGCTGACTGGGGGTAGTGTACCTGTAAGTGTTGTGGTTTAATGAATTATATCATTTATAAAAGTTATAGTTAATTATTTTTTATTTGTAACCCAATGTTGTACATTTAAGATAACTATTTCATTGCCACTATTTAGTTCAAGTTAACAAATTATTTCTAAATTATGCTGCTGGTTTATAGATCATCTAAGTTACTACTTATGAATTAATGAAATTTATGGTGATTTTTAGCAAAATTGAAATTATTTAATTTTTGGAATGATTTGATTTTTGTTTAATCTTGTCATATCCTAATTTAAATGTTTCCTTTCTGTAAAAATACTGTTATTTTTTTAAAGTCCCATCATTAACTTACTCACTTACTAGATAATTTTAATGATCCAATACATTTTGTTTATCAAGAATTACTTCTTTTTATGTATAATGGAGAATGGAGATAGTTGGGGGGTGCAGTTCTAGAAAACACCAAATAAGTCAAGACTTATATTTTATGTGTGCCGACGTTTCGACCTACTTTGTAGGTCATCTTCAGGGCTATGAGAGAAAAAACAAACAAAAATTGATTATTACCATATTACCATTATACTTATTATCCAGTCAACTATTTTCCTCTCTTTCATTCTCTGTAATTCACTTTTCATTTCGAAGGCAAATTCACGAGGTACTTGTGTGTTAACGCAGCCGCCGTTATTTTTGTCTACTTGTTGGCATGCGTGAGCAGTTATATTTCTAACAGATGATTATATTATACATTATATTTCTAACACAAACCAATCAGGATTTTTAAATGTAATGTAAATTTATGAAATTTATTTATTTTGGTGGAGAAAATTGTCTGGGTGTAGGTGAAATAGAAATCCTTATACTTAGCAGCTGTTTATTGTTAATAGTTGCTGACTGTTTAAGGTTATATATCATTTTTTTTTAATATCCATATGGACCATTTTTTCCTCCATGATATTTATAAGGTCAACTAAAATTTATGAAAGATATTTATTTACTTATTTAAAATACTGCTGTGCTTTTGAGCCAATCTCCATGTGGTTTTTCACACTAATGCAATTCTATTTATATTATGCACTCTCCCTAATTGCCACGACCAATATTATTAGTCCATTCATCACGTAGTTCTGCTAGTTTCACGTATTTCAAGTTCTTTGATGACGTTTCGCTGGCCATACTAGCTTCTTCAGGGCTCATTCTGACTGAAAATGTTCTTCTATACTTTGGTAGTTATAGCTTTCCGGATCTGGTGGCTGAGCCTATTTTTTCAGTGATCTAATTGGCTGGGTTCCGACCAGGTGTTCTCTGATTGGGTGGACCTCTACTGGCTGACTTCTGATTAGTTTGTCTTTTCTTTCAGATTTTTTGGTTTCTTCTTGATGGCTGGTATGTTCGGGAGCCATAATTTCCTTATTTATGACCATCTCTGATTTTATATTTTTGTTTGTATGTGAATTTATTTATGTTTTCTGCTAATTGTCAATTAATAATTTTTCCGCATTTTCTTAATCATCTTTCTTTCTTAGTTGTTATTTTTTTAAATATTATCTTTTGAAAAAATGATAAAATAATTTGATGTTCTATATTGGTAGAGAATTTTCCTGTTGTCACATTTTCCCGGTTCTTCAAGGCCAATAAAGTGTAATAATGCTGACCTGCAGGTGTTCCAAAATGTAGGTGATGCTTAAGTCACAGAAGAAATGAGTATATTAGAGTAAATTCACATTGTTTTCAAATAGACCTGTGTTTTTAACTGACCAAGAAGAATTCTTAATAGAATTGGCTTATGGCACTCAACTAATGCATCTTCCACTGCTAATTATAAAATTTCTTTGAGTGTACTTCTTGATTTTATCATATATTACTCTCTCTCAGTTTGGGGATTGAACCCTCATTTAGGCCCAATTTTTTCTGAAAGGATTATTCTAAACTGCTCTTCTATAAAGGCTGTGCACCAAACAAAAAGAAAATGCTAATCATTTATTTTTTTACTCCATTTAATAGTAGATCATAACTCATGAAATAATAAACGATTTTTATGGGAGAAAGTTGTCATTATCATTGTTTCTCATTGAAATAGATTGGAATTGGAGATGGGGTTGTGAAGATCTTGGTGTTACATTGCTTTGATATGGGCACCATCACAGCATGGTTGATTGTTGTAGACATAGAAATCTATTTTTAGAAAAAAAAAATATGATTCTCAAGTCCTTTATATGTCATTTCAAAGCCAAAGAGGTTTATCTCAAAATTTGTGGAACTTAAACAGTTGGTTTTGTATTATTGTAGTGGTTATGATAGTTGGTAAGTATTATATGCACCTAAGGTAATAATGAAATGCTATAATGTATTAATTAAATTGGTCATATTGTTGATAATCATTTCTTTAGTAATGTTGCATATCTAGATCTTTTCATCATTGTGAAAGAAAAAAAACTAATCATTAAAATGCAATATAAACCCAATATTTGCAGATAGCCACTTTAGCTTTGGACAAATGAAATAGTGAAACACTATATAAGTAAATTCTTCTTTATATTTGTTTCAATTAATTTTTTAATTGCTATGTTTGTAACTTTGGTTTTTATTAGTATTTTGTTCTTTTACAGGGGAAACAGTCCTAATCAGAAATCCAGTTCAACATTATATAGAATATTAATAATTTTTTCCTGATGTAATAAACATGTTCTGGAAGACCATAAATATAACAGTGGTAATTTTAATGTCTTTAAAACTTTTTATATTAATATTTAAATTTGTATATAATAATAACACAATATTACCTGCATGTGCATGCATTAATTTTTAAGAATAATGAATAAGATTAAAGTTACAAATCACTGTTCGATCTGCTTTATTTTTGTGCTGTAAAACTTAGCTTTTGGCATAAAAAAAAATAATTGTATTGAGAATTTCCTTTTCTTTATTTTTTTTTTAATCATATAATGTGGCAAATAAACCAAAATGTTAACATTTTTTAAAAATATAATATACATTAGCTTTTTTGGGCATTGGTCCACATCCTCAGAACTAGAATTAAAATTTTTTTCATTATTATATTAACAGTCAGTTTAGAATTATTTTTATATCACATTATATTTGATTTATAAAACAATACAATAATTTATATTAAAACTTTGTGTACTAGAAAATGTAAATATATTTCTTCCTCAAGGTAGTATCCTTGGTCCAATCCTTTATACAGTTGATACAGCTGACATCCCAACTCATCCTAACATTATCCTTACTACGTATGCTGATGATACATGTGTATTATCAGTCAACACCAATCCAGTTATTGCATCCCAAAACCTCCAATCCCATATCACTGATCTTGAAGAATGGTGTCAAAACTGGAGAATTAAAATAAATTCTCAAAAATCGCATCAAATCAATTTTACCTTATGTCGTAAACCAATGACTTTCTGCCCTTCAGTATCCTTTAATAATATCCCACTGGTGCCTGTAGAACAGATCCGATACTTAGGGTTGCACCTTGACAAACGATTAACCTGGAATCCTCATACAAGATTGAAAAGACAAGAAAACGCTCGGCATTTTAGGTTACTTCAACACTTACTATACAAATGCTCTAAGCTCCCAATTAACTACAAAAGACAAAATGGCCATCACCTGACCTATTTGGACTTATGGAGTAGAGCTTTGGGGCTCCACTAAGCCATCGAATTCCTCTCGTATCTAATCCTTACAATCCAAAATCCTTCGTAAAATCCTCAATGCTTCTTATTTTGTTAAGAATAAAGTCATCCATAACGACCTTAATGTTCATTTTGTTGCTGATTTGGCCCGAACCCGGTATCTATCCTTTCATAACAAACTTCATTATCACTCAAACCCTCTAGTTTCAAACCTAGCTTCCTCTTCAATTCCTGATAATCCTCTGAGGCATCAGAAAAGAAGATGGCCACGTGACCTTCTTAGTTGAACTTTGATTTGAGTACTACCAGTGGGTAGTTTCTCTACTTGTCATTATGTATCACGTACCCTGTTTACTTGTTGTATTATTGTAATACAATTGTAAATATCAATAAATAAATTTAAAATATATGTATATATATATATATATATATATATATATATATATATATATATATTTCTAATGTTAAACTATAGTAATTATCTATAGTTTTTGAAATATGTTGATGGTGTTATTTTGTATTTTTTTTCTGTTTCAAATAAGGACATGATGTTTCATTAAGCTTTTTTTGTTTTGGAAAATATCCCCTCCTCTCCCATATTCTTAGTTGTTCATGATATACATCTTAGGCCAAAACATAAAATAAGTTTGGCTTATTTTGTGTTTTCTTTGACCACACCCTCTGACCAATTCAATCCATTATTTGTATAATATTTTAGGTCTGGCAAAATCAAATTGATGTTCTACTATATTATTCGATAATTCTGTATAGTTGGTATTTTTTATGGTTTTACAATTGAATATTCGTTGTTTAACTCCAGTTTTTCAGAGTTCTATCCATTATTACTCTTTTTCACAATTTAATCAGTCCAAATTGTATAATGTATTTTGTTTTTATATTATATATTTTTTAATTTTTGTATGAATAGCAGTTTATTTTGTTTTTATAGACTACATTTTATATCATTAAGGTCATATAATTAGAATATTTTCTGTTAACCTAGGGTCATAATTTATTTTCAAAACTATATTTCTTTGTCATTCCTTGTTTTATACAACAATATTTTGACTAATAATAATATTGTTTTTTTATAATATTCTTGCTTCTTTCTTTAAGAAAATTAGTAAGGTTTGTTAAGATTTTTTGTTCTTATTTTAATATTTTGTCCCTAATGGATTTCATAACCTTATAGGGGAGTGTACCATGAGGATTTGTCGGTGGATATTCCTGGGAAGTTCCTCTCGGTTAAGTCCAATGGACTAGCAGACCAATAATGAAAGCAGCCCTCCAGGCTTGATGTAATGATTTAAAGCTTTTTATGTAGCTTTTAATAACCTACTCATATATTTTTTAATTTTAAAAATACGACAAATAGTCATGCATCATTCTGAGGCAAAGCATTCATTATCCAGAGGTAATATAATCTCCTGTTTGGCTTTCCGGAAACTGCTTCAGAAGAATTGTTGTAAAAGTTGAAAATTAGAATGTTTCATATAGGAGCCAAAAACATAATAATTCTAAATGCAGGAAGTTGTCTTAAAACTTTTCGACTAACATAGTCATTTTCAATCACAAAAACATTTTTATGCATCAAACCATACTGTGCATAACTACAAAAGTTATAAGTCAAAATTTTTCTTCATAATTTTTTTTTTTTTAGATGTCACTTTCAAATTTTCGTTGTTTTAATGTAGGGTATACTTATTCTTTACATTAAAACAAAGAAAATTTGAAAGTGAGATTTTTTTTTTAGAATAATTTTTTGATATTTACAACTGTAATTATATTGCATCAAGTAAATCTGCTGTATGAACAAAGGACATGAAAAAAAAAAACACTTGTGGAGAAACTACCCATTGATAGCAAAGTTCTATAGTAGAAGGTCTCGAGGCCATTACCTATAGTTGTAATATTTGTAACCCAAATTTTTATAAACCAAAAAATGTTTTTGTGATTGAAAATTACTATGTTAGTCGAAACGTTTTAAGATGTAATTGTTTGTTTGTTCATTTAACGTCACTTTATGCTGCTATGGCTAATCGGACGATGCTGCAGTGGGAGCTCTAAATTTTGCCTATCCAGGTTTAATTAGGATAGGGATTTTTAACGAGTACCTGACATCGTACAGGCTCGGGACCCCCGTTTAACGTCCCTTCCGAAGGACGGCGTAACTAAGGATTTTTTACTCCCTTAAAAAAATCCTAGGGCCACCTGCCGGGCTACGAACCCGCGATCTTGGGCTTAGTAGTTTATTACGCTAACCACTAGACCACAGAAGATTTAAGATGTAATTAAAGAAGGATTTATTGGCTGGATGATGTTTTTTTTTTCTCTTCTTAATATAATGATATTGATGAATACCAGTAAAATAGTTGGGCTCCAATTAAATTAGGATGAGGTAAATTATATGGTTTCAAGCTGAAACAGTGGTGATTTTGAAGGTGTAACTGTGACCAAGTTTGAACAGGTTTAGGAATTTTAGTCTATGATAGCTAGAAAAAATTAAAGATGTAATAACGGTGTTACTAAAGGCAGGAAAAAGAGACCACTGGATAATTTATGAAGTTACATGATGCGGAATTGCAGAGCAAGCACCATGTTAATATAATTAAAATTATAACATCACAAATATTGAGATATGTGTCTGTAAAGTTGTTTTGCTTAGTTACCAAAGAATTCCTTAAAAGTAAATATGCGCTGTGTCAACGGGTAAATAACCGAGGGGTAAACATAGGTGTAGATGGGAGGATTGCATTAAACGTGATCTTAGGTATTTGGGTTTGGTAATCCTTGGATGGATGGAGGTTCATAAACACTAGTTTGTGATATCGACATTGAACCTTCAGGTTTGCTAATCCTGTTGTTATTACTATTATTAATATTTACAGGAATGTTTATAGAGATAAGTAAGTGCATTAGTATAAAATCTCAACATCGTTTAACTTATTATGTATTTTAAATGTTTGTTTTGTATGTTTTTCAGTTTGTGCTGATTTAATTCAAAGCAGAGAAAACAAATAAAACTGGAAGGGATGTCACAACTGTTTGAATGCCTCCATGTTAATGAAATTGAGGATTGTTTATGGAGTTCTTTTCGGTAAGTAATTTCATCTTCTTTTTGATGTTTATTATATTATAATATTGTATCATATTTTAGGCACTACAGTAAAACCTCTAATTAACGGACAGCCCTGGTGCAAATATTTATGTCCGTTATTTAAAGGTGTCCGTTAAAGAGAGGTTTTATTTTTTCATAAATACGTATTTATACAAATTGATTCTCTCTTATTCAATTTCCCAGGTGTTTAAAAGGTACGTAGATTAAAAAAAAAAGTTTTACACAAAATTTCTGTTTATTCCAAAAATGATAAAATGTACATTTATGAACATATTGTGTAAATTATGTTCATAAAATAAAAAAATACAACATAAAATAATTAGATAAGTAAAGTAAATAATTAGAATACATAATTAGATAAGTTAAGAATTAGTTTCAGTAAGTAAATTTATGAACAATTTCAAATGTAATTTTTATCATTAGAACAGCTTGGGAAAAATTGATTCACTGTTGTTTGTCTTCGTTTGGCTTTACTGTGTTTCAATTCTATAATCATCTGAATGTCAGCAGCCATTTTGACACCTAGAGCGTCTTCATGATAGAGAAAAAAGTCTTTTATTTTCTTTTTAACACTGTAATTCTTCAGGAAATTTTACATATTCGTTGACTTGTTGCTGTTCCTCATCAAATTCTTCTTCACTCTTACGATTTTCTTCCAAAGTTTCGACTATCGTAGCAATGTCCTTAGAATTATCATCAGTAACCACACCTTTATCAATCGACCAATAGTCTTCATTAATTTCTGCAATTGTTTCACATATCAAGCTGTTCAGTTCGTCTATCGGCTCATTGTCAACTATTGGAGGAATTGCGGAATCGGTTCTTCTGAATCCCGCTTTATAAAAACAGTTACTCACAGTTTGCGGTGTAACTTCCCAAACTGAAGACATAATCCAAATAATAGCGTCGAGAACTGTGATTGATTTTGACAGGTGATAAAATGTAGAGGCGTCTTCCATTTTAGCTAACAAGCTTTTCTGTTCGTGAACATATTTTCAATTTTTTTGTTTTTATTTTCATTCCATAATTTGAAAAGCACCGCACGGTTTTTGAGTGTTTCCGAAATTTGTGTCCTACCGATAATGAGCCTGTCCGCTAGAGCACGTACACTTCACTTTTCACGGTCATAAACGTCGATTACATTCATTTATTGTTCTAAAGTGAGTCTCTTACGTGAGAGAGACATTTTCAGCCGCCTGCCACGATGGTTAGAACAGAACTAAAGTTTAATAAAGCAGGTTCGAGAATAAAAAAAAAAGAAAAAAGAAAGTATTTATGTGGAAAACCTTTACTCAAAAGTAAACACAGCTGTCCCTGCTTTCTTAGACCGGAAGCAACTAATTGTTTCCGAGAAACGGGAAAGGGATAAAGTCACACTGTCCGTCTTTTAGAGGTTTTTTAATCGATTTATTACCAACACAGCCTGTCCGTAACCGTTAATGAGAGGTTTCGTTAAATAGAGGTTCAAATGCCTTAAAAATTGTATTAAAATGCCGGTGCAAAAAAAATCGTCCGCTAATGGGGAGTGACCGCTATTTAGGGGTGTCTGTTAGTAGAGGTTTTACTGTGCTATGTTTTTATCCCTAGTTTTTCATGTATATATGTTTATTCGGCACATCTCTTTTTACACAATGGTTGTTGCACTTAGCTGCTCTTGACTTGCTGAACCATAGCCAATCGTCTCATTTTATTCTGAGAATGGTTGATGCTTATTCTCTACAGCCTGAAGTCGCATTGCACACTGTCCTTCTACTCATTCTTAGGCCTTGCTCTAAGTCTTTTTCCCTCATATAACGTCTTTACAACTCTGTTTTCATGCATCATCAAGAGGTGGTGCGTCATATAGTAATATGTACTAACAAAATCGGCTCACCCCATCTAAAATTGATTTAGAAAAATTATTTTTTATAAAAATTTTGTTTAATTTTATAAGAGTTAATTCTTAGAAATTTATAATTTATATTTATAATAAATAAATTTATAAATTTTAATTAAAGTCAATGCCCTAAAGCATTCCTTCAAGGGATGTAGTTGCATCTATAGCAGTGCACTAATTTGGTTTCACTTACTAGGTAGAACCATTACTCCAATCCAATATATGATCGTGTATTCAAATAACCTCTTTCTCAATAAATCTTGAATGACCTATCTGTCTTATTTCTGTGCTCAATATTGTACCATCATTATATTTCCAATCGCTTAATGATGTAGGTATCCACTGTTAAATTTTCATTACGTGAATAATGTATAAATCCACCAACCACCAATTACCAATTTTAACAGCAATGAAAAACTAATTCCATTTTGATTGTGAAGGGTTTTTTCAGTCTCTCTCCACCAAACTTCAGCAGCTCAGCAGGCGTATCGTCTCCTCCTGGTGCCTTGTGATGCTTCAGGTTTTCCAATGCATCGGTTATCTCCTCATCATCAGGTGGCTCAACATCCTCCTCCAGTCGAAATGGATGATTGTCATTTTTCTCCTCATCCTGATCCCCTGCATAGATATTCGCAATGAGCTCCTTCCACAGGTTCATGCATGCCACTTTCTCAACGATGATATTACCCTCACGATCCTTGCATACTGAGTGGGTGGGCCTATATGGTTTCCTACCTTGATTGATTCTGGCATAGAATCTTCTTATATCACCAGTGGTTTTGAGCATTTCAACCGCCTCTAGCTCCTTTCTCTCCCAAGATATGTTTCTTGGACGTTTCTTTCTTTTATGAAGACTCTTCTCCGTTTTTCTTTTTTCCCGGTATTCCTCAACAATGTGCCTAGTGCACCTTGCTATTAGGGCTCTGTATGCTGTATTTTTGGCCTCTGTTGCGAGCGAGCAGTCTTCGTCAAACCATGGGGATTTGGTTTTTCTTTCTTCTTCTCCCAATATCCCCTCCGCCACCCCGGTCACTATTGAGTGGATCTTCCTCCATTGGTCATTAACTTCCTCTTCCTCATAGTCGGATGCTGAGAGTGTTTGGTCCAGCGCGTTTACAAATCTCATCCTTTCCACTTTGTCAAACAGATTTTCCCGATTGAATCTTTTTCTTCTTTGGATTCTGGGTTTTGAGGTATTGATTCGCCCAATGATATGAACAATGCTTAAGTAATGATTGGAATCCACATTTGCACCTCGATATACACGGACATCTGTGAATGAGTTTACATGCCCCTTATCAATCACAATATGGTCGATTTGGTTCACGGTTATTCCGTCAGGAGAGGTCCAAGTTCCTTTATGAATGCATTTGTAGGGAAATATCGTGGTTCCGATAATAAGATCTTTGGAGGCAGCAAAATCAACCTCGACTCATTATCATTACAGTTTTCATGGAGGCTGTATCTACCTACAGTTGGGACATACATTTCTTCTCGTCCTACCTTGGCATTCAGATCGCCTACAATGATTTTCATATCATAAGTGGGGCATGAGTCGAAAGCCCTCTCCAATGCCTCGTAGAATTCATCCTTCTCATCTTCCTCTGATGTTTCTGTCGGCGCATAAACGCTTAAATTCTAAAGTTATGGAATTTCACATTAAGTGCTCCTGGTCTGTAGAGTGACATAACATTCCATAAACCCAAGTTAAACCATAAACAATTGCCGTGTTGTTTCCCATTTAGACCAGTTACATCCGAGGCTGTTTTATGAGGTTTCGTAGTGATTTAATTTCGGATAGTGGGGCCACTAACCCTCTCAACGTATCCTAGTATGCCGGTGGGGCTGCCACCTTTGTGCTTGCATACCTGCACCCCTTCCGGGAAGGCTTCCTAGGTAAGGTGGTCCTAGGGTGTATACTGTTTGTGACCTTGTGTGAAGTGTGGTATTACCATCTATTAATTTTAATATATTGTATATAATTGTACTACTGATGTATTATATAAATCAGTAACTAGTATTTTCACTTATTAAATAGACTCATAGAATGAAAGCATTGTCAGAAGTTGTACTCAATACTTATACTTGATTTTTTTTTATATATATAAATATTTTTTCTTTTTTAGAGTTCTTGAAACACTATTACAAGAGGAAACTGAAAAGACCGTTGTTAGGTGACCAACGTAATACATTCTTGAAAGGGGAGAGATTGTACTATGGTAGGTTCTAAAATGGTCAGTAATCAACTGTGCACTTTTCAATTTTTTTCATATATGTGTACTTATTAGTATATAACTTTCCTCCTCTTCTTGTCTACAGACCTTGGATTTCCATGGACCTATTTGGCTTTTTCTATCTTTTTCAGTCTTATAAACTCCTTTTTCCTTTACTATTCCAACTCTCTTGAAATCCTTTTTTGGTACTAAGCCTTCTTCTTTTGAACATTGGCTTTATCTCAAACAGTATTTTTCTAATTTCTTAAATTAATTATTATATCTATATGTAATTATAAACTGACATTTTTGTGTCTTTCTTGTAAAAATTAATGTTAGAATGAGGTATAATTATAACACTATCACTATTATGATATAAAAGTTTTATGGTTTAGAGCCCAGTACAGATGATGTGTTCTCCTCTAAATACTTTGGAATCATTGTTTAAATTTTGTATGTTATTAACTTGAAGCAATGATTCTCAAGTCTTAGCTAATATGAAGTATGTTTTTGTTTATTCATTTGTCATAATTTTTAGTAGCCATTTCATCGTCTATCCACTCTTCAGCAGTCAACACATTGACGCCCGGGAACGAGATTTCTCGTTTTCATTAGACATTTGTTGGTGACTGGGAACGAGAAATCTCGTTTTGGTGATAAGCTCTGGTCGCATAGTAAATTGGTATTATAATATATATTGATATAATATATAAAATTATATTGATATATGATAAAATCGCCGGTCTTATAGTAAATTTTAGCAAAGCATTAGCGGGTGGCAATGTGTTAAATAATAGAGCATTTTAACCTTGATGATATCATTTAATCTTCCATTTCATAGACTCAAATTTTTGTCAAAGATTTTTCCACTTTTTCTTCAATTCTGGATTTCTGGATTTCTATTTCATATATTAAACTGGTATTTAAGATTGAATATTTTATATTTATATTTTGTGTACATTGTTATTTTTTTTTTAACCAATATGATTTTGACATGGAACCAAGATTATCTTACCATGTCATTAGAAGTATTTTTTATAAATCTAAAAATGTGTTAGCTTGTAACTGTAGTGTGAGAAATAGGTCTATATCAGGGATTTAGCAACCTTGCACATATGAGCTTTTGATTTATCTGACCTCCTTTATTAAGGGAAAATCATAACCTTGATCCCAATCGTCTTCATTTTTTTTCCCTCCCATACCCTTATGTCTGCCTTTCATTCTGGGGACTTCAGGAAGTCTTCTACACTTTTCTTTTGGTAGCACTGCCTTTTCTTTTTGGCTAATCATCGTCTGTCTTTAGGCCAAAAGAGCATAACAAAATTCAGACAGTTAGGTTTTTTAAAGGAATAAGTAAAAAGCATATTAAGAACGTGAAAGAGGTTTTATAAATGTTACCCCTACTTTTATTTACTTCTATCCTTGAAAGGAGATTGAGACCTATTGTGGAGATCCAACTTAAAGGGGAACAGACAAGCTTCTGCCCTGGATGACAGATCCAGGAGCCTATCTTTGTCCTAAAAAAAAATTGATTTCAGAAAAAGCCTAGGATAGTGATGGAAGTATTTATATGGCTTTTCCATATCTAAGAACTTCAATTGACTCTGTGCCTAGCTATGAAATACTTGCTACTGATTTGCTGCAGATAATAAATCTTAGTCTCATTTTTTAAAATAATTTAGTGGATGTTGTACATAAGATTTACAATCACAGAGCACCATGGACTGCAATTGAAAAATGAAAGATGTAGACCATTCTTGGTTTTTTCTAGACCATTGTGTTTAGGATTGCAGGAGGAGTAGCTTCAGAAAGGAGTATCAAGACGCTGATTCACACAAAATATAAAGGGAAAATGTTGAAATATTATGTAAAGGGGAAGTCCTAGAGGTTATCAACAAATAAAACAATCTGGGAATCTTAACTAGGTCAGATTCCCATGATACTTGGTAAGATTGATCTAGATAGGACAGGGTCTTCTAACAGATCAACAATAGCAATATTTGACTCTATAAAGTAGATAAAGATATATATATATATATATATATATATATATATATATATATATATATATATATATATATATATTGTATTTTAGTTCTTGAGTTTCAGTCTTTCTTGAACTTCTTAGGCGACGTTTCGAGACTAGGTTAGTCTCATATTCATGCCCTGACAATGAACAAATGAGCTTTTAGTAAAAACATTAAATAGCACACTAAAATAGATGTAAAATGACCTGTGTAAGTTGTAATAGATAGGGTGTACTTACAAGTTCTAAAGAATGAATCAGTTTTTCATTAATCAGTTGCCTCGCAAAACAGCATAAAATGTTTGTATTGCAATTGCTATGATCAATGAGTAAGTAATCCATTTTTTAGGAACAGCAGTTTATTTAATTGTTGAATCATATTAGATATTGTTATTTTTATATATTATGAATTAATTAAATTTGCATAACACGAGCTAAGACCTTGAACATCCGATTTTTTGTTTACAGCGCGATTTTTATACTTCTCTATAGTTATCATTTCTTTTATATTCCGTTTGAAACTATTTTTCTCTTGGTGTATTATTTTAGGTTTATCAAATTTAAAGGTATGTTGTGTATTTCTAAAATGTGTAGTGAGAGCTGTTTGATCTGGTTTATTGGGGTTTTTTATTATTGAATCACAACTATATTTGTGTTGGTACACTCTACGTTTTAAGTATTGTTCCGATGTTCCGAAATAGGATTTACCGCATTTATCTTCACATTGTATTTCGTACACGACATTTGATTTTAGCTCTAATTTATCCGAATCTTTGGTTTTTGTAAATAGTCTTGACACAGTGGCTGTGTTTTTGAAAGTAATTGCGGAGTCTTTTTTACTTTTATTACCGGTGAGTGTTTTTGCTAGTCTTTCTGAAAGTGTGGTCTACAAAGACTATTTACAAAAACCAAAGATTCGGATAAATTAGAGCTAAAATCAAATGTCGTGTACGAAATGCAATGTGAAGATAAATGCGGTAAATCCTATTTCGGAACATCGGAACAATACTTAAAACGTAGAGTGTACCAACACAAATATAGTTGTGATTCAATAATAAAAAACCCCAATAAACCAGATCAAACAGCTCTCACTACACATTTTAGAAATACACAACATACCTTTAAATTTGATAAACCTAAAATAATACACCAAGAGAAAAATAGTTTCAAACGGAATATAAAAGAAATGATAACTATAGAGAAGTATAAAAATCGCGCTGTAAACAAAAAATCGGATGTTCAAGGTCTTAGCTCGTGTTATGCAAATTTAATTAATTCATAATATATAAAAATAACAATATCTAATATGATTCAACAATTAAATAAACTGCTGTTCCTAAAAAATGGATTACTTACTCATTGATCATAGCAATTGCAATACAAACATTTTATGCTGTTTTGCGAGGCAACTGATTAATGAAAAACTGATTCATTCTTTAGAACTTGTAAGTACACCCTATCTATTACAACTTACACAGGTCATTTTACATCTATTTTAGTGTGCTATTTAATGTTTTTACTAAAAGCTCATTTGTTCATTGTCAGGGCATGAGTATGAGACTAACCTAGTCTCGAAACGTCGCCTAAGAAGTTCAAGAAAGACTGAAACTCAAGAACTAAAATACAATATATTTTCCATAACAGTCAAGATAAGTAGAAACCAATATATATATATATATATATATATATATTTATTTATTGTGTTTTAGTTTGAGTTTCAGCCCTTTTTGAACTTCTTAGGTGACGTTTCGAGACTAGGTTATTCTCATATTCATGCCCTGATAGTGAAAAAATAAGATGAGCTTTTAGTAAAAACATTAAATAGCTCATTTTTTCACTGTCAGGGCATGAGTATGAGACTAACCTAGTCTAGAAACGTCGCCTAAGAAGTTCAAGAAGGACTGAAACTCGAGAACTAAAACACAATATATTTTCATAACAGTCAAGATAAGTAGAAACCAATATAAAGATATATAGAAATATATATATATATATATATATATATATATATATATATACATATATATATACATTTCGGATGCAGTCAGTCTGCTTTTGTGATTATTAACCCTTTAGCGACCGAATACGGCCGGGTCAGAGCGGGCAGCCAGCCAGGACTGAGCGGTAGAAAAGTCAACCATGCCCGCTGAACCGATTACTTTTTGACTCTGAAATCATGTTTTTAATTAATTCCTTATAGTTTCCCATCATCCTTTTTGATCCGGACTTAGAATGGTGAATGGACTGGCACTGGTGAATTTAAAAACATATTTTTAAAAAAAAAAAATTTTTAATTACTGTAAATTAATTTTAATTATTTAAAAAATTATACAAGTATGTACTCTATTTTTTTTAAATGTCTATATACAAATTTATACATATACTTTATTTTTTTGAAATGTCTATATACAAATTTATACAATTTAAAATAATATTAAAATTAAAAATTCTTTTGAGTGTGATAAATGCCGAAACACGACAGACACACTTTACGAAAACTAATATAGCCAAAAGTGAATTTGTACGACATCTGTTGTCAAGAAAAAGTATTTCAGCTTGTCATGCGGACACCTAGATGGCTCTAGGAACTGAACTACTATTGTAGCTCAAGGTCTAGAAACGCCAGAGAAGCTAAACTATTATAATAGTCCATGGTCCGTGGAGCCCACCTGACACCGGACTATTATAATAGTCCAGGGTCCCCACGGCACGTCGCGCTCGGACTATTATAGTAGTTCACGGTCGCTAAAGGGTTAAGTAGGACCCAGCTTTCACTTCCATACAACAGGGTTGGGAGGTACAGTGTGTTGTATATATTTATTTTGGTCTTATTTTCAACCTCTCTCTCTTCCCTACGACAGTATTGCAGATTTTATAATAGACATCAGCAGCTTTTTTTATTCTATTTCATATTTCTTGGTCTATTTTTCCATTTCTTCGAACTACTGTCCTTAGGTACACATACTTATCAACCATCTCCAAAGTTCTACCCTTACAGATCATCTGTATTTCTTCAGCATGTCCCCCTATCTGCATAACTTTGCTTTTTTCCGCATTCCCTGACCATTCCCTTTATTTCTAGCTCAGCTTCCCATTCTATGATGGCTTGTTGTAGTACTGTTGCTGAGTCTGCTATGAGGGCAATATCATCTGCAAATACAAGAGCTTGTGCAAGTATTGTTCTCATATTCCATTTGCCTATTGCTCTTCCTGTTCTACATTTACAAATCTTGACTATCTCATTCATGAATATATTAAATAGTAGGGGGCTGATACTATCTCCTTGCTTGACATTTCTGTCCATCCTGAAGCTTTTGGATTCCTTCCCATTTATCCTTACTATCCCTTTTGAGTCTTTAAACATAGGTAGACTGGATTGCTTGGATAAGGTCTCTTGGGATGTTCTTTTTTAGTGCGCACCAAATTTCTTTTCTTGGAACAGAATCGAAAGCCGCCCTTATATCCATGAAGGCCAAATACATATTTCGGTCACGCTCCCATGCCTTTTCTATTATAGTCTTCAAAGCAAAGATGTGGTCTCGGGTTTCTCTTGAAGGTCTGAATGCCGCTTGTTCCACTTCTAACTGGTTCTCCTCCAGGCTACTCAATCTTCTCTCAAAAATAGATGTGTATAATTTGTATAAGTATTTTTTGCAGGGATTCCTCCTGGGCTGGATAATTTGTATACCAGCAACTAGTAGTAAATGGTCATCAGAGCCTATTTCAGCTTCTCTTATTACTTTTACGACTGGGAAAAATCTTCTTATTTGTCTGCTATAGACAAAATAATCGATGATACTATTTGAATTTCTACTGTGGGTGGCAAATGTTATTTTTGCTCTTTTTTATGGGGAAAGAAAGAATTTCCTACCATTAGGTCATGGTCTATACAGAAGTTGATGAGTCGTTGTCCATTAGTATTTTTAATGACTTCTCCTCCATGCAATTAAAATCGCACCCCATTCTCGCACTAAAATCACCTATAATTATGGATTCTCCTCTGCTGTTTTGGGTCTTAATCACTTCTGTTTCTGACTGTATAGAAGTGTTCCTTTTCCATCACATCTGAATCTTCTGTATGTGCGTATACTTGTATTAAAGTGCTTTGGCCTGTGGAGAATTTAATATTTATGACTATGATCCTTGAGGATACCGGATACCATTCTATTATGTTCGAGAGGAGGGTGTTCTTCATTACCACTCCAACACATTCCTTAGCCGTGATTCCTATTGGACTCCAGAATACATTAGGGTGTAATTTCCAGGTAGTTTCATTTCTCCGCATCCCTTCTTTTCCAGTAAACATCCTTATATTCCAATTGCAAGTCTCAAGTCCTTTTGAGTGCTGTGTCGTGACCGTTTAGACTGATTGAATCCAAGGCCAATGTTGAGCTCTGAATCAGGTAATCACGTTTACGGGTGATTGTCTCAGTAAAAGAGGTTCCGTAAGTTCGGAACAACAACACCCATTGTTACATGAGCCTCCTATCTCTCATTAGTTCACCGACCCAGTCCTCCGTAGGGATTGGTTACCACCACCTTGGGCTGGGTTGCTCGGCTTGGTAGGGTCTGCCATGTACAGGTTAGAGAGGAGTTGTGGTGGATAGGTTAAGTGGTTATTTGTTCGTACCATAAATTGCGTATCACACCATCGTGGACCCCCATATTGTATTAATATTATAAATATTAATTGTATTAATAATTAATATATGAAAATGAAAGATATTTATTTCTCTTGGTTTAAAACAATTGATGAGAATTTCCAAAAAAGAGGGTGATTAATTATTTACATCTACTGTAATCGTATTTATAAGCTATAATGCTGTTAATATTTTATTTCTTTGTTTTTATTTCAAAAACTTATTTTTTATTTATATTCATAAAATTTTGTTCATTCCAATTATAATTAAAAATCAATAAATCAATTGAAATTTGTTTTCATAATTCTGAATGCTATTTATTTTTTGTATTACATTTCTGATTTTTTAGTAGTTTTTTCTACTGAATTTTCATCGTGGTTAATCTTTATTTCAATTTAATTTGCTGATATATTATGGTACAGCATTTACAAATCTTCAATCTGTTATGAAAGATTTCTATTTTTTTTTCTATTTTATGTCCTCTCATTTTTTAGGGAGCAAACATTTCCCAGTTGGAACGGGATATAGGATCTGACCAATTTCCTCCGAATGAACATTACTTTGGACTTGTTAACGTGAGTATCCTAGGAATGGTTATTTTATATGCAAGAGTATTAGTGATAAGCTAGCAACAAATTTCAATTATTTAGTCAGTAAATTATACTGAATCTGGCTGTGAAGCTAGATTATTTCAAAATTAAGTTCTTTATCAAATACCAAAGTTTTTATAATTTTCTCATTTTAACAAAAATTTCGAGAATAGCCATTTGTTATTCTATTTATAAAAATTATGTTTTTAAACACTAAGGTCACCAAATGGTTTATGTGAATCAGGCAGAAAACAGAATGATTTGAAGTGGGTTCTCATTTCATTTGAGTTCTCAAAAGGTTCTGGTTGGGAAAGAATGCTTAGTTCCTCAAGCTCTATCATTTCTTGAAGAGGAGACATTTCTTGGACCCCTAATTCTCACCATTATTTACATGTAACTATTAAATAAAAAAATTACAAAAGTTAAGACCATCTAGAACAATCCAAGCCCTCAAAGAGGAACACAACTACTTAATGATTAATGATCTGTGAAGTTTGGTTTATTCAAACTTTTTAATTGCTGACTTGACAGTTCTAGTGATTATTTGATTTCATGTATGTATAACATCTTTAAAATCCCTCCACACTCAAGAGCTTGATCTTTATTTAATGAATGTGCTTTTCCTATTGGTATGTGGTAATGTATGTGGCAGAACATCATGTCAAATCAAGAAATTTAGTGCAATGTGTTGATGCTGTAGCAATCTGCTTATAATCACCAGCAGATAATGTTATACTATTATCACCGGTTATTAATTTTTGAAAATTTGTTGTTTTAAAAGTGTTTTTGACATATTAGCCTACAGGTTATTTTATTATAACCCACTCTTTTGTATTGTATTAAACCCACTCTGTTAATACCCAAATACATAGTCTCTTTACTATCAAGTATATGATTGTAAATATTTATTTTATAAAATCCTTAAAATTCAATTAATTTTTGGTCTGTTATTTTTTTTTTTTCTAGCAGTTTGGGAATACCTGTTATAGTAACTCTGTATTGCAAGCTTTATATTTCTGTAAACCATTTCGAGAAAAGGTTCTAGAGTACAAAGCAAGAAATAAAAGAACCAAAGAAACTTTACTTTCATGTTTAGCTGATTTATTTCACAGCATCGCAACACAAAAGAAAAAAGTGGGGTCCATTGCCCCAAAGAAATTTATTGCTCGTCTAAGAAAGGAAAAAGGTATTTATAAAATGTTTTTTAAATTAGGTTTTGCTATCAGTTCATGCCAATAAAAGATCTTTTATTTGTTATATAATAAAACATGTTCTTCAGCTTTTTCATATTAGTTTTTCATGCAGGGTAAGTGCACTAGTTGTAGATATCTTTAACACAGAATTTCTCCTTAATGTTTTTTTTTTTTTTAGAAATATATATGAACTGGAAAATTCTTTTCACTGCTCAGATTTATCAACTGGCTTAACTAAATATCAAAAATCATTTTTACTCCCAATAGTAGACACAATAAGTTGATAATTAACCTTTTCTGTTCTTAACTATGTAGAAACAAACTCTTTCTTTCCTTCTTTCTTTTCCTCCTGAAGTATTTATTAGGTTTTCAAGGAGGCCAGGGGTATATGGTCCGGACTGCATGGTAAAAGTATCAAATCTTCCCAACCAAGCTCCCTCAATTATGGCTGAGTCACTAACAATATGTGTGGTCTAGCATTATTGTGATCGAAGATAATGCGTTTCCTATTGATTGATTCTCGCTTTTTGTTTTGAATCCTCTGCTCCTATCGCATTAATTATTGACAGGAGGGAGTTGAATTAATAGTTTGGCCTGAGAAAAGCTTCTCTGGATATCGACTAAGATCTTTTTCACACATTATTGTTGTAAGTGATATCCTTTTTATTATGTACTTTTATTGCCCTTAATCATTTATTTCAAAAATGGTATTAAGGATACAATCACTGTTAGGATTGGGAAGCCTCATATCTCAAAAATATGTAATTGAAAATATTCATTTTAAATTTGTCAAAATAAATGTTTAGTTCAGTAATATTTTGAGTTTTTGCAAATAATTCAGTACCTTAACTTTCATTATTAATTATATATTACAATCAAGTCAATTTCAATTTATGACTTAACCGAGTCCAGAGATATTCAAATTAATGGCTAATGTCTCGATACTGAAAAACCATCATGGGCTTACAAAATGTAATGATGCTATGATAATTTTTTTAAAGCTGTTTTGGACTTCTCCCAGTAATCACATATAAAAAAATCAAAATATTTATAGGGTCAAGCAGCCAACTTAATTTTTATTGAATAGCTTCACTTTGATTGACCCATGCTTATTATTTCTAAATTAGTTAATTTAACCCAAAAACTATTAACTATGGGCAATAATGTAAGATTTCACATGTAGAAACTTGTGTCTACTATGGTAAAATCATACCAATCTTTAACCAGAAGTAGACACACCTATTAAGATTTAATTTCTCTCTTTCATAGAAAAACAACAATCATCAAATGGAACCTCATATATGAACTAGTTGAAGAAAAAAATAGAAATTAAAATATTAAGAAATAATATTGTTAAACATGGCAGTCTACTTAAAACTGAGGGGTATGAGAATAGTCTTAAATAATACTTATTGTTGTTAATCTGCAATGGAAAATGGTGTTTTAAATTAAAAAATCCTTATTTTTCAAAATCTAAACTTATCGTGGCTACTGTTGGCTTACCATCTGGTGCATTTACTCTGCTGTCTCATTTCTTCAATTTTATTATGACATGCAACTTTCAATTCAAAATTATATTTTTTGTTTGGTAAATGTTTAGTTTTATTTCATTTTATTGTTTATTATTTTTTTTTTTTTTGTAGAAGATTTTGACAACTACATGCAGCAGGATGCTCACGAATTCCTAAATTTTTTAATTAATCATATTAATGAAATTATTCTCTGTAAGTATTTCATTCTATACATCTTTTAATTTTGTTGTGGTTTATTTCCATTATACAGGATGTTCACTTTATGATAGCTCATATGTGTTTCATCGGAAAATGATTGATGAAAACTGTAGAGCATCACATTTTCTTTCAGAATATGCTAATTTTTGGCACTTCGACATTATGTATGCGTCTGATGCTGACACATTTTTTTTCCCCCATTTTAATAAAAATACGATCATGCCATCTGAGGAAATATTTTTCTTATTAATTGGAAATTAATTAATTAATTATATATTTTTTACATCTTTTGTTTCCCTTAAAAATAATATGCATAAATATAGAATAGAATAGAAAATTCTGGGACCAGATCCCTTCAGAATAACAGAGATGAACAAAATGAAATAAATATATATCTGGCCAAAGTACTACATTATTAGAATAAAACAATATTTACATAATATCTTGGAAGTAAATAACTAACTGGTAAACTGGTAAAGTAAATAACTAGAGAATTAGAAAATGTAATACAAAAATAAAATTAAAAAAGAGACAAATTTACAATAAAAAGAATTAGGCTTGGCCGGAAATCATTTGGGCTCGAGGGATTAGAGGATTTGTTAATAGGATGGACTATTACTTTTTTGCAGGAGGAAGAGAAAATGCATTTTGTAGAGAAAAATTGTAAATGTAGAGAAGAACAGGTAGAATTTCGGGGATGCATATTTTTAACAATTTGACGGGAATACCGTCAGAATCGATGGAATTAGAGTGGGATTTCAATAGGGTGGAGATATGGTCAGTGGGTGAAATGTCGGAGAAATAAAAGTTTTTGTGGTTGAATGATGGTGCTATTGAGAAAATAGGAGAAGTAGATCATGAGTTAGGAGAGAAAGACAAAAAATGTGTTCAATTCATCAGGTGAAACCGGAAAGATTACAGGGGAAGGTGACTTATAAAGTGAGAGTTTTCGAAGAATTTGCCATTTGGATTTAGGATCAGGTGAGGAAGAAAGAGCTTCATGAAAGTATTTGGATTTTGCCGGCTTTATTGTAGATTGCGTTAAGTTGCGAAGAGTCCTAAACACTTGATAATCATCTTGTCTTGTCCATCTATAATGTCTGTGGGCTGCATCGCGCTTCCTCTGCAGTTCTTTTATGTTTTGACCCACCCAAGGAGCAGGTAATCGATGGAAGGTTGTAGTTTTGAGAGGAGCATGGGTGTCCAGGATACTAATAAGATAGGGTCAACCTTGGAATCAATAGTGGGACAGGAATAGATTTCGCTCCAATTCAGGGATTCAAGGGAAGGCAAGATTTGATTTAACAAGGAGATTGGTGTTGAAATAGCCAGAAATAATGATATGGTTGTAGAAGGGAATGTAATTGTAAAGGATAGATTCAAGGGTAGAGTCAAAAGGCACTAAAGGAGGGCAGTGTACAACTATGTAAAGGAGCAAAGGTGTCCATTACATGATATTTCAGTAGAACACATCAGGTTGGATGGTTGGTCGATATAAATGACAGGATGGCCGTCTTTCTTCCGGCACCGCACTCTGCTGCCGGCGAACCTGAAGTACTTCATCTTCCCTGCAGCTCTTTTCTGTCGGGCCAACTAGTATAGACATCTGTTGGCATGAGTCATCTCTTCACCGAGGTACACCCGGTGGAAATCATTGTCCTGCCAGCCTATATCGCGAGCTGAAAAGTCTTGTTTTACTTTCCTTCACTGTATAAGGTCATCTCGCAGCAACTGACTGACTAACCTGGCTATAACTGGAGGTGGTCGTGGGTCGGTCTACGGCGCTCTTCTAGGTCGAGGTCTTCTGCTTTGATCTTAACCCTGAGACTTGGCCCTACACTCACCAGTAGAGCTTTGGGGGTTTCGCCCTATTGAACCGGAATGCCCGTAATCTCCAGAGACCTGCATAGTAGGCCTTGTTCTGCTTTATTAAGGCGGACCTCCAGGTCACTCGCTTTAGATTTGAGGGCCTTATTTTCAGAAGTAAGTTCATCAATGAACTTGGCCTGGCCTTCGAGGTGGCTCTCAATTTCGGTCAGCCGATCATTGAGCTCGAAGGTGAGCTCCCCATATTTCTCCAGGGACGATTTCAATGATGTAATCTCGCCGTTCAAACCGTTATACATTTTTATTTTAGAGAAGAATTGGTTGACTGTAACTTCTAATATAAGGAAGAAATAGTTGTGGGTGCAGTCAATAAAAACACCTTAATAAGTGTAACTTATTTATTGTGTGCCGACGTTTCGGCCTACAAGCATACAATTTACGTTATACATTTTATTGACCGCCTTTCACTCGAGGACGGTTCTGCTACTTTATTTTCTAGACTCCTAGTGGGGCTTTTTTTTTTATTTTTAACAACCTCTAATTCTTTTCCATTAATATCACAACAACGGGCGTGATAAATGTGGTGACATTTTTCGCAGGATAAATTATTTTTGTCTTCTCGTGTTATACTCGTATTACAGATAGAACAGAGGGCAATTGTGATTGTTTTATAATAATGTTGAATAAAAATAACTTACAGAAAACTGTTTGTGTTGTTTATAGATGCCGGTAGGCTATAATCCTCTGGGCCTCCGGGATTAGTGTAGATTGTGACACACGTGCTAACGCTGCCTTCTAATGTTGATTAGAAATTTCACAGATGATCATTAATAATCACTTTAAATATAGACAGGCAGGTAGAGAAAATCGATTTAATATACTATAAATAATAATAAAGATATTTAAACTACAGAAGTCATCTGCGAATAACACAGTTTCGGCTTGTCTGGGATGCATACTTAGTATCAAAATGTCTAATAATTGGCCTTTTAATAAAACTTCAACTAACCATCATTTTCAGGACTAAGAGCATGATGCTATAACGAAAAGACAGATGTATCATTAGAAAAATATTTTAATTTATAAATAGCTATCAGTATTTAATTTATGAGCTTATAAATATAATTGTTTAATAGCCTTTAAGACTGAAATAAACATAAATTAAGCATTTTTAAAATGTAAAAACAGTTTTTATTAAATAACTCCAAAAGTAAGTTATATAATATATTATAAAATTAATGCATATTTAAGATATATATTAGTTATATCTTATGGCTGTTAAGTGATTATTTAACTTTTTAATCATCATTATCTCCAACATTTATAATGCGTTTTGCACTCATAATCCTTGAGTTCAGCTACCTGGTTGTTATACAAATTTATAACTCGAATATAATAATGAATTTGATGAATTTAAGGTTATCAGCATAAATTTTGAGGGTTTCAGGGAGTTCAATCTCAAGCACACTGGTGGCAAAATGGAGAACTACTATTCATGTGTTGCTGCCCTGTTTGGATCCTTATTATAATTTGTTATTATATCAACCCGTCTTCACAGCTCATTGATTTTTCCCTCCAGCCTCCAAGCTAGATGATGATGTCTTTGACGCATCTCTTTATTTTAAGTTTATACCTAGAGGTTAGCATCACTTTTGGTGCTATATATACCCAGTGCTTGACCACTTTCCAACATGATACTTTCTAAGGCATAGGAGGCAAGGTACATCTTTCATTCAATGGGCATGCCGTAATACTTCATGTAATTGAACAATTAATTCCTCTTCTAACTTTACCTCCATTTTAGTATGTTGGTTTGATTTATCACTACTAATACTTTTATTACTATTGTTAGGAATTGGTAAAATTAAACAAATAGTTAATTCATAATTGAATTGTAATGTTTTTATTTACAGCGGAAAGGCCCCAAAAATCGAAAAATGGTGATGGTGATGGTGGAAATTCAACTCCAGAGCCAACATGGGTTCATGAAATTTTTCAAGGAATTCTCACAAGTGAAACAAGATGTTTAAATTGTGAAACGGTGATTAGCTTATAATTGTATTTGTAATTGAAGCTCCCTTTTAGTCAACAGATTTTTAATTTTTTTTCATTTACTGTATGTTTTTTTTTATGGATTTTTCCATGGATTTATAAAGCTGTTGATTACATTCTAATTGAATCTATTAGATTTAGTTTTTAAAGTAAACAATTAATTTTATTTTAGCAAATGCAAATAAGTTATTATATTCTAAAATAAGAATATTAAAAGTCAAAACAATAAAAACTTTTCTATATGAATTATTACCATCATTTATTTCATTTTAAATGTATTTAGTATTAAAATATTAACAAAGTTTAAAGCTTGTACATTGTATTCTTAATATTATAATTAGGCCAAATAATAATAATAATAATAATAATATTGATTTTTTGTTGTTTTTTTTAAAATGTTGTATGTACTTTCATACTATAACAATGTTTAAAATTTTAGATGAGTAGCAAGGATGAAGATTTCTTTGATCTTCAGGTAGATATTGATCAGAATACTTCTATTACCCACTGTCTAAGATGTTTTAGCAGTATGGAAACTCTCTGTGGAGATAATAAATTTAAATGTGATCATTGCTCAAGCTATCAAGAAGCCCAGGTTTGAATTATTCTGCTTACTAGTTTGTTTTTTGTCGGTTTGTACTGTCACACTATATAAGTATAAGTAGGGTGATGAGATAATTTATATCTTGTTAATCAATTTATGAAACCTCGAAACATCGCATTAGTGAACATGGTGCTAAGAGATTTTATAATTATAGTGACAGTCTTGATTTCTTAAGAAATGTTAATAGTTTTAATATTTGGTTAATAACTTATTGTGCAATTATATATTTATTTATGATGGATTATATGATATATTTTCTTTTATTTCTTCTGGATTCTTTTAACTTACATATTTTTCGAGCACATCATTATATATCCCTGAAAACTTTTACCAGATTAGTTTAAATGCCTTATGTTTTCAGTAATTTTTCTTTTAGAGTTTAATTATTGCTAATAGAGACATAGCACAAAGCAATAGTTGCTTTAAATGTTTTTGCTAAGCATCAATTGGGCTGTTGGTTTAAGCTAATTAACTCAACTCAAGCTTGCCTTCTCCCTTTCCTTATTTTTTAGGGAGTTGGGACATTTGTCTCTTGTTCCATTCAAGCATTGCTACCACTCCATAGCTAAGTTCTCAATTACATTTGGTCCAACTTAATATTTTAGTATATTGTATAATACTATTGTAACTTATAATGTACAATATTATTTTTCAGAAATGTATGAGAGTTAAAAAGCTACCAATGATTCTCGCTCTACATTTAAAAAGGTTTAAGTATATGGAGCAATATAATAGACACATCAAAGTTTCTCACAGGGTTGTTTTTCCTCTGGAGCTGCGACTTTTTAATACAGTAATATATTTTAGCTATCATTTATTTTTAACTTGTGATACTTGTTGATAGAGCTAAATATGTGCATTGTTTAGAATCCAATAAATCTCATTTCCTATTTTTTTATTTTTTTGTTAAAAATTTTTATCATAAGTTATTGTATATAAAAACCAAAAAAATTGTGTTAAATGTTCAAAAACAATGTATTACTTATTTTTTCTTTTAATAACATAATTTTAAAGTTAATTATAATAGTTGATTTCAAGAGGTCTAAGCATCTGAGATAAATAAACATTATGAAATAAAAAGTAGGGAAAGATAATACATTTTTTTTGTCTTTGTTTAGATTCATTGTAAAGAAAATACTATGCCTTCTCTTCACAGTTCTTTATTGCCAATTCATAAGTTAGAATGGTATTAGTCAAAGACAAATTCAAGGTCAAAATTAAACATAATAAATAGGAAAATTAAGAAACTTCTATAGAACCAAAGCCAAACATCAACAAAAATGCAACAGCTGACAAGAGGTTATACATTATAGGCTGAAAGATTTGTAAAAGTTAACCATAAAATAATAATAAATGAAGATGTGACAAATAGGTACACAGCAAAAATAAAATGTTTGTAATAATTGTAGCTGTGGCAAATGTGTTTTGTGTATGAATCTTGGCCTCCCTCACAACTTGAATTCTGCCATCTCTATTCGCATTTCCCCATGTAGTTACTCTAAGTTAGAAAGGATCTTTTTCTATATCCTTCAGTTGTACTGTCATAGGGTGTCCCTTTCTTTTCTATAGAAAATCCTCCTTATCTCATTATCTTCCTTGTCATTGTATCTCTTTATTTATATTTACCTACTTTTCAGTATGCCAAAGCCAACTTAACCTTCTTGATTTTTTAAACCTAACTATATCCTCATGCCCTACTAGATCATCAAGCTCCCTATTGTTTCTGATTTGCCAGATGCCTTAAGAGTATACTGCACCGCAAACACATCTTAATACTTCTCAAAGACCTAAGGGCTAATTGATCTGAGATTTTCAACATCCAGGTTTCTGCTCCATAGCACACCACCTTCAGGGACCACTATTAGAGACTTTAGTTTTGTTTACCTAGTTAGAAGGCTCCATTCCTTTCATGGTTTTAATACTGATTTCACTACTTAACTTATTATCGCAGCCTAGATTCAATCCAAGGTAGGTGAATCGATCATCAGTTTAAAGTGATAAATACCCACATCTAAACCATGTGGTCTTCTTTTGGTTGTAACACAGATAATACGATATATTAGATTTTTCCTTTGTTGATTACTAGACCAACTTTTCTGCTTTCATTATCCAGTTCATTTGGCAATTCTTTGAAAACACTTTCACTTCTGGACAATATAACAATATCATCTATGTAACCCGCAATTTGGATAGTACAGTTTGAAAGGTGACCACTCAGAACAGTTCTTCTAAAAGCTTAAATAGAATTAGGTTGAAAAGAATGGCTGATAGGACATCTCCTTGCGTTACCCCAGCGGTAAAATTAATTTTCCTGTTTGTCATATTTTAGTTCTTCCATTGCTTCAAAATTCTTATTCATCCACTCTCTTCTTTCTTTATAAATTATTTGCTTTCTTGACATTTTTCCATATTACGCTTTGTGTCTTTTTTAAGACTACCATTGGCTCCTATTTGATCTTCTCCAATACCACTTAGGATGTAAGTCCAAGCAAAATATACCCATGTCTAATCAGTTCACTGACCCGTCCTCCGCAGTGATTCTAACTCCACCTCAGACCGAGTTGCTCAGCTTAACAGGGCCACAAGAAGGTGTGAGAAGTGGAGTTGAAATGGAGAGGCTATGAGAGACACTTGACATCTCCTTGAGCCCTATATTGTTAATATGTTTAATACTATTGATAAATACTTAAGTTATTTATTACTGGGTTGTTTCATATGAAATTCCGTTTTTATCCGAACTGTTATTAATATTCTCTTATATGAAAATATTTACTATTACTACAAGTATGCATTACAATACAATGCCATCAAATGTGACTGTGGATACACGATTTTCGTGTAATTTTTTTTCATGACTTTTAAACTTGAACCCTGGGCAGTCCAAGCTGCAAGAAACATTACCACCATGTTTGGGGAAGGGTGTGGTGGTCAATGGCAGAAATAATTGGAATTGCTAAATCCTAAAAATAGAGAAATAGTTTCTTATACCACTCTGTATTTTTTTTTTAATAAATATTCACTCACTTGACTTAAATTATTCGGAAGAGTTCGAAGTAAACATTGGCTTGTGACAGGGTGATCCTCTATCCTCTCTCCTTTTTAATTTTACCCTCGAAGCATCCATCCGTACAGTTAAAACAAATCCTGGAGGAACTATTTACATGTCCCAACATCTAGGATATGCTGATGACGTCATTACTGCTAGAACCCAAGCAGCATAATAAGAAACATTTCAAGAATTTGAAGAGGCTGCCATTCAACTGGGTCTTAAGGTGAATGAAGATAAAACTGTATTCATGAAAAACTCAAAATGGGAAAAGTGAGTTTCAGAAAACATATTTTTAGTGCTGTAACCCAATTCTAGTACCTGGGAAGTGTGGTTACAGTTAATAACAAAATAAAGAGCGAAATACAAGCCAGAATAACAGCAGGAAATAGGTGTTATTCATCATTACAAAGAGTGTTGCAGTTAAAATCACTCTCTAAAAGATAATACAAAACCCTAAAATACAATTTTAAAAACCCTATTAGGACCGGTTGTTATATATGGGTGTGAGACATTGCCCCTGACCAAAAAATCAGAATTTTTCGTCAACTTTTGGGAAAGGAAAATATTAAGAAGAATGTAATATAAGAATATAATACTCTATGAGAAACTAGAAGGAAGGGGACAACACCCTCAGATCAGGTGGCTGGAAGATGTCGAGGAGGACTTGAAGCTGCTGGGTGTATAAGACTGAAGGAAAACAGCACAGAATCACAGAGGTTGGTTCGCTGTGGTGGTGGAGGCCTGGGTGAAAAAAATCTTTTCACTTTTGTCACAAATGAAAAAAAAGAATCGATAAGCTATAATATGATTAATTTTTACAATTTTCAGGAAAATAAAGATTTGGAAAAATAAAAAATGAAAAGTTTATTTTTTTCAAATTCGCATATATAAAATTAAATTAAAATCAATTTATTATGAAATGTCATGTTAAACAGCAATTTGAAATGTGAAATTCAAAGTTTAGCAGATTTATTTGGTCGTAACGGATGAAATGTCAGTTTCGTTTATTTACAGTTTTCTTTCCATTAGGGATTAGATTATTTGTACACAATTATGTTATGTATACCGTTTGAAAGATCATTTAATCCTTTTTCATAATCAGTCTTACTTTTCCTTTTGAAAGTGAAGCAACGTTCTAAAAATAAATAAGAATAAAATTATGTCTTCCACAGAAATTCGTATAATTTTTCTCTACGAATTTAAACTTGGCTATAGCGTCACAGAGGCGTTCCGAAACATTAATATTGTTTATGGTGAAGATACAGTGAGCGAAAGAACAATCTTCCGTTGTTTTGGAAAAATTCGGTCTGGGGATTATGACCTTACCAACAAAGAACGTGGTAGGCCAAAGACTAAGTTAGACAACAAAAAGTTGAAAGAGCTGGTCGAAGCGGGCCATTCCCAAACCACTCGTGAATTAGGTTCACAATTTGGAGCAAGTGCCATGAATGTTTCCAGGCACCTCAAGGAGCTTGGCAAGACAAAAAAAGCTGGAAATATGGGTACCACATGAATTAACCAAGGCCCAGCAGCTCACCTGATTTTTTTTTTTTTTTCAGGAGCTGAATATAGAGGTCCTTCCTCACCCTCCATATTCTCTGGACCTTTCTCCAACTGACTTTTTCTGTTGTTTGGATAATGTTATAAGAAATAAAAATTTGACTACGAAAATGCCCTGAAATCAGCCTTCCTTGACACCTAATTTCTAAAAAGCAGGGATAGAAATGCTCGTTTCACATTGGGAGAAGTGTATTGAAAGTGAAGGATCCTATTTTGATTAATAAAATTACTGTTTAATAATTTTTTTGTTTATAATTTAAATTTACACCTTCACTGACATTTCATATGTTACAACCCAATAGATCAATTTCACAGAAAAATAGTGATGTAACTGTTATCGGAAAACAATCAAGGCTCAAACGGATGTACTGCCGTTCGGCTCATAAGCCCCTCTACTAAAGGGCTGATATCTCGACTGCTTGGCTTTAAAGGGTTAATTTCAAATGCTAATATTCTTTTGGCCTTATTTTTTTCAAGGATTTTAAGACAAATTTATTTGTTTTACTTAGTTTATAGAAATAATAATTAAAATTCATAGCAATATATTGTAATTTTACTGAATCAGTAAATTAAATTTTCTTTTCTTTAAAGTTCTGTAAATGAATAAATGTAAAGAATTAATAATAGAAAAGTTATTAAGCAATATTTTGTGTTCCTGCATTTGAGACAAAGTTTATCAGTCTATTTTTTTTCTTTTAGTCTGATGATGCAGTGAATCCTGATAGAATGTATAACCTGGTTGCTGTGGTCATACATTGTGGAAGCGGTCCAAATAGAGGCCATTATATTAGTATTGTTAAAAGCCATGACTTTTGGTTACTATTTGATGATGATATGGTTGATGTAAGTACCAGTGAACAGACTACTTTTTAGGTTCCTTAGATTATTAAATTAATTTTAAAAAGAAAAGTTTTTTTTAAAAATAAAATCCTCTGTTTCAATTAAGGACATAAATTATAGTGCTAAAGAATTCATTTCATACCAATTTAACAGACAATATTATTAACCCTTTTAATGGGGAGGGCTTTATATAAAGCTATGCGGGTTTCAGCACCCGTCAGAGGGAATTATTTAAAGCTCCCGTCTTTTATCTGCAAACTGATTTGGTGGGGGCTCCGATTGTAGTATCTGCTTCGTACCTTTTCTCCGAACCTCAGTTAGGTTTTCACCACAGAGAGTAATTGTTTGTTTCTGGTTACTGCTTTTCTAAGAGCTTCTTGTGATAAAAAATTATAAAGGTATGTTTAGCCTCTAAATTTTAAATGTACATTCAATATGCACTTGAAATGTAAATAATCGGAACTTCCTATGTGCTTAGTATTGAAATTTTAATTTAAATAAATAAATCATATAATAAGTTTTTTAAATTTTATTTTCTATTTTTATTTTTACTTTTTGCTTATTTTTTAGGAATATCTGTTGGTATTGCAAATCATATGATAAGCCTGTTGTTAATATTTTTCAAATTAACAGCAAAAAAAATAAAAACCATTAGGGATTTCAAGAGATATGCTGTCACGTTGCATTTTTAAAAATAATCTGTTTTCTTCATTTATTACATAGACTATTTTCAACCATTTTGTTTTTTACAGCAAAAAAACTAAAACTCTTGAGAAAAGGAAGTCCAGAAGAACTTTCTTAATTAGTTGATTACATAACATTTTTCTTTTATTGCTTTGTCCAAAAATGAAAATAACACCAAAAAAAAAGTTTATATTTAATCACTAATTATTCGATCTTTTTTATTTTGCAGAAAATAGATCAATCAGCAATAGATGATTTCTATGGACTGACTTCAGATATACAGAAATCATCTGAAACTGGATATATACTTTTTTACCAGTCTAGAGATACTACTGAGACAAATATAAATGAAGCCAAAGTTAATGGAAAGTGAACTTTTAGTGCTTGATTAATTTTTTGACTATACATAATTGAGTCTTTTTGTTCAGTATTTGGGTGCACTTTTTAAATCATTCACTTTATTTTTTTTATTTATTAATTTGTTTTATTTTTCATTTTGAAAAAAAATTGTTTTAAACTGGGGAATATAATTAAAAAATCAACTTTGTATTTTTTCTTGTATATTTGTATGAATATGTATATAAGTTATAGTAATAAATTTATTGTGATTTAATATTGAACCAAAATCAAAAAAAAAAAATTTGCATTTATATGCTGCTATCTATAGTTAAAATTTAGCAGCAAAATGCTAATTATTTCAATATTGTTATTTATTTAATTTGTTTTTTTTTTGTTTGTTTGTTTTTTAGTTTACAAATATTCATAATTAGTAAATTAGTTTTAATATTTTACTTTATTAATTTATTTTCTTAATGCCAAAAATTTAATTCTAATAATAAAGATTATTTTATCTTTTAAATACTCTGATTATTTCCATTATTTATAGTTTATGTAGTTAATTACTGCATTGTTGATGTATATTTACTTTACTTGTTGTAAAGATAATTTGTAATTTTACCTTCCTAATTGTTGAAGATTTTATTTTATTTGTTTTTCAACTTGATAAATATGATTGGGCTACTATCTTTTCGCAGATCAATTACTGTCTTTATATTCACTGTTAGTTTGTTATAGATTTTGTTTCAAATACTGGTTTGTTTTTCTTCAGATCCATTAGTTCATAGCAATATTTAGTTTGTTTTAAATTTTGTTGCATTCAAACCTTCGATACGATTATTGGTGTCTATAACTGTAGGAATCAACCTTACATTCACTAAAACAACTTAATAAAGTTTGTGATAAATTTTGTTTGTAATTTATTTTAGGTGCTCATGTATTTTTGCTAAAAAAGAAAAAATTAAAAAAAAAAATGAAAAATATTAAACTTGGATTGATATTAATGTGAAAGAAAATCCCATTTCCTTCCATTTTTTATTATTATTTATTTGAATTATTAATATGCCTAGGTATATGAATTTGTAACCTGTGATGCATCAATTAAATTATTGAGGAATAAAAATTAACTTGTAGGACACTGTCTGAATGGACTCGAAAATACTTTATATAGACGGTTAAGAAGCAAAATTAAACTATTAGGGTTATTCTATTTCTTATCCCCAACTGTTTGAGGGATTTACTTTGTGTTTAGAAGGGGAAGAAGACTTATAAGAACTATTTTATCTGTTGTATTACCCTAATTAAGGCAAATAATTACTTTTTCAATTAATCTGTAATTAAATTTCAAAAACCTCTCTTCTCTGGCTGTCCCACTCCCTGATTTTATAACTTTTAACTATTTTTGTGACCGTTCTTCAAGGGCTCTCCAGCATAATGAAAATATATATTCCCTTGAACCTTTCTGAGGTTTTACTCTTGCTGGTTTATTTTTTTGAAACTCTCCTCCAAAACACTGAAATATAGAACATTTTTGTGTTTTCAGCTATGTAGTAAAACTGCTAAATGCCCCCACCAACTGAACCGATTATTCTTGTTCAATGTAGCTTATTAGCAATTTTGATAATGTTTTAATTTAACCTCTCTTCTTTGGTGATCATTATTCAGCTAGAGAAGGTATTAATTTATAATTAGTATCTGTAGCGTAAAACTAACAAGATACCCATGTATCATGTACCTTCCTTTTGTTATCCAATTATAAATCAAATTTTCATTGGAATTGATTTCTCTCTTCTTGGTTCTGTCTCCTCCAGATTCTCTTGAAAACCGAAAAAAACAAACATAGGGGAGAGAGAATTTAAACTTTATTTAAGATAGCCCTTATTTATGTTACTTATTTCCACTAACAAGGGGACTTAACAGTCTGTAGGTCATTAATTTTAACTAAGTTCTTTTTTTCTGGTGCTTGCTATTTTGGATGATATTTAGATTTTAAATTTTCATTTAGAGTTACGACCTATCCTTCAAGGCAACTCCTCATTTTGTTCTGTTTTTCTGTTATCACTTCAGACAGAACAATAAATAGGATTACCAAGTTTGATCTTCATATTATCAGTGAGGAACTAATTAAAGACATCTAAAAATTGTTAAATTCACTAGAAATATATTTTCTAAATTTATTTCAAAGGAGTAAATCAGTATGTAATTAAATAGAGTTTGTTTGGTTTATAATATAATTAAATTATGATTGTAACATGGAAATTTTACGACAAATGGAAAAGATGAACAAAAAGGGATGAGTTAGATTGAGGAATCCCATTCCCTTTTTGACAGGGTTATAAAAAAATTACAAGGGAATTAACGAATAATAAAAAAAATTGTTAAACCAATCAGGCCTCTTTTTATTGTTTTGATCGGGAGTGGTGATTTCATTTGCTCTTCAAATGGTTTGTATATTTGAACCAATTTGACTCTTAAAATTAGTTACATTATTATTTTAAAAAGTAATATCACTTTTCATTAGGCGTTTTATAAATATATTAATGAAACCATTTAAACCAAAAATTTTCAAGGTGCTATTCCTTCATAGAAAATTGGGGTCATTTTAATTGTTTTAAATAACATCTCTTGTAAAATTGTTAATTGTAGTTACTATTATTCACTACTGTTAAATTTATTTTGGAAAGTTTGTAGTGCTGAGATTGCTCTGAAAAGTTTGTAGGCTAAAGTTAGCCTTGCAGTATACATATATATTCTTTTAATGATCATGATGTTAACTTTGGTTAACAAAAATATGATGAGTAACTATGCGGCATGTGACATGGCCTTCATTTGTGAAGAAATTACTGATTGGTAAGACTCCAATGACTGTTATGTTATAAGGTTCTAAGGCCATCTTTTCAGATCGCTAAGAGAGTTAGTAATTCGCTGAAAAGCATAAGTTTAGTGCAGCCCCAAAGCTCAGTTTCGTTTTTTCCCAATAGACCTGATCATATTATGGTCAACCATAGATGTAATAATTATGAAGATATTCCCTGGGGTGTGATCAATGATCTTTCAACACTCTAATAAGTACAAGGGCTCAAAAAAAAAAATCACTGACGACACTCCTGACCGTTCCTTCATAAGATCTGATGATAATAAATAAATGAACTCTATGTTATAAATTGGAACTGAGATTGTTTGTTTAATAAGTAATGAAATAGTCAGAAATAAACAGTTTCTTGTTTAGTGTGAGGATTCTAGTTTACTCTATTGACCAGATGAAGTGTTAGTGGATCAATTCAGTGCAACAAGTAGAATAATGTAGGTTAATGATGTAGTCACAACACTAAGGAAAAAAATTAACAATAGTTTATTTTTACATTCACTGAAATCAAGACAAATAGCAATTTGAATTTTTTTTTTAATTTGTTCATTTACAAATACTTAAAACACGCAGGTGTATATGTATATATATATATATATATATATATATATATATATATATATATATATACATATACCTATTTTTAAATTTAAATATTCTGTAACTTTCATAAAACCATTTTCAGTAAACTAAGCATCACCAAAATAAGTTTAATAGTATATATGGTTTTATTTTAATTATAAATTTATGTTGAGAAAGAGGAAGTAATTAAATAAATGTACTGATTAGCTGTAATTGTTTTTGTTATGTATTTAAAATAAAGTTATTTTTTATACATTACTTTTTCAGACCTAATTGGGATGTCTTCTTTTATGATAAATAACAGAAAAAAATGCTGTATTCAGTGTAAGGACAGAATTGAATTCAAATTTTTTTATTCAATATATTCTAGAAAGTATTACTTCTGACAAAAAAAAGAAAGAAGTTAATTTCTGATCATTTGAATTACTATATAAATTTTGTAAATTTTCCTTGGTTCTGTTTCATCCTGTATTGTAATACAATACTTTACTTTTTTTGAACTTAATACTGACTTTTCTTTCTAACTTGCTAAATTTATTCTGTAGTTTATATGCTATAACTCAGTAAAAAATTTAGACGAATTGAAGATTTTTTTTCTTTTGAATATTTATGTGATTGAACCTCATTACATCAAACTTGACGGTTCCGTTCATTCTAAGATTAATTGATTAATATTTTGTTAAAGAGTTATATTTGTATTGATTTGAATCCATTACGAAAAATTATACCAATGAAGACTTGTAAAACTCAATTTTTTGGAACAAACTATCAATTTAATTGCATTTCTTATCATATGTATATTTATATTTTGTAAATACACAAACTAATAACATAAGTATATGGTATTTTTGAAGATTAAAAAAAAACTACTTCAGAAATATTAAAATAAATCACAATGCTTGAAATGCTCCTGTTCCTCATTTTCTATACAGCATTTTGTAAAATCATCTTGAATTTTTCATTATCAAAGTGGTAGTGACCCTAGGTATCTTGACAGATGTGGTAGTTGTTAATCACTCTTTTGTAAACTTGTCGCTCATTAAAAAAAAAAAAAAAGATAAAACTTCAGCCTCATTTATCTTATTTGCATGATTTCATTTTTAATTTTTCTAAATTCTAGAGTCCTGAAAAAAAAATCTGATGGAAAATGAAACCTCAATTTTTTTATAAATATGTTCATGGGACTGAATAATAAAATAAGTAAAAGTATTATTAATTATTAGTAATCCTTTTAACTTTGTTTTTTTTTGTAATTATTTTATAATGTATATTCAAATTTATGATTTTTGTGATATTAAATAAAACTTCAATATTTAATTTGTAGATGTTTCTAGTTTTAACGAGTCATCGTAAGTGGTTGTAATAATTTACATAGAAGGTGGCCTTCTTTTATGTTCCAAATATTTCCATTCCATTCTAGGTATGTATATGGAATAGTCATGTTTAAGGGGGTGTGGCTGTAATTGTATTTTTATCAATTTAATTGCATATATTCCATTATTACTTAACATACTGCAATGCTATATATGCAAACTTATATTTTTATATAACCATTATTGTTAATCAATTACTGCAAGGATTAATTTATGAGTGTTTAATGAACTAAATATGGACTCACAGTTATTGACTTTTTTGAGACAGTTGTTGAGTTTTTAAGGAGTAGGATTTAACAATGTTAACGTTAAGAATAACTTGGAATAAAAATTTTAATTTGCTCACCCAGAAATGGCTTTTCAATTCTGTAGACATTGTTGGATAGAGTTTAATTCTAGGAAATGATTCAAGTGGGTATGTAGAGGCAAAAAATAAAAACAATAAAATTAGAATTGTTTTTATTTTCAGACCCCACTTCCTGCAATCATTTCCAAGAAATGGCTTTTATATAGGTAATGTCAGCTAAAAGTCCAAAATTTTGAGTGCTTAATTTTGAAGTTGAACATACATGTAATATTTACTCAATAGAAAATATATTTATGATATTAATCTGGTGATTAATAAACTAATTAATATAGAGTATTGCTAAATGGAAATATATAATTATTAAAGCTGCTTTGAAAAATAAAAAAAATATTTATTTAAATTACTATATTATCACTAAGTATCTCGGTTTTTATAAAGACAGAGTTATTGCAAAAGATTAAATCATAAGTTGGTCGATGGTTATAATTCTTTATTTAGAAAGTTAAGAACTTTTAAAAAATAAAGATACTATGATTTTCATATATTTTTTTATTAAATAAAAAATAAAGTATTGACGTACAAGTTCAGATAAAAGAAAAAATATTTATCAAATTTAGAAACTTTGTTGATGATTTTGTTAGATTTGCTCTTCAATATTGATTAATGATTTTACCAGGCAGTAATAAAATTATAAGTATGCTTTCCCAAAGGTTCATGTAGTGATGAAATAAACTATTTTTAAAAACTCAATCTTTTAGACATATTATTATCATTATTAAGTTTAATGAACCAAAAATAATTTTAATTTCCACCATTCTTAATTATTGAATTTAAAGAAAAAAAAATTATACTGGACAAAAATTTCAGTAATTCAAGGTATATAAATGATAGTTAAATAGACAATTACATTTTTTTTTTTTTTTTATGAATTTTTCATTAATCAGTTATTTTTATTTTTTATTTTCTAAATAGACAATTACATTTTTTTTTTTTTTTTATGAATTTTTCATTAATCAGTTATTTTTATTTTTTATTTTGCTGACCTTTTTTCAAACCGTTTATTAATTTACATAGTTTGGTAGTCACATGAAATTATTCAAAAAATCTGTAGTGAATGTATCAAAATCAAATTGTTAGTTATGTAACAATGTTTATTCAATAGTTTTTACTCCTCTCTTGTAAGCCATTATGTAGGTGTATCATTTTGGGGTGGACTTTATTTTGCATTTATGATAATGTTCATTCATTTATTCATTTGATAAATCGTGTAAAATGCATTGTAACGTATGCCAAAAAAAAACAATTATGGTATATATTATACTTTTTGTTTACAAATTTATGAATAAAGTTCTAAAATATTATTATATTGAGGTGTGGGAAAGGCTTCCCTCACCTTGGTCCTTGAGGACCTTTAATAAGATTACGAAAGATTAAACCATAAAATAAATCAAAGAGGAAAAAAAAGTTGAAATGGAAATTTTGATTGTGAAATAAATAAAACAGTTTAAGGCCTACAAAAATCAGCTTACTTCCCTTCTTTGGTTAATAATTTTGAATCAATCTCTTTTAAACCCTTCTTAAAGTAGTTGATTTCAGGTCATATAACTTAATTTATCAAGAACCTTTTGGTTTTTTGTATGTACATATAAATGTATTTTTATGATTTAAAGAGATTTGTGAATATTTTTTTTTGGGTATAGGGACATGTACTATGATCGGCACATTAGTTTTAAAAATGAAATGCACTGGTTCCTTGTTGTTTAAAGTATTGTTTATTTAAGATTCACTGTAAACCTTAGCTTTGCTTTGAAATGAAGATATATATTCAAGGTTGGAATTCCATATCTCATCTAACAATTGTAAGATAAGATTGTTAACTAAGGAATGTTTAAATATATTTATTGTAAATATATTGTGTATATAATTGTAAAATAATCGTTAAATTCTAAGAATAGGTCATTATTTTAGCTGAAGGACTATTGTATATTTATTATAATGATTAAATAAACTGATTTAAAAAAAAAAAAGTTGAAAAACTAGTTCCCTTCTTAGGTTGACATTTTTTCTACTCATTGTGTTACTATTTATTGAGAACCCTGACACCCTCCAAGATACTTAAATTTTATTGATTACATATCTCTGTCCTGCATACTCTTCTTGTGCTCATTTCCAGAGGGTTTTGAAGTAATCATTTACTGTATTATAATTTAGTTTTTAAGTGAGAAACAACTAGATAACAGCCAAAAAAATCATCAAGGCAAATGGAATATAGGGCTCATCTCAACTGAAACTATCTGAGAATAATTCTCTGTAATTTAACTATTGATAATTATATATATATATATATATATATTGGCTGAGTGTTTTCAATAATAATATTGTCAGATTGGGCAATACAGAACATACAGGTGACATGAGCTGTTTTACTACTTTTCAGAAGCTTGACATAATTCATCAAGTATCATTGTTGGAATGATTTATTCCTTACGCCATATGAGATAATTTAATCATACTATAATAGAGATAATTAAGATCCAACTGGAAGAAATTTAGTAGGATATAAGAAAGATTGATATCTATAAAACAACAATCCAAAAAGGGATCCATAAGAAAAAAAATTGAATGGATTTATCATTTTTTGGACTCTATTTAAAGTGCAAGGTACACCTGAGCAGAATATAACATTTCGGGTGTGTCTAGAGGAGAATCATAATATTGTAGATTTCCAAAATGACATTGTAGAAAAGTTATGGTTTAATGCATTATGTTTTAGGGTACAAGTGTTAATGGTGTAAAAAGGAATGAATCTGTAGCAATGTCACTGATAATTATTGTAAATGGCACTTTTTGTTAGCCCTGTATTCGATAAAAATTAGAAAATTTGAATAATTTTTGAGAAAGTTAAATTTTAATTTTAGGAAATGAGAGTGAACTCATTCCTTTTTCCTTTGAATAAATAATGAGCTGGAATATTAATTCTGACAATTACTTAAACATTGTACCTATTTAAGCATGAATAAAATTGCTCTAAGAGTTTAGTTTGGACTGAAAATGATTAAAGAAAAAAAATTGAAAGATCCTCAACTCAGCCTTTAATAATAAAATGTGGATAATCAAGGAGTGGCTACCCTCTTTTGGAAGTAGTTACAGTTTAAGTGCTTGGACCTCTAGAAAGTAAATCCATATCATCCTGGTTTGGCAGTGAATGATGGGATGACATTAGTCACAAAAACCTAAAACTAGGTCTACAGAAACATGGTCCAGAAAAAAGACAGAAACACAGTTGAGGAATACCATGCAAGCAAAAAAATTCTTCTTGCAAAATTCCACATTCCCTTCTTCTTGGAAAACGGCCCTGGTCCGACCAATAAACAAAATTTCGAACCCTTCCTCACCTCAAGACTTCCGCCCTATTTCCCTTCTTTCTAACCTTTCAAAACCGCTAGAACGCCTAGTACAGAACCAACTTTCAAACTTCCTAGAAGAACGTTGCCTCATTAATCCTCTCCAATCTGGCTTTCGTTCTGGACATTCAACTCAATCCGCTCTCCTTAAAATAATCCATGACCTCCAGACTTCCATCGAACACCAAAAACTAACTATCCTTATCCTTCTAGACTTCTCTAAAGCATTTGACTCAGTTGACCATAACATCCTACTGACCAAACTTCAAAACCTTCCTTTATCAAACAGTGCCTTGCACTGGTTCAAATCCTTCCTCTCAAACCGATCTCAGTTTGTTGTCGTTCCAGGCCAACCACCATCCAAGACTCTCCCCCTCTCCTGTGGTGTCCCTCAGGGCTCATCTCTGTCCCCTACTCTATTTTCAATTTATATAAATGACCTTCCCCACCTCATCCACCATTCCAAATACCATATCTACGCCGATGATTTTCAAATATACCTGTCCTTTCCCCCATCCGACCTATTACTAGCCACAACAAAATTACAAGATGATCTGAACCGAATAAGTCAGTGGGCAGTGACTAACAAGTTGAGGCTGAATGCGGAGAAGACAAAGGCGATGGTAATAGGTTCCAATCACCTCCTTAAAAAAGTTCCTCATTTCCCAACCCTTTACTTAAATAATGTTACCGTCAAATTTTTCCAAACAGTCAAAAACCTCGGAATTACTTTAGACCAATCCCTCTCCTGGAAAAGTCATATTTCCAATATATACCGTCGTACTTTTTCTATCCTGAAGAGATTAAACTATTTCCGTCACCTATTTCCATTTGAAACTCGTAGATTCCTAGTTACCTCTTTAGTATTCCCCCACTTCGACTACTGCTGCGCGGTATATGGGGGTGTCTCTGTGGAGCTCGAGGCCAAAATAAAACGTTTGATGAATTGCTTTGTACGCTTTGTCTTCGGGATCCCCAGGGACGCCCCTGTCTCCCGATTTTATGAAGAGTTGAGGTGGTTGTATCCTTCCTATCGCCGTAAGTATTTCCTTGCATCCTTCCTCTATCAAGTTATCCAATCCCGCCATTATAAGTTTTTTTTTTTTTTTATTTATTTATTATTATTTAATCAGCTTTATAGATTGACTTACCTGCTTGTTTTTTTTTTTCTTTGTACTCTAAGGCTCTAAAGCCCACAATAATGTACAATTATGTTATTCTAAAGGGACTTGTCCCAGAATAAATAAAGAATTTATTATTATTATTAATATGCAGAGACAGTAAGTGATGCACCTGCAAGAAAGCCAACTATCTCAGGTATAAACTTTGAACCCTAGAGTAAAGAAGAAATTGAGGAAGCCATCAACAAATTAAAATATAATGGTTCCCTCATTTGATCATTTATAATCATAAATATAATAGAGTTCTAAAGTCCTTCAAGATATAATATTAAGCATCTGAATAAAAGGGGAGCTGCCATTAACTGGATTAAAGCTTTAATTATTCTTAAAAAACCTGAAAATGGAGTTCAGTATATGCTAGAGATTTTACTGTTTCATGGACAACGGTTCTGCAAGGAGGTGACGTCCTAGGTCACGCTCAACCGCCAGATTCCCCCCCCCCCTTATTTTGGGTACCCTATTTTTATAATATTCCGTAGAGGCTGCGTGAGCCCCAGGAGGGTCCTAGATCCTTTATGATCCATCTCCAGCTGCAAACAGACTAAATAAAAGTCTTGCCTGCAGTGGGATTGGAACCAGGATTTCTAGCATGGCAACTCAGTGCTGTACCACTGAGCCAATCCGCTCGCTTTTAATTATTCTAATACACAAAAAGGAAGATGACGATGACATGTCATAACCAGAGACCTTATTTCCTGGTTATGTTACGTTCTATTTGCTTGAGAGTAATACTTCTCAACTGGAATAACTATGCAATTCATGGTCGATAAGGTAACATTTTAAAATTGTATATTGCATGTTTCGGTCTTTATAGGCTAATTCACACGATTTTTATTGAATTAAATTACTTGTTTTGTAGTTAATTTGATTAAATATTTTTAACTTCAAATAATATAGTAATATTATAGTCATTGGCGTAACTAGAGTTGACTCATAGGGGGGGGGGTTAACCCCCACCAGTCAACCACTCCAACATATTAGTCCCTTCAAAAAAGATGTCTCGTAATATAGGTATAATATGTATAATATGTACTATAATCCTGTAGCTTCAAATCAAATAAATAGATTATAATTTTTTATAAATGTTATTTTGGAAGTTATAAATGTGATTTTTGGAAGGGCAATCAAGAAGTAGATTTAAATACAAGTAACACTATTTATTGGTTACAATAACTTACTATATTTAATTCCTTAGGGAACTTTCTAGACCCATCCAGATTTTACTTCTAGACTCGAAGAATTTTCTAAACTGTTCTTCTCACATTTGCGATCTTATTGTTGCCGCTAGATGCCACTACTGCCGCTATAATAATGTAATTAGTTAGTAAATAAACAGTATTACGTTTTGGTTTGTCATTTTAGTGTACCTTTTATTCATTAAAATAACGATGTTTGCACTTTCTTTGATGTGTTTTTGGCATTATTGACCCTTACTTCTGTAATCCCACAATAATAACTTTGAAAAAGTAAAATCCTTCAAAGTTTTATTTTTTTTAAATTGTTACTTACAATTTTTTTTCAATTTCTTCTAAGCAATGGGGGGTTACATGCCCAATAACCCCCCTCGTTACGCCTATGATTGCAGTGACAACTCGGTCTACATTCAAGGATTATGTCAGTTCGGGTTAAGCAGGGGCTCGAGGACCTATATTTCTTTCACTGCCCATAGACCAAATCTCTGGGCGGCTATTTGGCGTGGAAAACAATGCTATTCCCGAAAGACGTACACGGCTTAGGGCCATCATTCCAGTAGTTGTTTCCAGTAGGCTGACGGGCTTCATAATCCCAAGGGGTGGGGGGATGAATAATGAATCCCGAGACCGGGTATCGAACTCACAACCTTTGGGGTTGTAAGCAGGTGCATTTTACAATCGCAGTAACCCGCTCGACAAGCCCCAGTCCCTTATATATTATCAATTTATAGTTTAGTTTAGAAAAAATATTTATTTTATTTATTTATTTATATTTATTTTGCGCTACTGCCCTTTTATATTTTTTATATCCTTTATTTTCCAGATCGGCTATTCCAAGCCTTACATGTTTTTTTAAATAATGAAATTTAAACTTTAAGAAAAAGTAAAAGTGTGGGTTTCGTCTCATGCAAGAGACCCCACTAACTGTACATTATTTGCAAGAGAAGTTATAAATATATAATAGTTTTTTTTTCATATAAAATAATTATAATGTAATAACAAACAGAACTATAGTACTATAAAACGGAAAACTATAAGGAAACAGGAATATATTACAATTCGTTAAAACGATTGGTGAGAAAGGTAATAGAGTTCACATCGGAATATCTTTCAAGAGTCTCGGTTTTAGTCTTGGGGATGAAATAGGTTCGCCTATGTTGAATGCTACAGCTCCTTTAACTGCTGGTAATCCGGTCTTAAATCTGGTGTAACGCTTTTTAATGAATTCTTCAATCGTCTTTAGTTTTAGCTCTCGGTGGAGTTGACTGTTTCCTACAAACCAAGGCGCGTTTACTGCGATTTGTAGGATTTTATTTTGGAAAGTTTGCAATTTTTTCGCTTAGTTGTTGAAACTGCACCCCACACAACCGTACATTAGTAGAGGTCTAAGAATGGTTTATAAGTTAAAAAGGCTGTTTCTGGTTTTAATCTAGATTTTCTATTAATTATCGATTAAAGTAGAGCTAATCGTGTGTAGGTCTATGTTAATTGCCCGTTTATTGGCTTCATACAAACGCTTTCGCTAGTTGTTCCTATCCAGCGCAGCATTTCTCCATTTCTGAGTAGAGTTCGTACTTTTCTTCTGCCACACTATCCAGCCAGTTATATGGACGCAGTTTCGGTCTTTTTTTCCACCCCTTTTCCGGTCCGGGTTATCTTCTACTAGTTCCCTTGGTATCTCACGCATATCCATTCTAGCAACGCGACCTGTCCAGTGCAATCAACCTAGTTTAATTACTTTAGTTAGACTGGGCACCCGATGCATGTCTCCAATTTCTTGGTTAGTGCACCTTCTCCAGCCGGAGGAGTACAATACAATTTAAACAAATAAAGTTTAAGCCCACGAAATATTAACAAATGGGAAAAAGGAAAATTGTAAATTAAAATAAAGTCCGGGTGATGAAAGTGATAATGTAATTATAACATTAAATGAAAAACAGTCATGATGAAATCGTGTGTGAAATTTATGATACATGAGGTGCAAAGGTATAAACAGAATGCGTAAATGGCACGAGCCCAGAATGGAAGGAGTTACAGATAAAAATAACAAATCTTGGCGGATCCTAAAGATGTTTTGGATAGTGGAAAATCTTTCCTTCAGAATGCCAAAGAGATGAACCATTTATAAAAGGAACGAGTAAGGAAGATATTGAAATGACAGAAGAATAAATACTTATTAGGATCCACAAAAAAGGTTTTGTATGGATTTGTAGAAGGTTTCTCGAGTACAGAGTCACTCCATCTAGCCCTCTTGTCCAAACTTCCTTTTTGTTCAGTGTAGTTCCTTGGATATGAGTATTTTGGGAATACTGGAATCACCCATTCGAGAAACAGGATCTGCCCAGCGTAGTCTTCCAATCTTAATACACATAAGTACATTTATCTTATTAAAGAGCTCATACAATCCACGATTCATTTGTTAGCCACAGACAGTCCTATCTTTCGCATTTTTAAAAATTCTCCAAAGAATTCTCCTATAACAGAGATTTCTCTTCATCTGCCTTGGATGTGGTGCATGTACCTGGTACCGTACGCCACATCTGAGGGTGTTAATGTTTCTTTCTTCTTTTTTTTAGTTTCACCCAACTTTGTGGTACTCCGAATAAATCTTAAGTGAATGTTCTGTGCATATACCTTTCTCTCTGCCCAGTATCACTTCATTAGATTTTGATCACTCACCTCAAACCTTTATCCTCTTGTCTCGGGTTTTACTCATGACAGTTCCATCCCTAAGCATATCCACCGTGACCCTTCTCCACCGTTCTCCCATGTCCCTCTCTGCTTCGTTAAACCTGTCCGATTTAGTTTTTTTATTAGTAAGGAATTCAAAAATTTATTTTCCAGCTTACTTGCATCAATTCGCAGGATATGTTCATAGAAATTAACCCTCATTTTCCTCATTGTGACGTGATTCTTTCTGTTGCTGTGTGGTCTCATTTCGTGTGTGGACTACTTTTTAGTTGCAGAATTTAGGGCCTAAAATTCCCTTAACATTTTCTGCTCTTTATCTTAAACTTTTCAATTAGGAAATTATTGGTGACAGTGTTTCTGCTGCATAGAGGGCTTCCGGTTTAATCACGGTATCAAAATCCCTTATTTTCTAATTCCAATAGAGGGACTTTTAATTATAGACGTGTTTGTTGAGTTGGAAGGCTACTTCGATTTAGTCTTTTCTTACTGTTTCCAAGGCACATTAAAGAGCAGTGGAGATGGTCCATCTCCATGACATACGGTTTTTTAAATCTGAAAAGGGTTTGAAAATTTCCCCATGAATATAACTTTGAAATACGTATTAATAAGTGTTTCTTTCATTAGGTTTCTGGATTTATAATCAAGATTATGTTCCTTCAGAGCCTAAAAGAGAAATTCTTGGTCCATTGAGCCGTATGCTATCTGGAAGTTAATAAATGTGACGACGTATGTTTTTCTCTTGACTTTTGGCAAACCATGATGTTCTTGAGATTTAGGATTTGTTTTGAGCAGGATCTTTATTCCCCAAGTTGATGGTTTAGTTGAGGTTCTTCTCTGTTAGGTTGGGCCGTGGAGAATGTTCTGTAAGTTACAGACAATAATGGGATCCCTCTGTAATTATTTCTACCCTATGAAGTGGATGAATGATTGCAGTCTTCCATTCATCTGTGACTCTTCCATTTATCAAAATTATCTCCATGGTGCCTTGTAGAGACTCAATGGCATTCTTGTTGAGGTTCCCTCAAAGTTCAGCTATGATTAAGTTTTCTTCCGCGGCTTTATAATTCTTTTATAATATTAAGATTTAATATTTAATTTAGTTTCGAAATAGGTTTGTCTGTCGTAGAGTTGCTGAAATGCATCTCTTCGGTCCCTCGCAGTTGAAGAGATTTTTGAAGTATTCTGTCAGTATTTTACAATTATATTTATTCCTGTGGGCAATATATCCGTTTTTGTCTTGGAGTTGTAAGGTAGGCGAGTTGTATTTAGTTAATTTTCGTTTAAAGGTCTTATAAAAGTTCCTTGCATTGTTGCTAACGAACTCAGTGTCGATCTGTGAAAGGAACTGGTCTTCCTGGTATCTTTTTATTCTTTTGAGACCTTTGCTTACCATTTTTCTAGTGCTTAAGAAGTGCTGCATGTTGTACTCATCTTTCTGCAATTTCTTCCATCGCCATGCCTTTCTCCTCAGTTTAATCATTTTTTTTTTTTAAACCCCCTTCCCTGCCTGTGAGGCTTACAGGGTTTCTTCCAGTGGGGGTTCACCACTGGAGGTGCAAATCGGGTATTTTATTCTATATATCCATTATATTAATATAAACACTGGAACTATGGTGTAGTCCGGTGCACGGTTGTGCATTCTTTCCTCTTCTTCTTCCCTCGCGCCAATCCTTCGTCCTCCTCGGAGTCCTCCAAGGTTTGGTCCGGTGGTCTTCCCGGTGCCTGTCCTCTCCGTGTAAGCATGAAGTGGGCCGGGCCCACGGCCTCCTTCCATCCATATACGTACTCCCTGAAACTTGCGTAGTTATCCTCCTTCACAAGTTCAGGGAACACGTCCTCGGTGACTCCGTAGATGCCTGTTTTCATGGATAACCTCGCGCGCAGGGCGTCGTATGTGGTTCATGATGCCACTACATGCTCGGCAGTTTCTGGAACTCCACAGCTGGGGCAGTTGGGGTCCAGATCATATCCGTGCTTAGCTTAGGCATAGCTTCCATCTTAACCCCCCCATGCCCCGTGAGGATCTGCGACATCCAGTAATCAGGAAGGACCCATTTGGCCTTTAGTCTTGACTCGACGATGGGGAAGTACTTCCTAAGGGTGCTCCATTTTTCGGATGTCACCCAGCGTCCATTCCACTCCGACGGGAGTCCTTCCTGAGCTCGTCCTTCCATCTGTTCGAGTTCGCCCGGGTCCTCTCCTGGATTCGCTCCGGAAGGGCTGCCAAGCCTCTTCTCTTCACATCATGCTTAGTAGCATCTTCACCCAGCAGGAGGTCTACAGGCATACCTCCCGCCAGGATCTGCACCGGCTCGTGGGACGTTAACCTGTACGCCTTGGTCACTCGCAGCAGAGCCGTTCTCTGCGCCGTTGCCAGCTTTCTTCTTTGCCGCTGTGAGAGGTTTATGCCCCAGAAGGGGGACGCATACCTCAGGATACCCAGAGTGACTCCTTTGTAGATCGTCATGCTGACTGGGTACCTCAGGCCCCAAAAGGCTCCGCCAATCCGACTGAGGCCATTCATCGTCTGGCTCACCCTCGTCGCCAGGTGGTCCAAGTAAGAGGTCACGTCCAGGTTCCTTCCTATCCTTACTCGGAGGTAAGTGACCACCTCACTTGCCCTGATCCTTTTCTGGTTTACTTTGAATGTGATAGGGTGAGCCCTATCCGTTCTTCCACGCAATAGAACGGCCTGAGTCTTGGCAGCTGCCATCCTCAGCGTCCTCCTCTCACACCAGCCACCTACCAAGCTGGCACATCTCTCGGCTTCTACCGAGATCCCGGCTCTGCTATTCGAGTAGACAATCGCAGCGAGGTCATCCACGTACGCCGTGGCAGGGAACTGCTCTTCCTCCAGGACGCCGAGCAACTCGTTGAAAACTAGCTCCTCAGTTCAATCAGTCTGTCACACTCCAGCGTCCACCGAGCATGTTTCCCGACTTCGGTCATGTTTCCAGCTGTTCGGCCTTAGTCAGTAGGCTATCCTTTGCTTTGATCCCAGTTCTGATTCTTAATGTCTTCCGTTGCTTGAGAAAACTCCTTTGAGTTTATTATACTTTTTGGATAGTATCTTGTATTTTTCATTCTGTTAGTTCTAATTTCTTTTCTTTGGTGATTGGATCCTTAGCTTTAATTTAGATAGGAAGTTATCAGAGTCAAGAATGGCTCCTTTTAAGATTTTGGATTTATTTATGCAATTTCATTTTAATAGCCACGTTATCAAGTTGAAATTCAGTCTAGAGTGGGTTTGGTACGATTTCTGATTTCTTGGTAGTTTTTTTAATGCTGTGGACCTTAGAATCATGTTATGGGCTCGGCAAAGTTCAATTAGTCTGACGCCATTAAGGTTATTTTTAACATGTTCTGGATCGCTTCCAAACATATTCTTATATTTTTCCTTCTTCCCTACCTGAGCGTTAAAGCCGCCCAATAGTATGATGTTGTGTTTTTCCGGTGTATTTTGAATTACATTAACATTATCCAGTTTGTCCTAAAAGAGCTCCACTTTTTCTTTGTTTTTTTTGTTGTCTTCATTAATGGGGGCATGGGCATTTACCACGGTGTATCCTCTGTTAGCAGATTTAAAAGTGAGTGTGGAGAGTCTTTCTGATGGTGACTCGAAATTAATAACAAAGTCCAATATCTTTTTACTGATGATAAAACCTGTTACAAGGTTTGGATTTTTTCTCACGATTCTTTTACCTGTCTTACCCTATTACACTCGAAATCCTTCATAGTCAAAATTGTTGTCGTCTGTGAACCTAGTCTATTGGAAAGCCATTATGAGGATTTTGCAAACCTTTAAAGTGTCGGCAAATTGTTTCAATTTTCCAGTCTTTAGCAGAGAATTTACATTGAATGTATCCATGTACCTATGTTTAATCTTGTCTGGAGTTTGAAGTAACGCTGCGGACTCCCCCGAATCCGATAGTCTGCTGGCATACTTTTGTGTGGTGGGTTGTCCGCTTGGAGTACTTATTATGTTCACATTAGACCCCATGATTGTTAATGAATAGAATTTGATAAGGTGACTCTTTGAGCCATTAGTTTACCCTGTAGGTTTTATTTTTCATTACACAGTAATGAACCCAAATCTGTTCATGGGTCGTAGTGCTACAGATTTTTTTCGTTAATAGCTAAGCCAATGTAGGGAGGGGTACTGCCTGACCTTCAGTTTCGCAGTTGATACATCTAGTACGAGGGCACTGTGCTACTTGATATCTCTACTTCCCACAGCTATTGAATTTCCATACTTCCCTCCTGCGATTCTACTTCTCCATTCCTTATTCCCTTTCACGGATGTGTCTTCTTCTGGGGCCCATCGGCCACCCCAATGTTTCTTCAATATATCCTTACATTGATCCAAGATGTTTCTTCACACATCTAAACCAGATTCGGTATGACTCTTTTAACTCAAGAGACAGCCGTTCTTAACGCACCAGTATCTTTATACTAGGTCCACTACGATACCTTTACATATGCGCATGTCGTTATTCTACCGCCTTCTTTAAAGAAATGATTTATTTCTCCGATTTGTACATTAAAACCCTCTAGGCTTGTTACCGCATAGTATATATTTTTAAATCCTGCAAGAGAACTGTTTAATTTCAGCCGTTCGAATCTGTTGCTGCTAGGTTAACTTACGTCACCGCTAAGGTCTCCATTGAAAGAGCACAGGTGGAATCTCTGGTGTCATTATTACTGTTTTCAGTCGCAGTATGTCTGTATGTTCGATTTGAGGCACTCTTTGAAATTTTAACTAATGCCGGCCAACAGAAACGAAATAGACATAAAAAAAAAATAAGAAAGAAAACAGCTCTCCGGTATTCCGCTCAACCTTATTGGGTTTCGGTTTCAATTATATTCTTACCGGTGATTAATATTTAAAAAAAGGAAATAAAGGAGGGAAATGACATATGAGAGTTATGAAAAAACTGACTCTATTGTTTTTATTAATCTTCTATTTATAATTTTCTATAAGTTTATAAGTATATAAATATTTTTAATGTAGTTTATATATGTGTGTGTATTATTTTATAGGACATGAAAACCGTTCATGTTTCTCTGTGGTTTTTCACTGAATAGTTCTGTTGATGTATTTCGTTCAAGACTTACATTTTTAGAACCTATAAAAAAATTAACAGTGGGAAGGTTATTTATTTAATGTTTTTAAATTTAATCCTGGAGAAATCTGCAGCTTTGTCTTCTGTCTTAAGATTTCAGTGATCCTCATTGCGAAAAATGCCTGAAAAAACTAACAATATTAATTCGCCTGTGATTGAAGATGAAAATAAATTAGGAAATGAAGTAACAAGAGAAAGATCTCAGACTGACCATCTAAATAAAGTATTGTTGTCTGCATTCTTTAAGCATTTAAATTCCACTTCTCCTGATTCTGTCGAACTGAATCAAACACATTCAAGAAGTGATAAGTGAAGTGTTTTGTATATATATTTTTTCTATCAATATTATCCATAGAAGTGAGTTGTTTTTATTAATTATATTGTCAAATTTATGCCCATTGCCCCAAAGTGATTTATATCCCTTGCAATAGCCTTATTAATAGATTTATGTTGTAATTGTTTTATTAAGCTTGTATTTTTAGTGTATGAAGATTCTTCACAGTTTCTTGATGAGACTTATGGCTGGATTAGTAAATTAATTACTTTGTATTTTAATAAGGTAATTTTTGTTGTTTGTCTCTTAAGATTAATTATTTTACATTAATATTTTTACTGATAAAATGAAATTTTAGATAGATAATAGTATTAATATAAAAAAAACACAAATGAAGATAATTTATTGTATGCAAGATAAATGCTGCACTTAATCTGTAATTTCAATGTGATTACATGAATCATATTTAACATTGCTTGTTTTTATTAAACCCTTATGGCTGCCATCAACAAATGATTAAATTAAAGGCACAATTCAATACAAATTAAAGGCATTGAATTGAAAAATAAAAGGATATTGAATATAACCAACATTACCTCTTTTGTAAATGCTGTGGACTTCAGAATCATGTCAGGCTCGGCAAAGTTCAATTAGACTGATGCCATTAAAGTTATTTTTAACATGTTCTGGATAGCTTCCAACCATATTTTTATATTTTTTCTTCTTCCCTACCTGAGCGTTAATGTCTCCTAATAGTATGATGTTATGTTTTTCCGGTGTATTTTGAATTACATTAACATTATCCAGTTTGTACTAAAAGAGCTCCACTTTTTCTTTGTTGTCTTCATTAATGGGGGCATGGGCATTTACCACGGTGTATCCTCTGTTAGCAGATTTAAAAGTGAGTGTGGGGAGTCTTTCTGATGGTGCCTCGAAATTAATAACAAAGTCCAATATCTTTTTACTGATGATGAAACCTTTTCCAAGGTGTGGAGTATTTCTCACGATTCTTTTACCTATATTACTCTTGTATATTCGGAATCCTTCAGAGTCAAAGTTGTCTGTGAATATAGTCTCCATCATAGTCACAATCACCCATACATATAAATATCATGTATATATGTAATATTTAGTATACTTGTGAGTGTGTGTGTGGACTAATACCTACATTTTGGGTGAACCATTATTTACTTTAGTTGGTTTAACATCAGGATTAAATAAATAAGACTTTATTTAAAAACCAATTAAGTTGAGGTTGAGCAGGGTCTAGAACAAATCACCTCCGTGCGCAACCGTTGTTCTAGAAACAGTACAGTCACCAATTAAAGTAGAAACAGTGTAGTGAAGCCAAGACTCTTCATGAGTTGTAGTGGTACAGGTTTATACATTTCAATGATTTCCCTATTTATTTATTTTTTAATGAACTTTTATTTATTTTCTATTCCACTTTTACACATTATTAATAAATTAAATTTGTAGATTAAAATTCTGTTCATGATAATTTTTAAATCCAAGCTGTTACTTCATAGAAGTAATTGGTTGTACCATGAAATAGTTTGTTTTTTGGCTAATATTAGTAAAATTATTATTTTATTCAGAATAGTTTGATAATTATAAGATGAAATCTGGGGAAGACTGAATAACTGTTTATTTTCATCTCTTGAAGGTGTTTCATGGTTAATATTGAAATAGATTTGTGACAATATCTGTTCTATGCCTACTCTTATAATTTTCTTATTAATAAATTATTATTGAATCCACTCATAATTTATTAGTGTTACCACCAAACTTATACTTCATGTCATATGCCCAGCTTCTCTTATCATAAAAAAATGGATCCCACTCCAATCTGACCCAGTTAGGAAAATACTTATCTGAACCAAATAAATCTGCACAATTTGTCGTAGATGCTAACTATTTCACAAAATGTAATATTTTCAACCATTGTAACTATAAGAAACAATCATATCTTAAATTAGTGTTAAAAAAAAATTAACTAGAGTAATTTTAAGATGACAGTCATTATTAAAATTTTGAACTTTTTAAGAAGGTTCATTGCTACCTCCTTTTGTTTGTCTCATTCAAAAGGAGGTGGCGCTAAGAATCGTAGTTTCAATTTGAAGTTATATTTGGTAAAGTTAGTGGTGTCGTTAGTTTAACTGGTACTTACAAACTAATCATTACCATCCTATCTAGGACTGAAATTAAGGGGGCAAAGGAGGCTCTGTTATCCATTACACTTAACTGCTTCAAATTTGCATGCATTGTATATACTATAATTTTACTGTAGACAAATTTGAATTGCTAATTGCTGAAAGGCATTAGTCCACTTTACTAAATTTTACAAGAGAGACATAACTTAATACTAGTTATTGTTTCTGAGCATTTTATTTTTATTTTACCATTATAATTACTAATATAAAAAAAGACAAAAAAAACCATGTACCACTATGACCTGTGAACGAGTCTGGGGTTCAGTACATGGTACAGACTTTACTGTTTCATGGACAACGGTTCTGCAAGGAGGTGACTTGCCCTAGTTCATGCTCAACCACCAGGTTTCCCCCCCTTATTTTGGGTACCCTATTTTTGTAATATTTTATAGAGGTTGGGTGAGCCCCAGGAGGATCCTAGATCCCATATGATCCATCTCCCCCCACAAACAGGCTAAATAAAAGTAACTGCCAGCAGCGGGATTTGAACTAGGATTTCCGGCATGGCAACTCAGTGCTCTGAGCCACTCCGCTCCTAATTACTTATAACATGTGTATAAAAAATTTTCTATTATCAGAAGATGGTAGGAAGCATTTTTTTTTTTACATATAATGTTGTCTTTCGGCAGTTGGCAATTTATTTATGAATCACTTGAAAGTCAAGAATGATTATGACAAAAACTTGATTACTTGCCTTCTTGGATAGGCATTGGAATACCAGACTGCCTGTTTAAAATATGCACCTTCATTCAAAAATATGTCTTTTGGGGCTAAATTTGATAATTTTAGATGACTTTTATGCATTCTGGTGAGTAAATTTGACTGCTTTGGACTACCAGACCAGTATATCTTTTTTTAAGAAGGTTATGGTTTACAAATAAACCCTTATTCAGAAATAAGTCTTTTCTGTAATTTTAGAAGAACTCTTTTGAATTATATTCATTGGCGGATTTGAGGGGGGGCCATGCCCCCCCCTAGAGTTCTCATTAGTTGATATTGACCTGAATTTTAGTTGGTTTTCAACAAGAAAACACGTTTTACACACCAAAATTATTCAGTATCCAATGTTTTCTCAATGGGTGCATCCAAAATCGGTGATTCTGAACCCTTTTATGTTTTTCATTCACATATAAATGGATACCGCTTTGATCAAGGAGCTTATTTTATTATGAGTTTTCTGGCCTCAGTTGTCTTAAATTAAAAATTGATATTTTATGTATCTTCATTCTTATATGGATCGTATACATTGATAACAAATTCAGAATTGACCCATGGCTCCCCCTAAAAATTCTAGATCCGCCAGTGCTGCAATTTTGGATGGCTTTGATAGTTTGGAACTTGAAACTTATTGACTTTAAACTGCCACATATCTTTGTACTCAGGGAGGTCAGAGGTTTAAAAAATAATTTAATTTAAAAAGAATACTCTTTAGGATTAAGAAATTTTAAAAAATTGTGCAGCTTTGACTGATCACCATTTTGTAGTCAGACTAATCTGAGCTGCCAGAGTGACAAATTCTTCCTCAGCTACTTTGACTGAACCAATTTAAATATTAGATATTCGGTTAGTTTAAATCATTCAGCTTAAGTTAAGGTGTTGTCATCTCTTGAAAGAAAGGCATTTGAGGGTAAAAACAACTATGACAGCAGACCAATAAGTAACCATTGTAGAGGGAATAATAAAATAAATCTAGTAAAAAAATAACATTTTATGACAGAAAAGACAAGAAACAATAGGCACACTTTATTACTTGGAATGGCTAGGAGACTGATATGAAGCTTGATAATGGAAATCATCAGTAAGTCTTATAAATTTGTACAAGAGTATTTTTTTAAAGTTCTTTTTTAGAAAGATAAAGTACAAGTATATAAAATTTATTAAATTGAAAAATATTGAACATTTTTTTCAATGCTGATTTTTTAAATATTAACCCTCCTCCACTACCCACTGGGTCGTGAGCGACCCAGTGCTGCTTTGTCAACACCTGCGCTCTCCTGTGTGATGTTTCTATATTTACAAAGTTTTGTACTTTTGATTTTAAATCCTAAATGAATGATTTTTTAATGGCAAGGTGAATTTCAAGAGCATGGGTCATAGACGACCCCGGAGTAGCAAATTTGTCATAGGATAAATGAGGTAGTGGAGGAGGGTTAAAAAAAATTCAATTCCTGCTGACCATAAAGTGTCAGCATGAACTAAAAGTCACATTGTTACATTGTAGTCTAACTATTCATCAGGAAAACTGTGTATTAATATAGACAATAGATATTTCAAAACAATAAAGTAAGTTTTAAAAAAATAATATTTACCTATACAAGTTGATATTTTTATAATGAATGTTATATAAATAAATAATTTCATTTCCATTTAGACTATTTGATCATATATAATTATGATTAAGAATTAAAAGAATCTGTAAATAAAAAAATGATGCAAGAATTTACAGATACATAAGTAATATGGCACACTATTTGAAAAATTAGCAAATTATTACTAATTTCAACTAACGCTATGATTTTCTTTCTCCAAAAAATTGTTCTTTTTAAAACGTTCATTCATATTTTACTACATTAAATCAAACAGCTTGTGAGCATGAGCTGCAATATAGGATTTCTATATGAGATCAAAATAATTTTTCCTGATCATAAATTATTAACTACATTAAAGTCATACATTCTTGGAAATAAATTGTAGAAATGATAAATTATTTTATTTAAATCTTTAACAGCATTAAAATTAATACACAGTATGATTTTTTAAATATTTTACAAAATCTTACTGGTACACATCAACAGATCAAATTTAAAAAAATACAAAAAAAAACAGCTAATCAAAACAAAACCATAAATATTGTATAAAATACTGAAGAAATATTTCTATCCAGATAAACTGATAAAGCCAAAGAAATAACACTAAATAATCAGAGACTTAATTACAGACTTATAACAGAAGGGATAATACCACCCTTGAAAATATAAAATGAGAAACTAATGTTTTCATACAGCCAAACAAACTAATTTTAAATTCATTAAATAGTGTTATACAAACAAATAATGTATTAAAATTATATTATTTTGGTTTAGTTTCTTGATCTGTAACATATCTTATATAAACTGCACTTTCAATTGGGGCTTCTGGAGGAGATTCTTCATAAATAGAAGAACAACTGATTGCCAGAACTAAACCTACAAAAAATAGTTTACTAGAATATATAATGCTTTATTTAAAAAATAACATAAATACATTGTCCAATGAACATTATTATTAAATCATTTTAGATTATCAACCCAGAGTCCACTACAAGCAAAGCGTACTCTTTGGTTGCTACAGAACAAATGAATATTTTCAAAATATCAAAAATTCAGTTAATAATAACAACATTAAAGTCATACATTCTTGGAAATAAATTGTAGAAATGATAAATTATTTTATTTAAATCTTTAACAGCATTAAAATTAATACACAGTATGATTTTTTAAATATTTTACAAAATCTTACTGGTACAGATTAACAGATCAAATTTAAAAAAATACAAAAAAAAAAAACAGCTAATCAAAACAAAACCATAAATATTGTATAAAATACTGAAGAAATATTTCTATCCAGATAAACTGATAGAGCCAAAGAAATAACACTAAACAATCAGAGACTTAATTACAGACTTATAACAGAAGGGATAATACCACCCTTGAAAATATAAAATGAGAAACTAATGTTTTCATACAGCCAAACAAACTAATTTTAAATTCATTAAATAGTGTTATACAAACAAATAATGTATTAAAATTATATTATTTTGGTTTAGTTTCTTGATCTGTTACATATCTTATATAAACTGCACTTTCAATTGGGGCTTCTGGAGGAGATTCTTCATAAATAGAAGAGCAACTTATTGCCAGAACTGAACCTACAAAAAATAGTTTACCAGAATATATAATGCTTTATTTAAAAAATAACATAAATACATTGTCCAATGAACATTATTATTAAATCATTTTAGATTATCAACCCAGAGTCCACTTCAAGCAAAGCGTACTCTTTGGTTGCTACAGAACAAATGAATATTTTCAAAATATCAAAAATTCAAGAAGGATTTAGTGGTTTTCTCTTAGTTACTGACACATTGGTTAATGATTATGACATATATATATTAAACTTAAAATATATTAATACTTAACTTTTGTCAAATATTGATACATGTTTTCCACCACTCCATTACTTATAATAGGTATAATACACCTACCTTTAAATAATAAAATAAAACCATGAAGGAACAAGTTTTCCATGTTATATTATTTTATGATTTTTACATTTGGCAGCCCAGACACGTGCTAGGATGAGGGAAACTGAATAAATAGAGCGTTGGTTATTAATTATTGGAAACCATTGGTTTTGACAAGAGATACAAAATTAAAGAACCAGCCTCATGGAAACATTCACTGATTTATCAGATAAAATCAAATTATAAAAAAAATAAAACTAATGGCAATAGTAGTGGTAGTGAACTGTCTGTGGTGAAGTAATTTTTTATTCCCTTTTACCTAGATTTAAAAGAATCCAACTACAATGCAATTTAGTAAATGGATCAAAACTTTCCCAGAACAACTTGCACTGAAAATTCTATAAGATCTTAAACTTCAACATGATAACATCAGACCTCATGTTTTGAAACCAACTGTTAACAAGTTAAAGAAAATAACCATTCCCACCTTGCCTCAATACAATTTCACTGTTTTTAGGAATTTAGATAACTTTATTCAATAAATGATTCACAGGTAAAAGTCTATTCTTTAAGAACCCACAATGTCTAACTTTTATTGCTCTAAAATTTATGTTGAAAATTTATGACTGTTGAATTAAGGATTGCATATTTTATAATTTATATTTAGTAAATTGTGTCTTGCTTTCAAGATCCATTTTACTAAGCCTAAATATTACCTGTCCTCTTAATAATAATGACTACATAAGTAGTCGTGATGCAGTATTATTGAAAATAAAATCTGTCCATAGAAATTATAGTTTCCAGATATTCATCAGCTAAAATATGACAAATTCAAACAAAATTTCTATGGAATCTAACTATAAGACTATTATTATTATCACTGGCTCTACAACCCAGCACGGGTTCTGGCCGTGAGGCGTCACCTCCACTCTTCTCTGTCCTGTGCCAAGGTTTCCAAGCTCTGGATCCAATGATGCTGCCTGCATCACTCTCGACTTCATTTAAGTCATGGACGCCCACGTTTTCTTTTTCCATCAACGAATCCAAACAGCAATCTTTTCAGGATAGCGATGTCCTCCATTCTGGTCACATGTCTAGCTATTCTTATGTGCTTCAACACGTCAGGCTCTTGATACAAAAGATACAGCTCTGCATTTTCTAAATCATTTTCTAAATCTCGAGTCTAAATCGATCGCCAACTCTTACAGCTCCAAACATTTTTCTTAATATTTTTCTTTCGAAGAGCAGTAAACTGTTGGCATCTGCCCTGGACAGAGGCCAGGTTTCCGATCCATAAGTTAAAACTGGCCTGATGATTGTTTTGTACAGCATGACCTTGGCTCTTCTTGATATCAGACGACTTCGTAAAATTTTCGCCATCCCAAAATAACATCTATTAGCGGCCAATATTCTTCTTTGAACTTCTGGGCTGGTTGAGCTATCTGCTTTGACCAGAGAATCGAGGTAGACAAAACTGTCGACACTTTCGAATGTGTAGGCACATGGTGGGATCCGATTGTCTTGAAGGGTTAGCCACCATATACTTAGACTTTACTTGGTTAACCTGAAGACGTATACGCCATCCAGCATTCTCCAATGCAAGAAAAGCCTGTTGTAGATCTCTCGGTGTTCTTCCCACTATGTCTATGTCATCTGCATAGGCCAGTATTTGGATGGACTTAGTCAGAATCGTACCAGTGACTTGTAACCCTGCGTCTCTTATGGCCTTTTCTAGTGCAAAATTAAATAACAGGCACGAGAGCCCACCCCCTTGCCTAAGACCCCTAGTTGTCTTGAATTCTTCAAGTCATTCTGGATCTTGACATGGCTTCTCGACTCCCTCATCAGCAATTCCACAAGGATTATCAATTCCCTGGGGACATTCATTTCTTCCATACTTTGATACAGTTTTCCCCTGATGATACAGTCATAGTTCATGCTGAAATCCATGAAAAGGTGGTGGGTCGTTATATTGTACTCTCAAGTCCTTTCCATAAGAGTTCTCAGGGAGAATATTTGATCAATACAAGATCTACCATTAATAAGTCCGCACTGGTACATTCCAATCTCTCTCTGGGCATGGGAAAGTTGTCTTTGGAATGTCACATTCGAAAGTACTTTGTAGGCAGAGCTTAGGAGTGTTATACCACGATAGTTATCACAAAGCATCTGGTCTCCTTTCTTGTGAAGAGGGAGGATAAGGCCAATGCACCAGTCATGCGGGAGAGTTTTGCTTATCCAAACACTGTGTAGCAGATCTCGAATCACATTAATCATTTCATTTCCACCAGCCTTCAGAAGTTCAGCTGGTATGCCATCACATCCAGGTGCTCGATTATTTCTAAGCTTCTGGATTGCAGCCTCAATTTCCTCATCATCTGGTGGGTCAAGAAGCTCACACTCTTTGTAATTTTGAATTGTGTCAGAGCCATAACTATCTTCTAGGGCAGGGTTCTGAACACTCCCCAGCAGATTACCGAAATGGTCGGACCCTCTTTCCAGAATCCCTTCTTTATCTGTGATCAATTGACCGTCTTTACCTCTACAAGTATTGGATCTTGGATTAAATCCCTTTCGCTGGGCATTGATTGTCTTGTAGAAAGCTCTAGTATTAGCTTGTCTACTCAGTACCTCAATCTCTCTTATTCTTTCTCCCTCTTTTTTCTCCTATGCAGGTGTTTCTCCTCCAATCTTAACACTCTGTAATCAGAAACAGCCTGGCGAGTCCTATGCACATTTATCATCTTCCTATCTTGTTTTTCCTGTCGGTAGCCTCTTGACATTCTTGATCAAACCATTCAGACCTCTGAGGTGGCCCCTCTAAGCTCAGTACTTCTTCAGCAATTTGTTTAATAGCATCCCTACACTGGCACCATATTTTATCAACATTATTCTCCTGAAACCCACGTTCCAAAGCTACATCCAACCTTTGGGCAAACTGTAGTTTGTACTCTGGCTCCTGCAGCTTTTGAGTACTTATTCTCCTTGAACGGGTACCTCTAGTGTTATGTACGTCGCTAATTTTGGCATGGATACGTGCTATTACCAGGTAATGATCGCTATCTAAATTTGCTCCTCTGTATGTTCTAACCGCCATAGGTATAGAACACTGTCTTCTGCTGATAAAAACATGGTCAATCTGGTTCCTGAAGTTATTGTCTGGAGAAACCCATGTTGCCTTGTAGATATCTTTCCTATCAAACATGGTACTCCCAACAACCATATAGTGTGACACTGCAAAATTGACGAACTTAGTTCCATTATCATTGGACATATTGTGCAGGCTATGTCTTCCAGCTAGGGGCTGAATCTCAACCGATCTGTGCATTGAGGTCTCCCAAAACTATTTTTATATCGTGACGAGGACATTCACCAAAGGCACTTTCGAGGTTGCTATAGAAAGTTTCCTTTGCTTCTTCTTCTTCCACCTCTGTTGGGGCGTGGCACGAAATTATAGAATAGTTTCGGAATCTTCCTTTAAATTGTAACTTACAGATGAGGTGGTTAATGGGTTTAAAATCAATAACCATTTGTCTCATCCCACCGCCAACAAAAAAGCCTGTTCCAAAAATATGCTGATCTTTGTGACAACTGTAGTATATGGTGTGATGCTTCATCTCCATAATGCCTGATCCTGTCCATCCTGTTCATCTCTTGGATCGCTGTTATATCTATCTTATACTTAGACAGCTCATCCAGTAGCATCTTTAAAGATCCTGGCCTATATAATGATCGTACATTCCATGTGGCTAGTTTAAAATCCTTAAGTGCGCCGGGTCGATTCCATGAAGACAGTCCAAATCCGAGGCTAATTCCTTGATTTTTCACAGCAATACATGTTTTCTGAGGGTGGGGTAGTTGGCCCCCCCCGCTCAACCCCCAACCTGGAGGACCAGGAGCTGATTGCGACCCTAGGGCCGGGCGATGGGGTCGCTACTTCCCTACGCCAATAAGAGTATTAAACATAAGAATTTAAGAGATATTTCTGGTTTTTCACTTATTTTAGAAGCAGAATTTAAGATTTGAAAGTTCTAAAATTCCATACTAGTAAAATTTTAAATCAAGTAATAATAACTCTCCACCTCATATTTCACTTGCTGTCATGCTTAAAAATTTTGCCATAATCTTACACCATATTAATAAATCTGATATGAAAAGGATCAAAATCAAAATTATTAAATTTATTAGGTAAATAAATGTTGGAATTTTAAAACATAAAACCAGCCTTTGAAAGCCTAGGAATTCCTGTGAGACCTGACCAGTAGCATGGGTTGAAAGGATCCTAATAGAACAGACCTTTGATAAAAAGGATGTCAGTAGTTATATATGGCACACTTCTTAATAGGTTTCATTAGGAAATAGATAACTAGGGAGATTTTGATGAAGCCTATGGATTCCTACTCTTTTACCTTGATAGGATAAAATGAAGATTGAACATAAAAATCAAGGTGTTATTAGTGTTAATGCTTTAATCTAGAGGCTCAAATAACCATCTTCGGAGGAAGGAAAAAAAAAAAGAAAAAAAACATGTACCACTACAACCCATGAAGGATCTGGGGTAGGAGTCTGAAGGAGGGGGGGAGGGAGGGAGGGAGGGAGGGAGAGAGAGAGAGTGAGAGAGAGAGAGAGAGAGAGAGAGAGAGAGAGAGAGAGAGAGAGAGAGAGAGAGAGAGAGAGAGAGAGAGAGAGAACCTTTTCGCCTGCCATCACCCAAATCCAGGATTTTGATGCTTGATACAGGTTATCAGCACAAATAATTGGGCAGTGATTTTCCCCATAATAAAATGGTTAATGTGGTAGCGATTGGCACTCCTGCCAAGACCAATTTGAATGGTTACAAAAAAACAGTGTAATGGATTGATAACATAATTATTTTAGTAGCTGCTAACTTTGAATAAAAAATAAAATAAGCAGGTACAAGCTTTCCTTAATTCTGAGGAAGTGCGAAATTCAGTTTTAAAATTAAAAAAAAAAAATATTTCTTCACACACACACAAACACATACAATAATTACATACCATCATGACTAAACGCTAAAGATGTCACTGAAGTTGGGTATCTATGGAATTGACAAAGTCTCTTTTTATTGAATCCATCCCAAATGTTAACATATCCATCACTACCTCCAGTTGCAAACGTATTATATCCCTGATGAAAACTAAAAAAATAAAAACATCATTGATTTGGTGTAAACATAAAAAAAATACCAAGCAATTACTTGTTTTCAATTAATAGTGATTATTAAGTCAGTGGTTCCCAACCTGGGAGGCGTGAAGACAAGTCAGGGGGTACAAAACCAGTTGAAAATAAAAAAATTCTCAGTTAGATTTTTTTTCTCTTACCAGTACTTCTTTATCTTAAATTGAAACTTATAATGATGTATCTTGTGATAGTAAAACTAAATTTTTCTTTTAAATGTAACACTTGTTTTTTTTTCATATACCCATACAAATGTAGTACAAAGGGGGGGGGGGTGGAATGCTTTAATTTTAACAAAGGAGGTGTGGTACAAAAAAGCAAGGGAATCACTGAATTAAATGATCTTTTATATTTCCTTGAAAATAAACAATAAACAATGGGCTTAAGACAACCCAACTTTCACTGATGGATATAATTAAAGTGAAGGATAAGTAGTGCAAAAGCCATGGGGGGAGTGGAGAGGGAAATAAGGTTCTCAAATAGTAAAGTCCATTTTTCGCATACAATTTTTCGATCCACAAAACGAATCTATGATTTAACAAGTGACAAAAATATTAGTACTTTTTTTTATATAAATTACACCAGAGGTGTAAATAATAAAAAAGTAAAATAAACTTAACGAGAAGGAAACGAAAACAAATTGTTGACAGTTGGAAATGGTAGGCAGGATTTATCTTGAGAAATGTTGAAAACAGAGCCTGCGAGGCGACCTGTGGTCTAGTGGTTAGCATAACAAACTATTAAAAGCCCCATGATCGCGGGTTTGGAAGGGACATTAAACTGGAGTCCCGAGCCTGTACGATGTCAGGTACTCGTTAAAATTCCCTATCCTAATTAAACCTGGATAGGCAAAATTTAGAGCTCCCAATGTAGTATTGTCGGATTAGCCATAACAGCAAAAAGTGACGTTAAATGAATAAACAAACAAACGAAAAACCGATATACAAAACCTATTCCGAACTTACACTCAAATATTCAATTTATTAAAACAACCCTAGAATACATCCCAATACAATATGTATTTAATATACATCTAAACTGACCCACTAATTAATAATAGCCACGTGTATATATGTATTATTATGTATTTTAATTTTAATTGTTACCATATTTATTATTTTTAACAATTTAGTAATTTCCAATTGTCTGTATTTTGCATATTTAGCCCTGAAGAAGACCTGCAAAGTGGGTTGAAACGTTGGCTATTTAATAAATTTCTCCCTATCTAAGAGAAATTTATAGAACTCAACCCAGACCATTCTCTTTCACAATTATAATCAAGGTCAACTATTATCATTCAATATCCAAAAAATTATATTTAGAATTTTGCCAACGAATGTTAATAAAAAAACATTGTAAGAAGTTGTCACAAAAGCAAATAGGATAAAATAAAATGTCAAATATTAAGTAAATAACTATATCTATTAACTTGATAACAATAGGTTGAAAGCAAAATAGTAGGAAAATGTATATAGTAATGTTGTGAAATTAATTATAATGCAATTGGGAAAAACCACAATGCAAAGCCTTATGTTTCAAAAAATACACCTACTTACCAGTCGACGTTTCGCCTATTCAGGCATTATCAAGACACCAAAATCAAAAAGGGGTTATGTGAATCGCATCTCGAAGAAAAAGGTGCAATACATCCCAACGATCAACAGCCCAAACATGAGACAGCACCCCACCACCAAGACGTTCAACATACAACTGAACGAAAAGTAGACTTCGTGGGGTAGACTTCGTGCTGTAAACGTCTTGGTGGTGGGGTGCTGTCTCATGTTTGGAGCCTGTTTGGGCTGTTGATCGTTGGGATGTATAGCACCTTTTTCTTCGAGATGCGATTCACATAACCCCTTTTTGATTTTGGTGTCTTGATAATGCCTGAATAGGCGAAACGTCGACTGGTAAGTAGGTGTATTTTTTGAAACATAAGGCTTTGCATTGTGGTTTTTCCCAATTGCATTATAATAAATAATAGTGTTTCTTGTTGAGTTTTTGGCTCTATTTTAGTGTTGTGAAATTAAGTAATAAATAGTTTATACTACATCTATTTTTTTTTACTACCACTCAGATCATCTTAACCGTTATGATAGGTTATGATTATATAATTAAAATTTATAAACTGTCCAATAATTTAGTCATTTATTTTTGGTGAGATAAATTCAATAAGCTCAAGTTATTGAATGAATGCAAAATAACTAAAACCCTGAGGTGTATTGTCCTCTTAGACCAAGAACCATCATGCAACATATTAAAGTAAAGCATTTTTGAGAGCTTCCTAGTACTAAGTCCAACAAGAAAAAATTATCGTTGAAGTACCTTTCAGCTATAATTTTCACCAACAGGCATTTTCAGTAGTTCAATTTGTCAGCACATGGTTTACCTCAAAAGAGCTCAATTTTCTTTATGGACACTAAAATATACCTCAATACTAATTATGTAAAACTAATTACCATATAATATAATTAGTTGAACTTGCTGCCAATGAAAAGATTTTTATTACAAGATAGTAGATTTTAAATAGTAATATTATTTATAAGAAATTTATAAAAGAAAAACAGATTGGTATTAATTATTCATTTGATGTTTTTAAAATTGCCTTTATAATTAGCTTCATGTGGGATTATAGTCTATTCTTTCAATATTAAGTATTATGAAGCTCTCAAAAAAGATTTTATCTAATATTAATATGTCTTAGCACACCAGCTCTGAGACTACCTCAGCTATATCAATTACAGATCAAGTATAAAGATAATTTTAATCAACATTAAGTAAGATTAATTTACCAATGTAATAATTGCCTATTGAAACTAAATATTTTATGGTCAATACTAGGGGTCAGCAAACCTTTATGGTCAAAGTCAATTTCAACCAAAATGTGAATATTAACACATTAACGCCATGTGCGGCACCGGTGCGCACGACCTGAGTACTCGTTTGGGCCGCGTGTTCACATATCCACAGGCAACCTTAATTTTCCGTGTGTGCACCGGTGATCGCGCGGCTCCAGTAAGTAATTTTAAGTAATTTTTAATTAAGGTTGCCTGTGGATATGTGAACACGCGGCCCAAACGAGTACTCAGGTCGTGCGCACCGGTGCCGCACATGGCGTTAATGTGTTAAAGAGATGTTTGGGTCAGTGATATTTTCATATTAAATTAGTCTTTTAGTAAATAAGAAATATTTTACTAAGAAAATAACTAAAAAGATAGTTGAATGAACTTTATTCATAGATGTTCTGTTCAATATCACTAGCTACGTTTTATAATTTATTTTTATTATTATATTTTATTTTGTCACTTGAAATCATCAAATTGGTCTCTCAGTGACCTGGAGGTCAAAGGTTGCTGATCCCTGGTGTATACCATATATATATTACCTTATTGTATTCACAGGATAAATTCTTTCAATGCCATCTTCTTTGATCCTATGACATTTAAAGGCGTACTTTTTCTTTTGGATTTCTGGTCTTGAATCTAAATACTCAACAGCAACCCTCCCTTCAATACTGCTTAAGGCAAATCCCTAGAATAGATAAATTTATAAGTAAACAAAAGAAAATGAGATATAAAATAATGACTACCATATGGCTAAAACATACAACAAAACTGGAATAAGTGTTTCATACCAACAATATTTAATTCAGGCAATGATTTTAAATATAGAGTTAATAGTCAGCAAGCATGATTGGAATAGTAATGAGAGTAGAGTATTCACTGTTGTGAAAATGTTTAAGGAAATAATTAAATTTACAGTAAGTGGTGTATAATGATAATGATTATTTATCTTGAGATCAAATATTCTTTTAGGTAAAAAGGATTAAAGAGCAAGTGAAAACATGATAAACCAATCCCATCCATTTAATATTTTAAACAATGAAAAGACTTATAAAATTGGATTAATTACTATGGGAAAAGAGCAAGTAATGAAATAACTAACACTTAAGATCTATTTACCAATTTTTTTGAGTTTTAAAATAAACTAAGTGTGCTTAGAATGATGCTAACTTCAACCAAGCAAGGAATTCCTTAGGATAGAAATAAATTTGTTAGAACTCATATAGAAAACTGTCTGTGGGTATCAAAAGTAATCTTTATTTTCAGATATATTATTTCTTATTAGTAAAATGTTTTATTTCATATAATATTAAGAAGAATGAAAACCTGGTCCCATTACTAAAACATTTTTGTCTATATTAATAATATTTAATATTAAAATATAAAAAATATATGTACATAGCAGTAGCCCAGACCTCAGGAAAGACAGGTTGTGGTAGGAAGCTGTAACTTTGAGAGAGTGGAGGAGTTTAGTTACCTTGGATCTCAGGTCATAGCAACAAATAATGTTTCCATTGAAATAAAGTGAAGGATCACAGCGGCTAACCGATGCTATTTTGGTCTACTGAAACAGCTCCGAAGCAAACTCATTATCAGGAAAACAAAGATCGATCTATATAAAACTCTGATCAGGCCTGTCCTAACATACGCCTCCCAGAAATGGACACTACCGACACAGCATAGAAATAATCTCCTGGTCTTCTAGAGGAAGATCCTTCAAAGAATCTATGGGCCAGTAAGGGATGAGGAAGGCTGGAGAAGAAGAAGAAATAAGGAACTCTATGAGCTGCTCCAGGATATAGATGTGACCTTCATTAGGCTGGGACGCCTTGAGTGGGCAGGGCATGTTGCACGGATGAATACCGATGAAATGCCTAAAAGAGTCATGGAAGAGGAAATTTATCGTCCAAGAAGAGTCGGACGCCCAAGCTCCGGTGGATGGATGGAGTGGTACAAGATGCACGAGACCTGCTTGGAGTCCGAAATTGGAAGGCAGCAGCCCAAAACCGAGCCGAATGGCAGAGGCTCATAGAGGAGGCCAGGACCCATAGCAGGGTTGTAGCACCATCTGATAGATAGATAGATAATATTAAAATGTTTTTTGTTCAGTAAATATTCAATGGAATCAATTGAAATTTGTAATATAGTGCCAGAAGCAAACAATATTAATACTTAACAAAACAATATTAGGTATTGGAATATAATGTAAACATACTGTTTTCCCAACACAACTAATTGAACTTGTTTGTTTGTTTGTTTTCTTGGGTTTAGGGGCGTAAAACATCTAGGTCATCAACGCCCGTTGGTTATTAAGTTATGGTAACCCACCTATCTGGGCCCGATAAAGAACGAAGCGAGAGGCGCGCCCAGACCCGAGGGAGTAGGCCGAAGTCCAGAAGGCGCCCAAGTCCCACAAGTCAAGTGGTGGTTATATTGTTATTTATGACACGAAGATTGGTCAGAGGATGTGGATAAAAACCATGTTAACCACCCAGCCACACTAAGGACATTAGTACAATCCACTAATGTTTACAATGGACCATTCATGGAAAAGTCCAAATCCTCTCAGATCTTCGGAGCTAACATGCTCTGCGCGACAAGTGGCGCCCCCATAGCCCCCAGCACCAGCCCCCGGAGCCCAGGCCACCCCTCCCCCCAGCCCACGCGGGCCCGCACCAGTGAGCTTCGTTTTAGTTTATGTATAGGTTATCCATTATCTATATCTGCTTTGCTGTAATAGATAATGGATGATAATAACAACACTTGGTTATTTATCGAAAAATTACCTTGGAACAAGGTGTGTAATACATATGCACACCCACACATTCATATACATATAAACATAAACACTTATATATACACATACATACACATATATATTTCACATCAAATGGTGGTCATCAGTTTACACTTGGTAATGAATTTAATGACAGCATCTATTGTGGATTCGTCATCTCTCAGAGCCATTGAGATATTAAAAGGTAACCCGAGTTGGTTTAGCACAGATCGATAGTAATGGCATTCTTCGAATATGTGTCTGATGGTCAAGATGCCATTGCATTTTGGACATTTCGGAGGTGCTTCTCTTGTCATTAGGTAAACATGGGTTAGTCGACTATGGCCTATTCTGAGGCGGGTGATTACCACTTCTTCACGGCGGTTGCTACGGTTGGAGGTAGTCCATGGATTTACGCATTTCTTAATACGTTTTAATTTATTGGATGGGCTTTCGTCCCACATTGATTGCCATCTATTTTTTACACACTCCTTTAGACGGCGTGCAAGCTCTGGGCCAGTTAAGATAGCTGTGCCTCTACCCGGAAGGGATAGTGCTTCTCTTGCAGCTTTATCGGCCATCTCATTTCCTATGATGCCTACATGACCTGGAGCCCAGACGAAGTGCAGTGACTTGCCTATACCTTCTAGCATTATTAAGTATTCGTGAATGCGGTGAATGATCGGGTGGTCTGAGTACATATCATTCAATCCTTGGAGAGCGCTAATTGAGTCGGATACTATAGTTATATGATCTATTGGTATTTCTGTCATGCAAAAGTAGAGGGCGGATGCGATGGCATTTAATTCGGCTGAATAGACATTACAAAGATAGTGTAGTTTTTGCTTGTGTGTTGAGTTTGGTGTAACAAAAGCAGATCCTGTTGAGCTATCAGACTTCGATCCATCAGTATATATAGTTGTGTGTTTTGGTAGGGTATGGATGAGCTGCTGGTATCTTTCCTGATATTGTAAAGGTGTTGTGTTTTGTTTGCGGAATTTGGAGAGCTGGAGGTATATTTTTGGAGGTTGGTAAGTCCACGGGGGTGTGTTCATATCTAGAATTTTAACGTTTATTGATTTTAATTCATTGATGGCGAAAGAAAATCTTTCTGCGATTGGCAGTGTTGCATTTCTTGTCTGTAGGAACTGTCTGGAGAATTTAGGTTGAAATATATACTTATAGGCTGGATGTGAGGGTTGCAAGTATAGTCGGGACAGATAGTTCATTGCTAGTTTTTGACGCCTGAATAATAGTGGTGGGACCCCAGACTCAGCACATATACTTAAAATGGGGCTTGTCCTAAATGCACCATTGGCAATGCGGATTCCGGTATTGTGGATGGTGTCGAGTTTGGCTAAGCTTTGGAAGCGAGCTGAGCCGTATACAAAGCTCCCATAGTCTATTTAGGAACAGATCAAAGCCTTATATATTCTTAACATCGTTGATCTGTCTGCTCCCCATGATGTTCTACAGAGGACTTTTAAGATTTTAATTTTAGAAATACATTTTTCTTTAAGATTAATGATATGAGTATTCCACGATAATCGCCTGTCGAATAACAGCCCTAAAAATTTACATTGTTCGACATATGGCAAAGGTGTCGCTCCTAGAGTAAGTTCAGGGGACGGTGGGGTTCGTCTTTTGCGGCTAAAGTGGACACACTTAGTTTTTTCTGTGGAGAATTCAAGACCTGTGGATTGTGACCAGGCATTAAGTCGATTTAGGGCTTCCTGGAGTTTTCCTTTTATTGAATCTACATCGTTTGAGCGACACATAATAGCGAGGTCATCTACATAAAGCAGCGCCTTTACTCCTCTTGGCAAGTTTCTTCCCAGGTCATTAATTGCCAGCGCAAAGAGAGTTGTGCTTAGAACACATCCTTGTGGTACTTCTATTTTTTGATTGACGTCTCGGGACATCATGTTTCCTATTCGAATTTTACATTGTCGCTGTGTTAAAAACTGTTGAATAAATTTTAGGAGATTGCCTGAAAGATCTAAAGATGTCAGTTTTTTCATAATAATATCTATGCTTGTGCGGTCAAATGCTTTAATCATGTCGAAGAAGATTACAACTGCTTGCTGCTTTTCGATAAATGCGTATTGTAGTTCGGCTTCGAGTTGGACTAAGTGATCGATAGTTGTTCTTCCTCTGCAAAAGCCGCATTGGAAGTTCTGGAGAACATTGTTTTTTTTCGAAGATCCACACAAGGCGTTTATTAACCATGCGTTCCATAATCTTACATAGGCAGCTAGTGAGAAATATAGGGCGATAGCTGCTTACTTGGCGCTTGTCTTTGCCAGTTTTCAGAATTGGCACTATTTCTGATTGTCGCCAGACACTGGAAAATTCGCCTCTTTCCCACTCATGGTTATAGAAATTCAGTAGCCAGCTTAGACAGTTTTGTGGGAGCTGTTGGATCATTGCATAGTGAATATCATCTGGGCCGGGTGATGATCCTTTGAGGTTTCTTAGGGTTGATCTAAGTTCCCACATAGAAAACGATCGGTTATATATTATATCGGAGGCTTCAGAGTGATGGCATGTGATTTCATTTTCCAGATTTGTTTCTTTTGTTACACATGGATGAGTGAGAGGTAGGTTGAAGGTTTCTGAATAATATCCAGCGAACATTTCAGCAATTATCTCAGGGTTGTCCGTAAGTTTACCATCATCGAGTAAGGTGTATCGAGTGGCTGAGTAATTTTTGTGAATTTTTCTTATTTTATTCCATACGAGGCTAGAGGGGGTGGATGAGTTTATGGTTTCGACGAATTGTTTCCATGATTCGGATTTGCTATTGTTTATTGTTCTTCTGCATATGGCTCTTTGTTTTTTATACTCGGTTAGATTTGTTACGGTGGCATTTTTCTGAAACTTCCTGTATGCTCTTCTACGGTTTCTTATAGCAGTTTTGCATTGTTCGTTGAACCAGGGAACAGAGGGTCTTTTAGTGTTGTTTTTAGTTTTAGGGATCGCAAGTTTTGCTGCTTGTAGTACGGTATCTGTAAAAAGTTGACATCCTATTTCGATACTTATTTCAGATGGATGTTTTTCAGGTGGTTTAACGATTGATGTGAAAAGTGTCCAATCTGCTTTTTCGACTATCCACCGAGGTTTACCGTTTCGGTTCTGGTTGCGATTTTCGAATTTTATGCGGAGAGGGAAGTGATCGCTACCGTATAGGTCAGGTAATACTGCCCATTCAATGATATTGTATAGTGAGGAGCTGCACATGGAAAGGTCGAGAGATGAGTAGGTGCCATAAGTGGAGCTTAAGTATGTGGGTTCACCTGTGTTGAGGAGTAGAACGTTTGATAGGTCTATGAATGTTTCTATCATTCTTCCTCTCGCATTTAGGTCTATGGAACCCCACATTGGGCTGTGGCCATTAAAGTCTCCGACAAGAAGAACAGGTTGGGGTAGCTTATTGTAGATATTTAAAATTTCTTCTGTTTGTATGAGTCGGTCCTGGGGTAGGTAGATGTTGCAGATTGAGAAAGTAAAGCCAAAGTGAATAGTCACGGCTATAATTTGGAGGTTTGATTCAATTTCTATTTGTTTGGAATATACGGAATTATTAACGGCAATGAGGACTCCTCTACGGTTTGTTATAGCAGTTTTGCATCGTTCGTTGAACCAGGGAACAGAGGGTCTTTTAGTGTTGTTTTTAGTTTTAGGGATCGCAAGTTTTGCTGCTTGTAGTACGGTATCTGTAAAAAGTTGACATCCTATTTCGATACTTATTTCAGATGGATGTTTTTCAGGTGGTTTAACGGTTGGGGTAGCTTATTGTAGATATTTAAAATTTCTTCTGTTTGTATGAGTCGGTCCTGGGGTAGGTAGATGTTGCAGATTGAGAAAGTAAAGCCAAAGTGAATAGTCACGGCTATAATTTGGAGGTTTGATTCAATTTCTATTTGTTTGGAATATACGGAATTATTAACGGCAATGAGGACTCCTCTACATGCATGATCATCGTTCGGACTGTCAGTACGATAAATGGCAAAGTCTTTTAACGAGATTTTGTCTCTTTTTTTAAGGTGCGTTTCTTGTATGCATATACAGAATGGATTTTCATCTTTTATGAGTATTTTTAGGTCATTAAAGTGCGTTTTTAATCCATTACAATTCCACTGTAGAAGGGTCATTTTTAGTTTTTAGGGAACGTGAGAAATAATAAATAAATAAATAAATAAAAGATTTAGAGGTCCAATCCGTTTTAAATTTCAAATAAAATAAGGTAAAGGAGTGGTAATATATTATATTGATAGTAAATGAGTGAATAAACCCAGAATAAGTCGTACCCACATATGTATTCACACACGTACATATAGACAGGTATATATGAATACTTACATACAAAAAATTAAAATTTAGTAAATAGATTAGAAATAGAGAGAGAATTAAAATTAATGAAGATTACACAGAAAAAATGTAACAAATGAAGATGAAAAAGAAGGTGAAGTAAATATACCTGCATACCCACATGCAGATATAAATACAAACCCAACAATATCCATACACATATAAACATCCATACGCGCACGCACTCGTATGTATGTATACACACACGCCCATATACAGAGATATACCAGAGATGTAGATATATTCTCTCATTTTCGGACGTATTAAATAGTAAATAAATGTAGGTACAGATATAAGGCTGCATCCACATGAAATATGTGAAATTATATTTATATAATGTTGGTTAATCTGCATAAGTACGTAGTACATTGTATCGTATGTGGCTATTTTCATAAATAGAGATGGAATATACTCGCTAAGAGAACGAATAATAATAATAGGTATGGGCTATTGTTTTCAGAGCTGATATTAAGTAGTTTATTGGTGTTCAGCATTATAAACAGAGCAGAGATAAAAGTGAATGGGATAAACAGGGCTTGTAGTCTATATGGTGTAGCTTTGTCAGTCGGATTAGTATTATTGTTGCTACTAAATTTATTATGGCTGTGTACGCTGTTATATAGACAATAATTATTGTTTAAGTGCAAATTTACAGGTGAATTAGGGTACAGGGTGTAGTTGTTGATGTTTATTCCATTATACATAATGTTATAAATAAGTTTCGTACGTATCATTATTATTTTTTTCTAGCTTTGCGGCTGACCTGTTTTTTGTTATTTACTGTAGTAAATTCTTCTTCTGGATCAACTTCTGAGCATTGGGCATCCATTAGCTCAGACTCGATTGATAAGGAGGACAGGTCATCTCCAGGCCGAGAAGCGGCGGGGAGAGGAGTGGTGGGGAGAGGAGAGGGGATATCGCAGCGCTTACTAGATCGCGATCGCGATCTTGAAGCTCTCGGTGGCGCAGGAGTATTTTCCTGTGCATTAGGCGAGGTTAAAGGGTTTAGGGAGAGGGAGATTGAAGGTTCTGAGGGAGGAGGGGGTGTGGATGTAGGGACTGGTAGGGGTAGGGAGATAGGGACTGGGGGGGGGGGGTAGGAAGATAGGGACTGGGAGGGGGAGGGGGATAGTTACTGAAGAGTGAGTTGGTTCGTAATTATTAGTAGTATTATTTTTATGATTAATCTTGTTTTCTCCAAAGTTAAAAATACTGTCTGTTTGAATAGCTATGTATTTTTTTTTCAATATTATTAAATTTTTGTTTTGTTATTTCAGAATAACTTTTGTTGAATGGTACAGGATTTCGTTCTTTGTAGACTTTTTTTGCTTCATTTAAAGAGACTTTATTTGTTACTTGGATGGCTTTTATTTCCTTTTGAATTTTGAAGATTTGACATGTGCGATCTAGTGCGTTGTGAGGGCCATCGCAATTCGCGCATTTAGCCGGCAGGATGCATTTAATATTTTCTCCGTGTTTTGCCTGTCCGCAATTTATACATTTGGCCTCTTGTTTACATTGGTAAGTAGGATGGGAAAATCCGAGACAGTTAAAGCAGCGCATGGGATTAGGGACGTATTGTTGAACTTTAACTTTCAGAAATCCTATGTTTATATAATCCGGATTAGTAGGAGTCGGAAATGTAACCACGTAGGTGTTCGTTAGAATTTCATTTAATTTTTATTCTCATTATATCTTTAATTTTAGTTGATAGTTCTTTTTTAATTTCACCAATCTCCAGAAATTGGAGATCATAACAGCGAATAACTCCCTTGCTGTAGTTCAGGGTGTTGTGGGGTGTTACTCTAATGGGGAATTGACCACCAAAAGTTTCACATTTTAGTAATTTTTCTGACTGCTTACCATTAGTAGTTTCTATGAGTAAGGAGCCATCTCTCAACTTTTTTACATTTTTTAATTCACCTACATGTCCTGATAGAAATTTACTAATTAGAAATGGTGAAACCATTTTGAAGTCTTTATTATCGGTTCTTTGAACGATTAAAAAAGAAGGGCTAATTTGGATCGGTGTTGCGTCATTTTTTTCGGTTAACGGTTTAAGACGGGTACGAAGCCGTTTTCTTTTAGCTTTGGGGCTATTGAGATCTATCGGATCTTCCATTGAAGTCTAATTAACACCCAAGTATAAACCAGAAAAATAAAAATAAGAAATAAATAAAAAAAAAAAAAAAAAAATTTAAAGAAGAAGACAAATGAAAAGATTATCTGTTATAATAATAAAAATAAAAATAAAAATAATAATATATATACAGCTATGTTAAAAATTAATTTAAAATAAAAGAAATTGTAAATTCTTATCTGGCGGAGCTAGCCGGTGGTCCTCTCTCTTCTAATACCAAACACAGACTGACTAATTGAACTTTTACACAGTCCTTACATCATTTACAGTAACATAGATCATTTAAATCTTCATCTGACCCAAAATAATTACTTGAAAATGCTTTTTGAATTTTATACAACTGACTATGGTTTGGACACTATTTCCAAGAACAGCTGAGCATTATTTACAGCAAAAATGCATTTTTGGTAATCATAAATATACTATTCACTCCATAATATTAACACTATTTTCACTTTTACTAGTGGCTCACAAGATAGCCACTGTTTAATTTTTTCTAACCATCAAGAGTATGGAACTTAAATAGCATTCATTTTGCTAAGTAGAACTTTAAAAAATAAATTAAAAAATGACATAGAAATCAATCTAAGAAAACCTATTACCTGTCTGTTTGGAAAACACTTAATACATCTGGTTTGATATTTTAGACTGGATTCACGTCTTTGTAGAACATAACCACAATTACGTAAGTCCCAAACAAAAACTTTTCTTTCTTTAGTGCCAACTACAAATTTTTCTCCACATATCCCCATGGTATAAACCTAGAAAAAAAAAACTTTCAAATTAATAAAAACCATCATCATTAATTTGACATTTCATGATGAGCTCGATGCACTCCTTTGGTATCCGATCAGATAAAAAATTGGGTCATATATCAAAAAAGAAATAATAAATAAAAAGTCAATCTAGAATAAAAAATAATAATAATAGTGAATTGGATTTAATTAATTAATTACTTGAAGTTTAGACGGTAATTATAGTTTAGACCTTTCAATAATAAAATTGTAAGCTAATTTTTCCTTGTATTCACCTCTCTCAGTATGATTTTTAATATTATTGCTCTAACATTAACATATGTTTTTTAAATAAAAATAAAAACATTTTTACACTTTTTAATTTTTAGCAAAATTGTATCATTAAATTTTCAAAAGAAATATAAATTCTTTCATATATATATATTCTTTAACGCAAACATTTGATCCTTATAAGAACTAAATTATTTTTGAGTAGCTATAACTATTATTAGTACAAAAAAAGAAAAGAAAAAAAAGATTAATTGAAGGAAAAATTAAGAAATAAAATAACAAATTTTATAAACTATTTGAAGATTTTAATGGATTCTCCCTCTCCAAACAATGTACACATTTTCAAAAATTATGACTTTTCCCATATGATTAAATATAAAGTTAATTATATATAATTTTTTATAATTATTGGTCATTTTTTATGAGTTATAAATATTTTTATTTTTTAAAGAGAAAAGATAGGCCCTCGACCGGGATTTGAACCCGGAACCTTTGTCTCACCGTGACATCGCTCTGCCAATTGAGCTATCCAAGGCACTTCTCGGTCGAGGACAAAGCTTCTCTCTTTTAGATCCTAAAGCCCCAGTGTGCTCCCGCCATTTTTGCGATGAATACACTAGAACGAAGTTCTTTGAACATTAATTTTAATTTAGGATCTTATTGACTTTCGTCATATTATTATTTATAATTTTTTATAATTATTGGTCATTTTTTATGAGTTATAAATATTTTTATTTTTTAAAGAGAAAAGATAGGCCCTCGACCGGGATTTGAACCAAATCCAATCAAATCCCGGTCGAGGGCCTATCTTTTCTCTTTAAAAAATAAAAATATTTATAACTCATAAAAAATGACCAATAATTATAAAAAATTATAAATAATAATATGACGAAAGTCAATAAGATCCTAAATTAAAATTAATGTTCAAAGAACTTCGTTCTAGTGTATTCATCGCAAAAATGGCGGGAGCACACTGGGGCTTTAGGATCTAAAAGAGAGAAGCTTTGTCCTCGACCGAGAAGTGCCTTGGATAGCTCAATTGGCAGAGCGATGTCACGGTGAGACAAAGGTTCCGGGTTCAAATCCCGGTCGAGGGCCTATCTTTTCTCTTTAAAAAATAAAAATAAAGTTAATTATAATTAGTGAATGGCTTAGATTAGTTAGTGTATTCTTTATGTTTCTTCTTACCAGGAATAAATCATTATCAGATGATTGCAAAAAAATGACATCATGACCTAATAAATCCAAAAGCAGCTTCTATTGGGTTGTCACACATGAAATGTCGGATTTTTTAAAACTTTATAGAGGATTAAAGCGTTGCCTGTTGATTCCTAGCAAAATATTTACTATCTATAATAAGCACTTGTTAATCCTCTATTTGCAAACTGTGTTTTTTTTTTTTTAAGTAGGCATACAGATTTTAGTATAATTTTAACTGTGGCCATGGAAACACGCGATTTCCAAACAATTTTTTTTTTTTTTATGAGTACAAACTCGGTCATTCCGCTGCCCAGGCAATATTAATCATGCGTTTGGTGAAGGAAGTGCTAATGAAAGAACCATCTGTCATTGGTTTACAAAATTTTCCTCAGGAGATATGACATTAGAAAATCTGCCCAGTGGACGGCCTCAAACATCAATAGAGGACGAAGGAAGATCTTAAGAATGCTGTGGAAGAAGACCCTCATAAAACAGTCAGAGAATATGCGTCAGAGCTAGGCACAAGTCATACAACAGTTTCCATGCATTTAAAATTGATTGGAAAGGCTAAAAAGCTCGATTCTATGGTCCCACACAAGCTCAACGAACGTCAGCAGTTGAAATGTCTAGAGACGTGTGTTTCTTTGCTTGCTCGTCAAAGAAACGAACCATTTCTCGGCCGCTTAAAACTTGTGACAAAAAGTGGATCATGTATGACAATCGACGCCGATCTGGCCAATGGTTAGATGCCGATCAGCCTCCTGGGCACATGCAAAACAGAATCTCCATCTGAAAAAGTCAATGGTTACTGTATGCCGGTCTATGGCCAGGGTCATTCATTTTGCTTTTCTAACAAAGGGAAAAACAATTGATTCAACAGCGTACTGCCAAGAAATTGACCAACTGCATCAAAATTTGATCAAGCAACAGCCGGCACTGGTAAACAGGAAAGGACCTAATCTCATACATGATAACGCCCGCCCTCATGTTTCAATACAGACAGTGAATAAATTAAACGAGTTGGGCCATGAAGTCTTACACACCCCCCATATTCCCCTACAGACTACCACTTTTATCGGAGTTTGGACAACTTTTTGCGATGAACATTGTTTATCAATGATTTAAAGAAAAAAAAATTATTTATTGATATTTACAATTGTATTACTATAATACAACAAGTAAATAGGATAAGTGATACATAATGACATGATAATGAAAAGTAGAGAAACTACACAGTGGTAGTACTCAAATCAAAGTTCAACTAAGAAGGTCACGTGGCCTTCTTCTTTTCAGACGCCTCGGAGGATTATCGGGAATTGAAGAGGAAGCTAGGTTTGAAACTGGAGGGTTTGAGTGGTAATGAAGTTTGTTATGAAAGGATAGGTAACTAATTTGGGCCAAATCAGCAACATATGGGATATTAAGATCATGATGGATGAGTTTGTGACATAATAAGGAGCATTGAGGATTTTGGATTGTAAGGATTGGATACGAGAGGAATTTGATGGCTTAGTGGAGCCCCAAAGCTCTACTCCGTAAGTCCAAACAGGTCGTATGACGGTCACGTAGATGAGTCTTTTGTAGTTAATTGGGAGCTTAGAGCGTTTGTCTAGTAAATGTTGAAGTAGCCTGAAACGTCGAGCGGTTTCTTGTCTTTTCAGTCTTGTATGAGGATTCCAGGTTAATCGTTTGTCGAGGTGCAACCCTAAGTATCGGATTTGTTCTACAGGTACCAGTGGGATATTATTAAAGGATAGTGAAGGGCAGGAAGTCATTGGTTTACGACATAAGGTAAAATTGATTTGATGCGATTTTTGAGAATTTATTTTAATTCTCCAGTTTTGACACCATTCTTCAAGATCAGTGATATGGGATTGGAGGCTTTGAGATGCAATAACTGAATTGATGTTGACTAATAATACACATGTATCATCAGCATACGTGGTAAGGATGGTATTAGGATGAGATGGGATGTCAGCTGTATAAACTGTATAAAGGATTGGGTCAAGGATACTGCCTTGAGGAACACCATCAGATTGGGAAAAGAGGGATGATTAGACATTATAGTTTACTTGGAAAGTTCTATTTGTGAGATAGGATTGAAGGATGAGAAAGTATGAAGGGGGGTAGGAATTTACGGTGTTTGTAGAGCAAGCCCGGATGCCAGACTCTCCCCAATGATTTAGACATTAAAAATGCATTTTCTGAATTCCTTTCATCACGTGACTCAACGTTTTTCAAATCTGGGATAGAAAACTTGGTAAGCCATTGGCAGAAGTGTATCAAAAATTTTGGTAAACACTTTGAATAAAAAATATGCTAGATTTGATCTCAAATTTTTATTTTCTTCCTGGTTCTAAAAACGGTCATTTCATGTGTGACAACCCAATAGTACTAAAAGAAAATAAATGAATTAGATATATTATTCTTACTGTAATATGTTTAAATATACCTTATCTGGTTGCATAAATGTTCCAACACACCGGTTAGTGCGTGGATCCCACATTTTCACTAATGTGTCCCAACTCCCAGTTAAAATGCAGTTAAGGTCTGGACAATTTTCTACTACTTTAATAGGTCGCTCGTGAGTACCAATAATAGATTCTAAAAAAAAATAAAAAAAATTAGGTAAGTTAAAATCAAAGTTCATGAGCAAAAATAGTTCCCTAAGAGTTATTCTTAAAATGAAATTATTTTTATTTTGATCAGTAAAGTGCTCTGGTAAGAAAAGTTCATCATTAACATTTTGGAAAGCTAAAAAACATTTGAAATACAACTGTTGAAAGTTGTTTTGTGCATCAAAACTATCTAGCAGTTTTCAAATATTGTTTTCCATACTAATAGTTTATAAACCAAGAACCTGGAAACAGTTCTTTTTTTTCGTCAAACCTGAGAGAAATCACATGCATTTCATCTCTATATTCTAATTATGGGAATTAGTGAGAAAATTAACTTTTAGAATTGTATTTTATCAATCATACAACTCTTCCTAGATATGTAATAGATATCTTTATTAACAAGTGTTTTTTGTACAGATCCTGGGTAGATTTGTAGTTTTAACGAGTTAAGATGAAGCTGATACAAAAAAAAAAATCTTGATTCATAATCCTATAAATTTTTTTTTACACGAATCGGCCAGCAACGACCACGCGAATATCACTTAATAATCTTCTTCACACTCTCCGCCTTCCTTCTAATACAATACTCTCTCATCTTCCTGGACTATTCCTCTCGCTCTTCCTTAGCCCATTTTCTCCCCTGTCTCTCCTTCCTTCCTGCAAGAACCCCAACTTCTTTTAGTTTTTTTCCGAAAAGCTCTATATCTAAGCAGTCTTTATCCTTGATTTTTAGCCTTTCCAGCTCCTCTTTTATTTGTTTCACATATCCACCTATACTCTTATAGCTTAAGACTTAATTGAAATTTTTTTTGTTCAGCCTCTTATTGTTCATAATGACCATGTAGCTGTAGAACCTCAGTCTCCTGGATGACTGTTTCAAGATCTTCCAAATTTCTGTATATTTCTACGTTGGATTTTCGCCTATTCTCTTGTGATACTTTGGGTACATGAATCCTCAGAATTTTTCTCTCAACCTTCAGGACTTTCTCCAGACTCGGAAATTAAATTCACCAAAATGAAAATAAAACTCTAATTAAACATAAGAATCATCGTCAATAATAGTATTAAATAATAACATATGAACTAGACTCATACACCAGATTCTCCATCAATACTCACAATTCCTAAAACCACCAAAAAAAATAATAATTTCAAATAAAACTCGATCCATCATCTATAACAATTATCATATCCATCATCTACAACAACAATCATATGCTCTAATAATAATTACAACTTAAACATTCCCCATCAGTACTCATTATCTCATTACCATTAATAAAATTAATAATTTCCAAATAAAAACTCGGTCCATCATCTATAACAATAATCATATGATCTAATAATAATTACAACTTAAACATTCCCCATCAGTACTCATTCATTATCTTATAACCATTAATAAAATTAATAACTTCCAATTAAAACCCGATCCATCATCTATAACAATAATCATATCCATCATCTATAACAATAATCATACCCATCATCTGTGACAATAATCATATGCACTAATAATAATTACAACTTAAACATTCACCATCCGTACTCATTATTTCATAACCACTAACAAAAACAATAATTTTATTATAAAACATTTTCCATAATTCCATACGCACTAATGACAGTTACAACTCAAATATCCACCATCAGTAATCCTTATCTCATAACCGCTAATAAAAATAATAATTTTATTGCAAAACATTTTCCATAATTCTATATGCACCAATGAAAATTACAACTCAAATATTCACCACCAATAATCCTTATCTCATAACCGCTAATAAAATAATAACTCCACTTTAAAACCAGTTCCCTCTTCTCTAACACTAATTCTATGTGCACTAATACTTAAAGAAAAGATTTCTATCTATCTTGTGGCCAAACACGACGAATGACAAAGAAAATAATTAACTGGCTCTATCTTCAACGGACCATCCTCTGACCTCACTCCAAGTCTAGTCCGACTACAGTAAAGAGAAAATCTCCTACCTTCCTCTGACTTCTTTCTCCGGACACAATTCTTCTCGCTAGTACTAGCCTTCAACTCATCTTCAGCCCAATCTCCTGTTGGGAGACACCCGCCCTGCCGCCGGCAGTAGTTCTCAACTTCTCGACCCTCGAGAGGAAAACGGTCGGGGATTTGAAGGCTTATTCTAGCTAACATAAGCATTCTTATACCGGGGTATGTGATGTGCTGCCCCTGGTGGTCATAATTATCCCAAACAACTCGTGAATTGAATTTAACTTTTTAAATATTCGAATAAGGTCGACATTAGTGATGGAAACTCCTTATTCAGTTTCGACCTCATTTCTGCATTGGACCTATGAACTGCTGACTGTGCTGCCACAAAAAAGACATGAGCCTTCTAACAATAATTCACATTTAATAAAAAATATCAAAACTAAATGATAAGGACCTACAAGGCCTTTAACCACAAATACAAAGAAAAATTATGTAATCAGTCACAAAAAGAAATAACCTTAGCAAATCTTATTTGGCATAGGATAACATATATATTAATGTACAAAATCCTTACAACCTAAAGTCTTTTTAAAACATATTAATGAGAAGAAGCAAATAAATGCTAATCATTCTCTATAATACGTAAAACTAAAAATAAACTTTTGACTTCAAATGATAACATACTTCTTTTTTATCACAAAGACGAGGGTACAATTTCTTAATACGTATTACTTTCCTTATATAAATATAAATTCGCTAACATTTTGAGCATTGAACTAAAAGTTGTAATTAATGCACATTAACTAAATATATATATATATAAATAAAATTTTCCTCAGCTCGTTACAGATTCATTGCCTAAATACTTTATAAATAATGGTCCATATCATTGTGGAGCAATATGAGCATTTTCATAAAGATATTAATGTGATGGAAAGACAATATCAGGGCTCTGCATTAACAATACCAATTTAGACTAAATATAAAAAGTTGCTATTTATTATTACTACTGCTTCTTGAAAATCTCTAGCTCATTAGAAAATACAATTTTGATACAATTACAATTACAAAAAAAAAAAAACAGTATAAAGTATTTGTAATATATAAAATGTGAGCAAGATGATTGGATTTAAAATATTTGCTTATACTAATTATTATCAAATAATTTCAATGATACTGATCATTACTTACGGGAATATCAGCAATGAGAAAACAATTATAATCAGCTATTAATGCTGAAAAGTAAAAGTTGGCTTATGCTAATGGGCATAAGCACTCAACACATAAGTAAAATTGATTTAGTTTGATTCCCGATACAGCCATCTGTAATATTTTTAGTATCTGTAGTGGCCAAGAGTGGTGAAGTGTCACCTTATGAAGGTTGCAATTTATTTCTTGACAGAATCCAGATAATGGTCTCTTTACTTTGTCAACCAAGCTACAATATGTTGGTAACTGGTAATATAACCTGCCCAACTTACCTTGAATTGAGGTGAGTAGCTAAGAACATTAAACTTTAAAAAAAGGATCTATTTGGACACAATGCTTAGTAACACAAACCATATTATGTCTATAAAAATTATTAATAATTCATAAATATGATAAAACATACCTGTTTGAGTATTTAGTTCAAATGTTTTCAAAACATTATCCAAACCTCCACTATACACATGTATCGCATCCTAGAGAATAAAAAGATTAAATTAGGTATATAGTTTAAGATAATTATAGTAATAATTAATAGTTAGTTGAATAAAAACAAATAATGACACACACACACACACACCTACACAGTCTAATTTATCTGTAAAGTTCATTTAAAATTAATTTTAAATATTTTGAGATTGTGTATCATTAAACAATTTTTAATGTAATGGAGATATTACTCAAAAAGTTTCACATTATCAGGAGAGGGCGTCACATTTTTATCTGTACTCATTACCACATCAGGAGAGAGCAATCTATCAACACTTTTGGTAAGTAACTGCTCTGCATTTAATTGCAAAATTCATATTCATTGGAGTTATTACTGAAATCATTATTCATGTTGAATTCTTTCATTAAGGTTGATTGAGTAGTAAAAAAAAACTAATTGATCCTATTTATCGGTTGAGTAAAGTCAAATGTGCAGTGAAAAAAGTTATAGTATGTTGGGTGTTTCTTTATATGGATATTGATAGCCAACCTTATTGTGGAATTGTATAAATGGAATTGAATTAATCTCTATTTAAATAGTATACTAATTATATACGTAATTAGTAAATAGTACTATCAAATCAGAAATGATACAAGTCCCAGTGCGTAGTGCCGGAATAATATAAAAATTACATTAAAACTCTTTTATAAAACAAGTTTCCTGCTTAAAAATAAACCTTATTACAGCATGAATGTGCAAATTAAAGGAAATCATACATATAATGAGAAAAATAATAAATAATGATATTTTTTTGTGTCTGATGGTTAAGCGTCAGTTGAGCAAAACAATCACAAAGAGAAGATTCAAGAAAATAAGTCAAACAAGGAATATCTTAAGGTGACGGTGCCTAAGCATTACTGAAATAGCCAATAACTCTAGTAAAATGTCAAAAATGTAGGTTAACAATACCGAAATAATTATTAAAATAAATTGAAAGAGAAATTACAGAATCAGAAGACATCAAAATGGTGGCAAAGGAGAAAATTACCAGGTATTAATGTGAACATGTTAACATAATGTAATTCATGTCAGGTAAAAAATACTCATTAAGTATCTAAAAAAGTATATAATGATAAATAATATAATCATCCATTCTCAAAGTGGGAACTTGAATATACTTTATATAAAGCATTGATCTGCTCCTAACTAGATTATGGAAGTTTACTGTATGGCACAACTCGCTTTAAAAGCCTAGGCAAACTTAATACTGTTCAAAATTAGCATTGAAATGGGTGCCTCATGACAAGCCCCATTCGAAGCTTATGTACAGAGTCTGGAGTGCCACCTCTAGAATATAGGAGGCAATTGCAACCTATAAATTATTAAGCTCCCTTATACTTACAAAACCCCCATCCAACCTATAACTATATTTTAAAATCTAAATACTCCAGACAGTTCCTACAGAAGAAATATACACAGTCAGCAAAAACAGAAAGATTAGTATCCACTATTAATGAGTTAAAAGCAACAAAAGTAAATAAACCAGAGATAAACACACTTTCTCGGACTCACCAATCTCAGAGACTATCCAAATACTGCATACTAAACAGTTTTACAATATAAACAAAAAAAAAACTTCAGCATCTCATTCCAACCCCTCTTTATGGCTGTGAATTATGGGGATGCCTAAAATAGAGCTTGGACGTATACTTGTAAAGTATTCGAGTCTACAATTAAAAATGTCATAACCTACAGGTGTCAAGTTTGGGGCCACTAAACTATGAGGAGATCGAAAAGGTGGAGCGATATTTCATTAAAAAAAATTTTAAATTACCAGTTAATACCCCAAATTACTTTGTATACCTAGAAATTAATAGAAAATTAGTCCACATGTTCACACTAAAAATTTAATTATATTTTAAAAATATTAGATTATGTACATTTATAGCAAGAGAAATAATAAAACAAAATATGACATGGTTTAAAGAGTGGGGGTACATTGCAGACAAAATAAATTATAAATTAAATTTAACTTCAAACTCTGTGGGTACTTGGGAGGGAGAAATATACAAAATGTTAGAACTGTACAATGATTATTTTATTCAAGTTTGCCATGCACAAGCATCAGAGGGCACACACCACGGCCTCTACAGCTCTTTAGATAAAACAATAGATTACCATAGCCATTTGAAAGTAGCAAAAAAATTAGCTTAGTTATGAAATGATGGCATGCCGGTTCGCTGTTCAAGCTCAAAACCCAGTTACCTAAATCCTTATTCCTAGTCCTTCGATCCTACCTTTCTGATCGCTTCTTCCAAGTACGTTGTGGTAACAAATACTCCAATCTTTACCCAATTCAAGCTGGATTCCCCCAAGGCAGCGTCTTGGGTCCATATAACCCACCCTGCCGTCTGTCAATGGCCCCGAGACCTGTTGTAATAATGTTATTTGGAGTACTGGCACTGGCCAGATTCTCCACTCATGACCTGTGTGTGTGTGATGTCATGTGCCCATAACCAGCTTCCATTGGCGTTTAGTGTCAGTGACACGCCTGGGAAAGGAGGCAGGAGCCTCCCGGACTCCTGCTTTGCCCTCATTCCTGGGGAAGAAGCTTAGCTCGGGGACCCCAGGCAAATCGTAAATTTATTTATATTATTTTTGTTTTGTTTTTATGGAATGATTGTATACATACTTAGCACTATTACTTATTGCCCACAAGTGGCAGATTGTAATAATTCAATAAATTATATCTAAAAAAAAAAATGTAATGAAATGTAGAGGGGAACTTCTGCATCTAAATTACAAACCATTTGATTTACAAAATATAAAGCTATGCTCACTGTGTAATTTGAACGAAATTGGAAATAGTTTTCACTTCCTAGCAATATGTCCCTTTTTAAAATTGCATAGAAAAAAATACTTAAAACATGAGCTGATCTCAAATCAAAAACTAATAAATATTTTGAATGGGGAGAATTTAATAGGTTTATATAATTTTGTAAGAAATGCAGGTCGATATAGAAATTTTTTAATTTCAGAATTTAATTATTAATGTCAAAAGAAAATTTAATTTATTTTTAGTTTTGTTATTATTTATTAGTTCAATCAAACTCCCGGCAGACGGCATAAAGTACCAAGCTGTGGTTGCTAAAGTTGTAAATAAAAAAACTTTAATTAATTTATTAGAAAAGAGCATTTATATCTATCTATCTAGTAAATAACAGAAGTCCATTAATTCCTGTTTATATTTTATAAATAATAAAAAATAAAACATTTCATATGAAACAACCAAATAAATAATAACTACAATTAATTTTATTGTTATATGATATAATTTTTTTTTTAGAATTTAAAATTAATATTAGTATTTAAAAGGTATGGCCAATTGACTAGCTAATACAAATGACAATTATTTCAAGAGATCACTCACCATATTTTTTTTCTGAGTTTAAGATCAAAGGTCTGTAGTTAAAAAATCATCCAAACAGATTATATACCTTTGTTTTATGTATTATAATTAATGCATAGTTGTAATTTGTAGTTGATGCGCATGACTAAACAGACTTTATAGTTATTACATAAGCAATATTCTATGATTAAATACATTACCTGGAAACAAACATCTAACACAGGTCTTGAATGATAATATTTGGCACGTAACGAATTACTTTGAATATGCATTAGAGACACTGTTCTGTCCCATGATGATACTAATAGAAATTGAGACGAATTTGGAGCAAATGTTACACAAGATATTGGATCTGGAGTAGTGTAATTCAAGTGGAATTCGCCTCGTGTTTCTGTACGCATAATCTAAAACAAAACAAAAATTAACATTGCCAAAAATACAGGATTAGACAATTATCACTTATACATTACTAAAATTAATTTTATGTTTCGTTTAGTTTTAAAACGCCCTGGGAATTTGGGAACTTTAAGGACTCCATCGTCCTTCCTTTCAGACATTAATAACATATGTTAATAAATTAAAAAAAAATTTAAGTGTTTATAACATATGCAATTATTAAGATGGCAGTGCATGGAGGTTCTAGAAGTATTTGCCATAGCTCATAAATTTGGTTCCTCTTATCATTATTTTAAAAACTCTGACATATAAAAATATCCTACCTGGTTTAGATTGCACCAATCTAATTTGAACTATTATGATTTTAGTAAAATATGATTTTTAGATGTTACATCTTATAATCCCTTTCACTTCATCACTGCACTTTATAAGAGAATAATAACTGTAGTTTAAGAGTGAATATAATCTATAAGTCATAATATATGACAAGATATATGATATATGTAATTGAAGATATAAGACAAAGTAACACAATTAAACAAATGTGCAAACAATGATTAAAAATAAAACAAAGGTAAAAATTCTATTAGGTTTTTTGGCCAGTAATTTAAAATAAATTAGAAGATGGATATTTAACAAACAAAAGATTAAATCTTACTGATCTAATCACAGAATAAAAATTAAAGTAAGTCCTAAGTAATTAATAAACATTACTCATTAATAAAAAATAAAAGGTTCATTGATTAAGAAATTAAACTAAGGTATTCGTAAAACAATTAACATCAATGAAGACGAAAATATATAATAAATAATTCAAAAATCAAATAAATGGCATTATTGACAACAAGGAAAGGTAACAAAAACTCATATCAGTTATAAATGAAAATAACTTTTAATATGGGGCATGTTGTCCGCAAAAAATAACCTACTTACATAGACTATATCGCTATTGCTGCATTGAAATTTCCTGAAAACATGATTTGACAGTACTAACAGAAAACTGATTTATAATTAATGTTACAAATAAAATAATATAAACTGATTAGAGTTGTTACAACAATAAAGATAAAAAACTATAAAACCACTAATTTTTTTTTATACGCTTTATGATTTGTATTATGTAGCCTTCTGGTCAGAAATATATTATGTTTCTTTTTCTGTTCATGTTTGTTATTCTAAAGGGACTTAGTCCCAGAATAAAGTTACATTTCTATGAAGTCTATCTTAGAAATGTCTCATAGGTAATAACATTTATTTTTAGCAGTAACTGTTGTAAGTGAGATGAACACTGACAGAAGGAAGTAATTTTTCATTTAATGTGAATAATTTTAACATTTTTAATACATGAGTGCTTTTTATGGAGAAAATAATAACCTTTCTTAAACAAATTCAAAATTATGTAACAGATAAATAGCTATATAAGAGGTCTTACACTGAGAATGAAGTAATTTACATATATTTAAGTGTTCAAACTTAAACAAATGTTTTTCATCCATACATTATTAATAGATAACAAACACTGGGCACAAGGCAGTTAATTAAACATTAACCAACACTTACTACAATATTGGGGTAGATTGAAAATTAACCGGGGTAGTTAAGATAATATTTAATAATGCAAGAGTTAAACATTCCTAACAACTTTAAAATCAATCAAATCAACTTCAGCCTGAAATAATATTCAAAATAAGCACTGTACCGGCATTGTAATGTTGTATAAGATAAGTATGAATGAATTAGTCCAATATAAAAATAAAATGCTCAAATATTTATACATGATTAACATATTAAGAGGTGTCACCACAAAACTACAAACCATTAATGGTCTTGCAATAGGAAAACAAAGAAAGAATAAAATCTTTAAAACGCTAAAAATGATTATTTGATGTTATTCTTAAAGTTAAATAATAAATTGGATCCAAATCTTCAAGATAATAGGTAACAGGAAAATATTTACTATAACTACTACAAGTTGTACACACTTATAAATAAACAATTGTTTAATAAACAAGATATCCTGAAGTAAACAACTCCCCACATAATTTTAAATTTAAAAAATAATTAATGCATAACAAAAATGAATACTTGTGTGTATGATGCATATGAAAAGAACTTACGATATATTTTAAAACCAATCTATTAACCTAGAAAAAAAATTCAGTTGATAATTAATCAAAACAAAGCAACATAACATTTGTAAACTACTAACTTCCGAACAAATCTTTCCCTCCAAATACAATTCCAAGGAGCTAATTTATGGAAAGTAAAAGATGCCACAAAAAGATGAATGTGCCAAATCTATCTACTCAACATAGAAGAAGAAAGTCGATTTTATTTTTAATCTGTGATGTAGATGAAGCATTCAATCTTCACTATCTTTACGTTGAACACACTCCCGTTATAGACTTGTCGTCCAGGACTGGATGCTATTTGTTCTGCTGGAAGCTTATGTTCGAAAAACCTTATCCTACTTTCAAGAGGTTTGCAGTTTGAAGTTGTAGCAGCCAGCTACCAACACATGTTTATTTTGATTATTACTTTATATATACCTGTTTTTAAAAAATATCAATTTTGAATTGAGAATAAAAAATATATCTTCATTAGTGAACGCGTATATTTGAATTTTTTATACCTCACTTACACTAAAGTTGTGACCCCGAAAAAGAACACAACAAATTTGAATCGAAAGACGAAAGAAGTCTGTGGCTCTGAGCTCAGACCGAACATAAGTATTCCAAACTTTTGGAAAGCAGACCCAGACATTTGGTTCTGTTAGACTGAAGCGATTTTTTACACAAACAAAGTAACCAACTCACTCATTAAATTTTAGTGAATTTTAGTAAATTTTAGCTAACCTCAACACTGAAATACTTGAAGATGTGGCAGACTTAGTTAAGAATCCCCGATTGATAGTTACGAAGCCATTAAAAGGAAACTGATTCTCACCTACACAGAATCAGATAATCTTCGTAATCGGCGACTCCTAGAAGAGAAGCATCTATCTCCAGGAGAGCGACCTTCCCAACTTCTAAACGAGAAATTTATTTAATTTGAAGCTACATAATTGTAGTATAATACATATTATACCTATATTACGAGACAACTTTTTTGAAGGGAGTAATATTTTGGTGTGGTTTAGTGATGGGGGTTAACCCTACCCCATGAGTCAACTCTAGTTACCCCACTGCTAGAGTGTGGTTTAGGTTTATTATATCAGAGAATGTGACGCTCTATTGACATTGCTTATTACATTCTAGCATCTCATTTAAAATTAAATTGTTGTTTTTGGTTAAAATTAAAAGATAGTTTATATTGATCTGTAAAGCAAAATATCAATAAATTGTTGATAGGAGACAGAGTGGAGGGGATGTAAAACTGGTGGAGGAAGGGTGTAACAGTGGTGGATGGGGTTGTAAATGCAGTGGAGGGGGTGTAAAAGTAGTGGAAATGAGAAAGTAAGAAGAAGCTACTTCCTATGCTGAATATTGAAGCTGAAACTACTGCTGTCTAATTGTGTGTAGTGCGAGTCTAAGTAGTGAAATTTTGTCTAGAAGGATGGGTATTTTGACCAATAAAGACGATTTCAAAGACTAACAATTTATTATGTATTTCTTCTGCTTGAAGAATATTTTCCATACTGAAACTCTCGATAAATTATATCTTTGGAAAATATTAAAAATTGGATATAGTGGCACTACAAGAGATCCGTTGGGGAGATACTGATATAGTATCCCTTGACAAGTACATATTAATAAATAGTGGGCCCAAGGGAAACCAGAGAGGCACAGGCTTAATTATTAAGAAAAGCATCCGACATGCACTACTTGGATACAGCTATGTAAATGACAGGATTTGCAGAATCCGAATGAAGGGTAGATTCTGCAACATATCATTGATTAGCGTCCATGCCCCTTGCGAGGATTCAGAGGAACTGGACAAAGAAACATTCTATAGTAGTCTGGCCAGGATATATGAGCAGATACCAATATATGACACTAAGATAGTACTTGGCGATTTCAATGCTCAGATAGGCAAGGAAGAGGTGTACAGACCTACGATCGGGCAGGATAGCATGCATGAAGCAACGAATGATAATGGATTTCGAACTGTTGAATTTGCAATTTCTAAAGGAATGAAGATCATGACCACCATGTTCTCCAATAAAGGGATTCAAGACATAGATATAAGGAGAGACTCCAACAACAGTGCCGGGGGTGGACTGGAGAGGAGGAGGAGCACAGAACAAAGGTGGTAGAGATTGAGAGAATCTATTAAGCGCATGAGGTATTGGGGGGAAAAAAGACCAAGAAATGGAATCCGTGGTTTGATGGTGAATGTGAGAGGGCCTTACAAGAACGGAAAGAAGGTCGGATGAAGATGCTCCAAAGGAAAACCCGTAACACATACGAGGCATATTCTGAAAAAATAAGAAAATGTAAAAGAACAATGCGAGATAAGAAAAGAGCATACGAAACAAGAAAACTTGAAGAGATGCAGGGAATGTTTCAAGCACATGAGATCCGAAAGTTCTATAACGGCGTTAATTGGCTAAGGCAGGGCTTTAGACAACAGAATTCTGTTTGTACCAAAACGGGAACTTTCTCACAGACCGTGAACAAATCAAAGGAAGATGGATCCATCATTTCAAAGAAATGTTGAATATAGAGACGAGCATCATGCACCCCGCCCAGAATTATCAAACAGACAGTGAGAATGTAGAGGAGGATGTACCACCGGATAGAGAAGAAATATCAGAGATATTACGGTCACTTAAAAATAACAAGACCCCAGGGTCTGGTGAAATTCCATCGGAACTACTAAAACATGCGGGAGAAGACATCTGAAATGAGATGTACAAAGTGATCTGGGATGTACGAACTGAAGAAAAAATGCTAACTGAATGGGGAGAGGCTGTCATAGTTCCTATATACAAAAAGGGAGATAAGCTGAAATGTGAGAACTACAGGTGGATAGAGCTTTTACCCACAGTCTACAAAATAATGTCTGTGGCAATATACCGAAGGATACAGGAGTGAAGTGAAAGATTACTGGGAGAGTATCAGAGCGACTTTCGCCCAGAAAGATCAACTATTGACCACCTATCCTCTATCAGGCAGATGCTGGAGGAGGCATACGAATACAGCGACGAGGTCACTGGGGATATCTGGTAAGCTTATAAGATTGACGAGGATGACACTGGAAGGGACAAGTTGCTAGGTCAAAACCAGGGTATCTCGGACAGCTTTGACGCTAACATTGGCTTAAGACAGGGAGGCCCATTATCGCCGCTACTGTTTAACCTTGCCGTAGAAGTGGCAATTAGAAAAATAAAGACGGACCTTGGTGGCACTATCTATAATAGGCTCACACAACATATGCGGATGCGGATGATATTGTCATCACTGGCAGGTCCAAGGCAGCACTAGCAGGCGCAGTTGAAGAGTTCAAGAATGCCGCATATGATTTAGGACTCATGATCAGTTAAGAAAAGACTAGATATATTAAAACATCTCGGCAGATCAGGGAGAGGGTAGAAACTATGGTATTGGGAGGAGAGGCATTCCGGAGCTGCGATACATTTAAGTATCTGGGGGGAATAGTTACGGAGAATAACAGTGTGGAAGCCGAAATAAAAGACAGGATGGTTGCAGGAACGAGGTGTTTTTACGCCCTGCAAAAGGCACTCCGATACAAAAGTCTCTCCACAAAAGCAAAGATATTTTTATGCAAAACAGTGATTAGACCAGATGTATATGGCAGCGAGACGTGGACTCTAACCAAGGAAAACAGGAAAGCCCTACTGGTCTGGGAGAGAAGAGTCCTGAGAAAGATTTTCGGAGCGGTCAGAGAACAGCATAGATGGAGAATTAGAAGCAATGCCGAGCTAGAGGAACTTTATGGTGAGCCAGATATCATCACAGTTATTAAGAAGAGCAGAATCAGATGGCTGGGTCATGTTGAGAGAATGAGTCCCTGCAGATTGCCAAAAATTATGATGAGTGGCATACCAGGAGGTAAAAGAAAGAGAGGGAGACTCAGGAACCGATGGATCGGTGATTTGGAAGAGTACTTGAGAATAATGGGGATCAGAAATTGGAAGAACCTGGCAGTGGACCGTGAGGAGTGGAGTAGAGTGGTGGGAGAGGCCCAGGTCCTACAAGGACTGCAGCGCCCATTAGTAAGTAAGTAAGTAAATTAAAAATTAAACGAATAAACAGTTAAAACTTGTAACTCAACTCGAAGCGACAAACTACGGAATAGATACCAGAAATTAAGCTCGATAAAGAAGAAACCATAGATCTTTCAAACATTGTGGTAATTGATTTCGCTTACAGTAGTAATTTTCAAACGTGTACACCATTATATTTTATATCTTCTACAACCTACCTTAAGGAAGTTGTAATGTTTTGGATGAATAATGTATATTTTTGAAACGCTTTAAAATAAACCAATCGGTAAAGGGTATACAAAATATACGCTTAGTTTAGTAAATGGTTAGTTAGTTGTATAAGGTGAAAATATAATAGTGTATTTTATATTTTATTTTTACGATGATAAACTGTTAAAATATTGTTGCTCTTTGGAAACTTCTTCATAACCTTAGAAGGCATGTGATAATTGATAACGATTCTGTCAGTTTTGAGTGAATGAAATCTTAAATTTATTTTAATGACTTTTTTAACTTTTAAGAATTTTGTTTCTCCTTATAATATCTGTGAGTTTTTTAAATCTTTTAAATGCTATTTATTTTTTATCATTGTGAAATTAATTCTGGATCTCTTAAATTAAATTTTGATACTTCCTTATTTTTCCTTTTTTTTGTGTAAAAACGAAGGGTCAAATATTCAGTTGTTAAATTTTAAACACATACAATATTAGTTTTTTATTTGTTGAACACATTTATCTAATGACAAATTATTTTGGAAACATTAGGTTATAGTTTATCTTAGTCTTAAATATTATCTTAATTGAAGTAGACCATTCCTTTATTAGCAGGATCTTATATAGTAATAATGTCGACATTTCCTATTTAATATCCATGTTTTGACATAATGAATATCATCTAAGTTAATGGTTTTTATTCTGTTACTTGTTGATAATGCAAATTTATTTTTTTCTCCTTGTTTAAATGTTTAAATATTCATCATACCACGAAAATATATTAAGAAATATTTTACTGTTTAGTCTAATTGGATCTGTTAGTGATAATCAAATTATAAATAATGGAATTTAGACAATGATTTCTCTAAATAGACTCCTTGCTTGAAAAATATTATAGTTTCTAATTATGATCTTAAGTATATTCCTAGTTGGCTGTATTGCTCTTAGTAGAGTGATAGGTTTATCTCATCCTGGAAATAGTATTGTCATCCTGAGAAAAATACTATATCTGTAGTATTACCTACTTATTAGGATAATATCTACCCTGTTAAGTGGTTACCAATCCTGCTACTTTTTATTTTTCTCATGCTGAACTGTATGATTTTAAATTTCACGTAATTTAACAATTCTAATTTCTAGCTTTGAGATGAATATGAACAAATTTCACCAAAATGAATTGATCAGCCTGTATTCTACCATTTTATAATGACACACTCATCACAGAAAGAAATGTCTTCATTAGATTAAGTTGGTTTTTAAATTAGTTATTCCGATACCAACATTTATATTGATAAAAGACTTAATGAGCCTGTAGTCTCTATGCTGATACTACCAATTGATGCTTACAAAATTCCATACATGACTTACCTCCCAAACCTGTAAGATCACCCTTAAGGCAATCGTCTCATTACCCCTTTGATATTTACAAGTCGGCTCATCCTAATTATCTTTTTAAGAATTCGATAATAAATCAAAAAAATGTTCACATTGATAACTAGGAATAAAATGAAAAATTAAGAAATATTAAAATAACAAATGAAAATAATAATTTGCAGAAATACAAAAATAATTTTATAGTTGGAATATTATCTGTCTGCAGTTTTCAATAAATTTCTCTCAGATAAGGAGAAATGTTTGTTAAATAGCCAACATTGCGACCTACATTGCAGGTCTTCTTCAGGGCTAAATATGCAAAATACAGACAATTAAAAATTAAAGAATTGTTAAAAATTACTTCAATTTTCTTGCTTACTTACTTACTTTCAATTGTCTGTATTTTGCATATTTAGCCCTGAAGAAGACCTGCAATGTAGGTTGAAACGTTGGCTATTTAATAAACATTTCTCCTTATCTAAGAGAAATTTATTGACCTTCACCTGGACCATTCTCTTCCACATATACAATCAAGGTCAACTATTATCATTCTACGTTTATACTATTTTCAATTGTCATTTTATTATAGAAATTTTAACATATGCATGAAAATGACAGTTAATTTGGAGTATGTTTATCTATTTATTTTTAAAGTTTTATTTATTTAGTTGGTACATCTCTTTTCATATTTGATTATTTCGAAAAGAAGTATTTTTATTTTAACTGTTTCACCTAAATATAATCACTATTAATTAAGTACTTACTACTAATTAATTTATTATTATCATCTAAATATAATTGTTTATAATCTATAAAGAGAACTTGTTGCTTTTAATTAAAATTTTAAACTGTATTTTTTAATTTTTATAATAATTAATTTAATTTATTAATTGTTTTGTCGTTCAAATGATATTGACATGATGATTTTTTTTTGTATATGTAATAGTTTCATATGGCTGACAACCTAAATCCTGGTGATTTCTTAGATCTCATGATGGTCAACATTGATAAGCTACACTATAATTATCTTTCTGCTCATGAAAGTTTAAGGAAGTTGGATGAAAAAAATCATTTAGAAGGTAAGTTTTCATTTATGTCTTCTCGGTTTTCCAAAACAGTAATAACAAAGGAGGTTTTAATAAAAATTACATTATTTTTATTTTTTAATAATAAAAAAAATCTATTGAATAAGCATATACACTTAATAGGGATTGCTAATTTTTGTCGAAAAGTTTAATTTTGTCTATGTTGGTCCTCCTTATTCCTTTGCACTAATAAATGTTTGTCTATTTATTGTTTTTTCTTAAGATCTTTTAGGAAATAGTAAGTATATTTTAATTGACATGTATTCAGCATCTGTATAAGAATTTGTAGATTGCAATTTTACTCTTTTTCTTCCAATTCTAAAATAAAGTGTATATATGCATTATTTTAAATGATCAATGAAAATAAATTATGATGGATTGAATTGTTCAGGGGGTGCAGTCAATGATAACACAAAAAATAAGCAAAACTTATTTTTTATTGATGGTGCCAACATTTCAGCTTACATTGTAGGCCTTCTTGAGGGCAAATAGCAGTGACTTGTCATAACACTAAAACTGTCAAACTGGTTTTAGTGTTATTTCAAAGTAACCCTTTGAAATGACTGTTTATTTATTGGTACATTCCATACTTCAGTATACCATGTGTAATTACTTATTTATAATATGAATTAATAACATATGTAATAATTAAAATGTATGCAAACACGTTATTATTTATATTCTGCTACCACTAACAAAAATTAAAATTATCAAAATGATTATAGATGCTTTACTATGTGTATATATTCTTAATTTGATGTAAACTTTTCAAAATCGATATTATTAATGAATTCGGGCCGAAATGTATTATATAGCTCGTGTTCAGATACTGACCAATCTTTTCCTCTTAATATTATTGAAATAATTAATTTGGATCTTTGCCTTTCATATATTTGGCAGTCTTAAATTATGTGTTTTAATATCTGTTCTTCTTTGCTTATTGAACAAGTATTGTCATTGTTGAGTGAAATCGGTGTATGATTTGGTATGCCCATGTCGAGTACATATACCTACATATGAGTTCAAACTAAAACATGTGCTAGTTTGTAATTTGTGTATTTTATTAATTTGTAGTTATTGATTGTCAGTCTTGGAATAAACCTACGTAAACTTGGAGATTTATTTGAATTAGCCTAATGTTTGTTCCACCTCAAAATTGATTTATCCCTAATATGAATTTTATAGAATTTTATGAATGATATATTTTCTGTAAGCTGGTCTATACAAGACATACAGTCCGTGTTCAGAACTAATTGTATCAATATAATGTTATCTGTGTGTATGAGGATGTTTGTATGTATGTTGGTTGGAAGGTCAAGAAGGAATTCTGTTCTTTTATGTCTGTGTATTTATTTCTCAGCTTGGTACTATGCACTATTTCACTTTGTACTGTGCACTTCGCATCTTCCCATTTTTGCCCCAAAGTAGCAACAAGCACAGCCTACATTATTGTTTTCTTTACTTCCATCTGTGTATTGTTAGTGATTACTGTATGTGTATCCTTATGTCCTGTCAAGTGTGTATAAAGTTTGACAAGTGTTTATGGTTATAACCAATCTAAAGGTTCAGATTTTCGTTCTATCATGCTATTTTCGATGTCTCTTTAGTTTTCATTACGCAGTTTTATCGGTGAAAGTTGTACTATTTCGTTAACTTTTAGATTGATAGGCACAATTCCTGCCAAGACACAAGCTGCGTCATATGAGATCGTTTTATTACGCCTTAACAATCTTGATTCAAATAAACCTTTGAAGTTGTTGAAGTTTCTAAAGATGGGATTTTTTTCAATTGCTTTGTTCCAAATTGGCACTGCATAAAGCATCTTGGAAAACCAAAGGAAAAACACATCTGCCTATGCTTACTTTGTAAGAACCCCCCTTTATAAAATAAGTTGTACTTCATTATTTTATAAATTTGTGTAAAATTTATTAACTGCACCCTCCGACAGTTTTCAATATTTCTCTAGACACATCAGTTACCTATTTCTTCAATATAAAAAAAAAATTGACCGCAAGTAAATAAAAAACTAAATCAATAGTATTTTACTAATATAATACCTTTACATAGTAGGAATATTACTCATTAAACTCAACAATTATCAAAAATCTATTTGATAAGATTTCGACATATATTAAACAATGATAAAAAAAATTTAACTTTAAAAATCATTATTTGAATGATTGTAGAATGAAGAAAGGTAGCCTGTTATCATCAAAATTGATTTAATAGTACAATCTCTTACAAAAAAATCTCTTATGACATTCCTGTGAAATCCTCTACTCCTAAAGTTGTACTATATCTTTCCTTAATCTGGACCTTCCATCCTATTAATCCCTGCTTTATAATCACGATCCCATTCAATGGAACGAAATATACTCCTGACAGAGACCAAACAGCTGGGTCAACCTTCTGTACAGATGACTCCCTCATAATACAGAGCTGAGGAGCAGCGATTCATCATCCATATAGAATGTTATGTTTTAATTTATCTTACTGTTTAACACATCTCGCGCCAAGCCCTAAAATCGCGATTTACTCATTCGGGCCAAAATCTTTTTCCATGATTTTTCATCAATTTTCCGTGTGTGCACCGGTGATCACGCGGCCCCAGTAAGTAATTTTAAGTAATTTTTAATTAAGGTTGCTTGTGGATATGTGAACACGCGGCCCAAACGAGTACTCAGGTCGTGCGCACCGGTGCCGCACATGGCGCTAAATGAGTTAAATATTTACCTTATATGTAATTATTTGGTAATAGTGTTTTGCCTTAATTTAATTTTTCTTATATTAATTATAACATTTATATTTTAGGACACATAAAAGATTATTTGATGGTGGCTCCACATGAAAAAAAGTTTTGTTATCGTGAAACCAGTCATATTCTTCATAAAAGTGCTGAAACAATGGAAAATTTCAGTGGATATGGAGCTTCTGCTGCATGGACAGCTATTGCTGCTTATGCCCATAACCTTTTAGCACAATCATGGAGGAAAGAGTTCAGGGAAATTAAAGTAATTATCTTGTTTGAAAGTTTTAGCACTTTAATTAATTAGTTTTGTGTGTGTGTGTGTGTGTGTGTGTGTGTGTGTGTGTGTGTGTGTGTGTGTGTATGTATTAAAGCACAATATATTTTAGACATTGATAAATATTTTTAACAATATTGTTAGCTTTTAATAGAGATGAATATGGTGATATTTTAAATTAACAAGCAAAAAAAAAAAAAAATAGTTCATAATATTATATAAAGTTATAAATATTGTAAATAGTATCTGTAGTAAAATTATTTTAATTTTTTATTATTTTAATAATTCCTGTTAATTTTTTTGTAATTAAAGGCTATATTCATTCATTCATGGTGATGTTTACTGTGAGCTTCTTCTTCTTAAAAGAGAGATTATGATTCAAGATTGTAGTATTGATAAATCGAGTTTATAGTAACTTACATTAATCAAAAGTTAAAAGTTTTATAAATTTCAAAATTCTCTTACTCCATAGTGCTACAGCCATGTAAAGGATGGGACCATGTTCACAAATCTGTTCTGTTCTTCTAGGGACAACTGCTCTACGCTCGGCGAGCCTCCTCCATCTTTTGATTTCCAATTTTTCCATCTTAAATCTGGATGCCCCATTATTTATGTTATCTATATAAAAATTAGAATATATGGGATATATTTCATTATGATAAGTATGTAATGGAAGATAATCCAATTCAAAATAAAGTAATCTATAAAGTTTTTGAAAGTTTATTTCTTCTTGAAACTCAATACATTTAAATTTTATGTTTTTATTCAATAGCTGGCACATGAAGTTAATTTATTTCAAATTATAGAAAATTAATTTTTTTATTTGAAAAGAAAAGATATGACTAGGACCGGGACTCGAACCTGGGTCTCCCACCTATCCCTGGTGGTGCTTTAGCCACCTCAGCCATCCTGGTTCCCTTCTCGGTCAGTCATATTCCTTCTTTTCACTGATCCTATATCTCCGTGTTCTCACAATTTGTGATACATACACAGGGAGAATGTTAATTAAACATTACTTTTATTTTTGGATCTTATTGAATCACGTCATTAAATATTATTATAATTTATTTTATTTTATTTTATTGATATAGGGTATAATTTTTTTATATATTTTATTTGAAAAGATAAGATATGATCAGGGTCGGGACTCGAACCCGGGTCTCCCACCTATCCGTGGTGGTGCTTATGCCACCTCCGCCATCCTGGTTCGCTTCTCGGTCAGTCATATCCCTTCTTTGACCTGAGTTCTAGTCCCGGTCCTGGTCATATCTTTTCTTTTAAATAAAAAATTAAAAAAATTATACCCGATATCAATAAAATAAAAGAAAATAAATTATAATAATATTTAATGACGTAAGTCAACAAGATCCAAAAATAAAAGTAATGTTTAATTAACATTCTCCCCGTGTATGTATCGCAATTTGCGAGAACACGGAGATATAGGATCAGTGAAAAGAAGGGATATGACTGACCGAGAAGCAAACCAGGATGGCTGAGGTGGATAAAGCACCACCAAGGATAGGTGGGAGACCCGGGTTCGAGTCCCGATCCTGGTCATATCTTTTCTTTTCAAATAAAATATTTAAAAATATTAAAAAAATTATACCCTATATCAATAAAATAAATTATAAAAAATTAACTTTTAAAAATTAATTTGGGTATTTAATTCAAAGTCTTTATTATTAAAACAGCCTTTTGCTTTTAAGCTCATTTTTTCAGAGTATAAGGTATACTGAACAAAACCCTGTATTTTTTTGTTTTGGGATTGAAAATTTGATAACATGCTTGGAAAAATGTATAGAAAATTATGGTAAATGTTTCGATTTCATAAAGTTGTATTGCTAATTAACCTTTCCTTCCAAAACTGACATTTCATATTAAGTAACCCAATAAATCCATACAGCATTAAAATGCCAGTGCAAGAGCACTGTTGATGAAAATTTAACACACATGATCAAAGAAGTGACATCAAAAAGGGAGCTATTTTTCAATGATATATTTTTCTTCTTACGAAAATTGTTTTTATTATGGGAGGTAGTGATTAAATAAGATTCTAATGAATAAATTTAATATTGCAAAAATCACATTGAGGTTTGTTGATTGTATGGTAGAAAGTCATAATGTCTCTTATTCTTACATCTATTTTAACCTATTATATCAGAAATCTAGTTAAATATTTGAATTATTTAAATTAGTCTTCCTGGCTACTAAAAGTAAGAGTGGTGTTTATAATATTTTTTTTTCTTTCAGGTTTATAGTGGCTATTTTAAGCATAATATTGAGAGTGGTTTAACAGGTGCTGAATTAATGTTAACATTAATGGGATACAGACCGATTGGAGATGATGGTACATACATACTAGAAGGACCAGTGGATCCTGATAGAGTTGTCAGTGTATCTCGAGACTCACTTGTTGCTTTAGTCGAGTGCCAGGTAAGTTATTTATTTAATTTATTCTGTTTTAACTATTCTGTGCATCATGGTTCAAATGAGCAATAGGTTTTTAAAAAATCTTAGAACTACTAAGATCAAAGAAAATTATTTACCATTTTATCAAACTTCTAACAGAAGAACTGATGTATTGTTTTGTATACTTACCACATGTGATGTTTGAAACATGGTCACTAACATTAATGGATGAACAATGCATTCTGGTCTTCGAAAATTAGGTATTGCTTAGAATATTCAGTCGAAAAAAACAATGATTTCAATGGAAAATTTAGAAGTCTACTCAATCTATAATTGCAGAGCATGTTCCCTACCTATATAATGATAAATATTTTGGGGACTCTCTACCATCCATTTCCATGGTAAAGAAGTGGTTTATTGAATTTTGATATGGCCTTACAAGCACGGAAGATGCCCGTTCTGGACCCCCAGTTGAGATCTCTATACCCGAAACGATTGAAAAAATTCACGATATGGTTTTAGCTGATCGGAGATTGAAAGTGAGAGAGATTGTGGAAGCCATAGGCATCTCACATGGCTCAGTTGTTTCAATTTTGAATGATCACTTGGGTATGCTTTCCGCAAAATGGCTGTTGTGTTTGCTCACAATTAACCACCAACGCAACCGTGTGACAATTTCGCAGGAATGTTAAGAGTTGTTCAACCACAATATGGATGAGTTTTTGCGCCGTTTCGTAACCGTGAACGAAACGTGGATCCACCACAACACACGGGAGACCAAGCAGCAGTCAAAACAGTGGGTTTCTCAGGGTGAATCGGTGCTAAAGAAGGCAAAGGTGGGTTTGTCTGCCAATAAAGTCGTGGCGACCGTTTTTTGGGATGTACGCGGTGTAATCCACATTGACTACCTTCAAAAGGGGAAAAAAATCAATGGCGAATATTATCCCAACTTATTGGGTCGATTCAATGAAGAATTGAAAAAAAAGACCAAATTTGGCCATGAAAAAAGTTCTTTTCCACCAGAACAATGCAAGGGTGCACACTTGTGCAGTTTCCATGGCAAAAATCCACGAATTGGGCTACGAATTGTTCCCTCATCCGCCTTATTCTCCAGATTTAGCCCCGAGTGACTATTTCTTGTTTTCAAACTTGAAGAAATAACTCGGCCGAAAGAGATTTTATTCTAACGACGAAGTCATCTCACAATCAAATGCATATTTTGATGACCTCTACAGATCATATTTTTCGGAAGGGATAAAGAAATTGGAGAAACGTTGGACTAAGTGTATTGAAACTCAAAGGAGACTATGTTGAAAAATAAAATAACTTTTCTTATTAAAACCTGTGTTTCGTTCAAAAAGTCACAGACTTATTGACCAGCCCTCGTAATTTATGGTGAGGTTCTATTATTTTTGATTTATTGTTAATTTAAGTTTTCTTTAAATTTTCTTCTCGACTGTTTTCTTGTTATTAGTAGTTTGTTTTTTTTTAATTCAGACTAACCAGTCTTTTAAGGAAAAATCCTTAAATTTTTCTGTTGGAAGATGCTAATAATTAATTTAAAATTATCACTGTTTAAATATGCAATCACTCTTGAATTTATATTGTTAAGTAGGTTTTATTACATTTATGTTTATAGTTATTAATCAATCTTTATCATAACTAATAGACTTAACAAAATGATGATTATATGTTTTTAATTTTTTTTTTCCAGATTTTGTGTTCGCTAAAAACGGATTTAATCAAAAGTGGTTTTGATTGTTCTTGGCTTGAGATTCTAGAGTACAGAGAATTACAGCCATGTTCTATAGAACAAGCACTTCATGGATTGATGTTTCAGTATAGTCAAAGATATTTAAACCCTTGTAGACCTGACTGTTATTCAAAATCTCATAATTTTATTGAAAGGCATGGTTATAATCATCCACACTATAGATATCCTAATAATTTAGAGTTACCATATTTTGGAACTGTTTCTAATGGAATTCCATCTCATTCCTGTTCTATGATTAACTCTATGAGCAAATGTGCAACTTGCCAAAAAGATTTTTCTGTTAGTCCACCTTTAAGACAAAATTATAGTTCTGTTCCAACTGCACAACTTATTGAGTTAGAATCATCTTACCTGGGAAAGGATAATTATATTTATGATAATGACAATCAAAGAAACACTGATAAATTTGATTCTAGAATTTATAATAGTAGCTTGAATGACAACAATTCAAATTTGTTGAAATATAAATCCAAAGATCCTAGATGGGATAGTTGGGGAGGAGTAACTTCATATCATTCTCCTGAAAATAAAATAAAAAATCATAAATATGAGTACTCGATTGAAAGGCAGAGGGCTAATGAAGAATTTATTAAAACCGAAGAACTTGAAGAAGCGTTAAAGGCTTTTAGTATGGAGGATTCTCAGCCGTCTTGTTCTACATCTGATTTGAAATCATCTGAAAACAAAATGGTTAAAAAGAAGTCTAAACATGAGTTTAATAGTACTTTACAGAACTCAACCCAGACACTTGGACGTGAAAATATAAAAAAACATGATATAAATTATATGTCTTTAAAAGTTAAATTAAATGATAAGTGGGAGTGTTCCGCTTGTACTTTCCATAACAGTAATGAAAAAGAAGTTTGTGAAATATGTAGTAAAAGTAAAACTTTAGGAAATGAAGTTCAGCCTCTTATTAGTGGTGGTAGGCAATGCCCCAAGTGTACTCTTGTCAATGAAAAGGGTGTGACATCATGCGATGCCTGTGGAACGAATTTAAAAGATTCTCCCACTTACATATAATATATGCTTTTTGAAATACTTTATTTCTGGATAAAGTAGTAAACAAGACCTTATATTTTTTTATATTATCATTTACTTGGCAATATTTAAAATGTAATTATGCTTTAGCAAGAAATTCATCTTTTACTATGATTTTGAACACCATAATTATTATATTGTTAATGATTCACTAAATGTTATAATTGTGATCAATGCTAAAGTTAAATGAACGTTATGTTTGGTTAACTTCTGTGAATAATGATGACTTCATAGCTACTACAAGTTGATTTGTGCAAAACTGGTTAACTGAATTGTTATTTTATGTAATAATGTTTAAGGACCAATTAATATAAAAATGATCATATTACTTTGCTTTAATCGGATTTTTCTGGTGCTATTATAGTTTGTTTTACTTATTGAGTTTTATTCCCAACCTCAATAAAATTTCTGAAGACATTGTGTTTATCTTGAAGCATATTATTTTGGTAAATATTTAAAATCTTCAAAAAATGGTTAGCAATCATAGTCTAACCTTGATTGCTATTGTCTTGTTTATCTTATTTTATAATTGTTTATATTATATGTATACTGATATGTATTATGTAGGGAAAGTTTTGTTTTATTTTTCATTGATATTGATTTTGAAATGTAAATCATTTTTATATTAAGTGAATTATAAATACTGTAATAATGCAAATTATTTTATTTTAAATAAATTAAAATAATTCATTATAAATTATTTTTATTTCTTAATCAAAATTAAATTTTAGGACCATGGTTTTAAAATTAGAGTTGTATAAAGAATTATAATTTTATTTTATAAGACTTAGTTTTTAATGTAATTAATATTTGTGAAGATTGTATAATATTGTGTAACATATTACTTAAAATATATAATTATTTATTTATATAATTATAGTTAGTTTTTGTATATAATCAACCATTGATATTCATCCTTTAATTTTTTTTTATCATTGTTTTAATGTTTTTTGAACCAGTATATTTCACAGACATATGTTTCTTATCAAGATTCATTTCTTTTATTATTTTTTTCCTAAATTGATTGCTATCATCGATTATAATTAATTAATTAAAAATTACAATAATATATTTGTACTTTCTATACAAAATAATAATAATAAGTAATCATAATGATTTTTTTCATTTACTTTTCATGGAAACATATACATACATACTTACTCTTCATCATTAGATTTATCATTATTATAGATAATCATCATTAAAGCATTTGAAATAAACTGTTTTCATAAATTGCATATTTTATGAAACTATTATTGTCGCAATCACATTTTTCTTTTTTTAGAATGGCTAATGAAAAACATAGTTCATTCACATTTCTTATTTATCAATTAACTTGGAGTTGAACGAAGCATACTGGATCATTTTAAATTTGATTAATATAACAAAATGAATGTAGATGAGGTTTTCTATTGGTATTAATTATCTGTCTGTAAGTATCTTTAAGTTAAGAGTATTTTTATATGCTGGAAAAAGTAAACGTCACAATATCTAAAAATAGTTATGTGAAAGATAATTTGAATTCTTAAATGTTAAGGACAAAGTACTATATATACTGTAGGACAAAAACTAACTTACTTTCTAACTCACCAATCAGTGGGATATGATTAATGTATCATAAACATCTTTGGATGTTTTTTAAACATATTATGGGCTTTCTTTATCACATCAGCCTCTATGGTTTTTGTAATTGACATATTTTTATGAGGATAATGGAGAATATTTTTGTTAAACACTCTTAGCTATGCTTGCTCTATAAATAAATATACCTCTTTATCATTTGATCAATTTAAATCTTATTTCAACTGTTTGTGAAGGATTTAAGTAGTGCACTCCTAAAGCAAATAAAAGACTAAATAAATGGAACGATTTAGGAGTAACAATAATAAAATAATTGTTTTTATTTTAATGTAACCAATATTTTAAATATACATAATGTATAAACACACTAAATATGATCTATTTTAATAGCCAGTGTTGCCAACATACTTCATATACAACAATTTTATGTTGTATTGTAAATTATATGATCAATGTAACTTTTTCAATTATCATTCTATCCCCTCATTTAATTTTTTTTTAAATAACTATTTTAGTATTTTATAAAAACAGAAAATGGAAGCTTCAATTTATTAACAGGGATACTAGTTAATTTATTCTAGTCAACCATAAGTACATTTTATGAACGATATTTTTACATAGTATGTATGTGGAATGTAAACAAACTGAAATAATAGCATTGAGTAGAATAAAAAAAATGCAAATCCACTAGCACAACACACACAAACACATGCATACACACATACAGAGGCAGGTTCATATTCCATTTTTCCTTTTAAAAATATGTAATATATAATAATTAAACTCACAAATATGCAATAATAATAAAAAACATAATTTTGCCATATTGTGATGTTTATGTTATCTAAAAAATAAAATATCTTTAAAGCTTTATAATGTATAAATCCACATACAATTTAAGCTAAGGTAAAGCTAAATGAAAGAATACTGAATAAATTTTTATTTTTGTTTTGACTGCTTGGCAGTGTAAAAATCATATTCTACTTCTGGCACCCCACTGAATTTATCATTTTAACCAATATAAAATAATAATTAATCACATCTCTCACTTATACTTTAATATCTTAATAACACTCTTGTCTTATTTCCTCATTAAAATATTCTTTACTAATTTGTTTAACATTATGGAACATACTTTGTATTTTTAAAACATTTTAACATACATACTTTTTATAGTGTGGAACATCTCATGCGGACAAACACATGTTTTTTTCCAATTAAACCACAAAATATAATAAAATGGCACATCTTCCAAATCTACGTTTTAAGATTGATAGATTTGAATCCAAGCTGTTTTCCTATGATTCTACCAACAGTACGTAGAATCAAATAAAACTATGTTTATAAAAATAATATGCTATACATTAGCATTTGTCTTATGGCAAAAATATTACATAAATATTGCAACAAATATATACTAAAAATTAAATATTTACAAAAATAATTATAAAAAATTAACTTTAAAATTTTATGAATATTTCTTTTATCAAATCATCAGGATAAACTTGAAAACAAATGTCACAGTTATATTACAATGAGAATAGTAACCGTTTTCGGTTTTTACACCGTAATGTAAAACTACTAGACTTACACTTGTACATTTTCCAATTTTAATTACTCAAAGCTTAAAGAACATTTCTTTGCTAATTGAATTTAAATGACCTTAAAATTAGTATTGAGCAAATTACATTGACATTAAATTAAAATATATATATTTTTTTATACATTTATTTCATATACCTATGATCAGCCAAGAAATACGGTTTTTTTTTTATTTTAATTTTATGTGTTTATTAGTAATGCTAAATAAATGGCATATCTATTAAACCAAGCACCAGTACAATGATACAGTTATACTTCATAAGGATTTGATTGAGAACATTGTATACTACTACTCCTTTCACTTCCATGAGATAACTTAATATATACAGCTTAAGTATGAACATTCCATACTATATTTCTTATTAGTGAAATGTACACATGGGTCTAGCTTAAAAAACTTTTGATATTTGTTTTGACTGTTGATATATTATTAACAATGAAGCTTTAAAGAATAAAGTTAACCTAGTATTCTACTCTAAATACTATATTGGAAGAATTATCCTTCCATAAAATTAATTTTAAATAAATTAGGCAAGACTTAGTTTTCATATTTATACAAACTGATTTTTTCTACATTATTTCAGACTATTGTGATGTGTAAAAATATACAGTGACCTCTTAAATAATTTCTTTGTACGTATTCTAACAAATATATTAATAACAATAATTTTAGTAAACAATTAAAATCTAAAAGAAAAAAAAGCATGCCTTCTTTCACAATAATCAAAAACATAAGAAAGAATTTCAATAACAAATCAAACAATAAAACATATTTTCAGGTACTCTATAAAGGTTTAGACATGCTTTTGAGCTTTTATTAGTATCATTGTGGCAAGAATTGATTCATATCACTTACTATTTGAGCGATAATCATATTCATAAAGATGACCTACAACTAAATATTTTGATTAAGTTGGAACCATGTACACAATGGATTCATTTCTTATATGGCAAGTTGTTAATACATCACCAGAATTGAGATCACTTTTATCTTATAATATAAAATGGCCATGGAACTTCACTAATGAATGAAGTTCATTTTCTTTAATATCAATAAATTCAATTTTAGAGAGCTTGCCTTAAATACCAAACTGAAACTCTTTGATCTTCTAAATCAAAAATAAACAAGAAAAACAAATAGTATCTATATTCAGATGTAGTCATTATCAAATTTGATAGAAAATATAATTTTAAAATATTTTTTTTTTAACTTAATACTTCTTATTTTTGCTAAAAATATATTGATGGTAGTCATATATAATTTTTAATCTATAAATTAATATAGTCTTTTAAATCCTTTAACAATTTAAAGATAGATATAATAAAAGTCTCAAATAAATTACATTAAAAGAAGCTAAAAATTATTTTATACTACTATGGCATAGTGAATGGGGCTATTGACAATTAAGTACTCCAAACTGTAATTTGAAAAATATATGTATAACACTTCATGTATGCTATTAACTAATACCAATGCCTATTGGATCACAATTATTTTTCCTGAAAAATGATTCTACATCATTAAAACTACCATTGAAATCTAGAGAGCATTTTTTTATTCTATTTTTCTTTTGAGCTTCTTACTAAATCATACTGACTAACATAGAACCCACTCATATTCTACGCTATAAAAGTTCATTCCTGGTCAAGACTGTTAGTCTTGTCAATTAAACACATCAGTGCTTAAGTATATAAATCAACAAGATAAAGATGAAACATTATTACAAAAATCAATTAACAATATTTAAAATATATACGATTATTATATAATAAAATAACATTTCTTTAGAAGAAATAAAGCCCTTAGTTATTAATGTGTGCAAAACAAAATATTTATAAATTCAATAATAAATCTGATAATCTGAGGATCCCTTAAAATTGAGAAAGACACTGATAACTTTTATTTCCACCTGAGTAATTTAATGCTCTGGCAATTCTACTAGGATTATATCTAACAAATCTTCACTTTCCTCAGAATGTCGAACTTCAAGCAAAAATAAATCCTCATTACAGTAGTATGATAACATCTCCTCATCAATTTTCGCCAAAATTCTGAAAAAAGAAGAAACAAATTTTGGAATTAGTTTTATAGTGTGGATAGCAAATTATTATTTAAACTATATTGTCTTATTAGTACAATTATTTTTTTAAATGGAGGTTAAAACATAATATTATCCATTTTGAACATGCCTTTTTGAAGCTAGTTAATTAGCATAATCTACACATATAAAATTATTCATTAATTGAATATAAAGCAAACAAATATTGTAGAAGGTTAATAAACCATCATTAAAACTAGCTGCAAGTTAGTGCAAAGCATACTCTGAGCAATAAATATTTCAATGAAAGTAACTTCATGAAAAAAGTTTGTATAATTTTTTTTCAAATAAAAAATAAAAGAAAGTTATAATAATCAGAACCAAGAAGACTGTAAGAAAGGAAACGCCAGAAGGGAGGAGTAAAATATAAAACGAACTTACCCTTTTCTGTTTTTTCTATATAAGTTACTAATGCTCGAAGCAGAAATTTTGTACTTATTCTCAATCTGCAAAATAAGGAAAAAAAAATTAATATTTCCTTCTACTAATATCGGGAAGTTCTTCCTATATGAATGCAAATTAAACCGACAAAAAGAAGTCAAACATTTAAGTATAGTGGAAATTAAAAGGTTTTACAAATTTAATAATCCGGCTTTAATAAGTATCTTTTAATTTTTTTTTTTTTTTTGGTTTTAGAAACGGTCTTACCAATGCTCATCCATTTATGTTAGTTTACCCTATTCATGCACTTCTTCTAAGCAATAAGCCACCCTTAAAACTTACCAACTTAAATTGTAGGTTTCTATTTAAAAAAGTATTTTTGTTAGTCCCTGCACCAATAAAGCCCTGAATAAATTAGCAATTCTATCTCCTCTTATTTAAATTTTAAGAACTTGATTTTCTTATACACATTCTACAAAAAAAAAAAAAAAAAAATCCTGCTTTATAATGTTATGCATAATGCTCCCCTGTTTCAGTTGAGTTTGAAGTAAACTTTCAAAATATTTTTTATATTACAAACTGGCTTAGAATAATAAATAACATTCAAATTAAATAATTCAATGAAATTTGATAGCAGAGAATTCAAATTGAAAAAAAATACAGATCCAATAGATTTATACAAATTATCACTAAGATATTTTTTTAACATTTAAAAAGAAGTGCTTGATTTATGTGGAGTATTTCTTAAATTATACTGAAAATTTTCTGAACAAAAATTCAGATTAGGAAAAGTATGTTTCATTTTTCTTGTTAATTTTATTAATTCTACTTCTTATATGTTGTAAATTTAATCTTAATTTAAATGATAAAGATGTCAATTTTTACATGACTTAAATAATTGTTTCAAGAGGCATAATCAGCTATCTATTTTGTATTAACAAATTTTTACTGTCAATTTTTAATGTCAATTCTTAAACATGACAACAGAATAATCTAATCAATAACTCTTGTTATAGTGATTCAACTATAGTACAGTATTGAATTTTAGAATAAAGATTAATGTTTGCCTTCTTCAATTGTTCACTATTTTTAATAAATAATAATGTGGCAACAAATATAAATTCTTTGGATATTCTGTATTAACAAAACAATGATAGATATAAAAATATTATGGAAGGAGATATGCAGGAATATTAAAAGAGATTACTTATTATAAGAAGATAACAGTGATGATTTTACATAAACAATATGTAGAAATTGAAAAATAAATGGCACAATTGAAAAAAAAATGGTATAAAGAAAGAATAGTGAATAAGTAAAGAATGAGTAAATAAAATTAAAAGTTTATTTATTGGACTACTTTCTTTCAATATTCTGGTTTGTGTATATGCATAGGTTAGGAGATTAATATTTAATAGTTTTTAGGAAATATAAGTGAAAGGTTACCTATTCTGCTAATTAATATTAGGTTTAATAACACCAAACCAGATTTGAAGTAAAAAAGATGAGTTATAATTAAATATCTGTATATTTCACTACTTTCAGTTCATCTAACAATTAGCAAGCTACTAACCTTTGAGATGTAATTAAAAAAATAATAACAATAACGAAACTTTAGACAATTAAAGAAAAAAATAGGTTTCATGATTACTATATCAAATAATTTTAATTAAGTCATTATTCACTATTTTTCTTGGAGTGGTGATTATTTTTAAATATTCAATCATTATAAAATCGATGAAATATCATATAATCTGAATTGATAAAGAATCAATTCTTTGGATTCATTATTTAACATTAGACTTCATCAGTTCGAACAGACCACGCTTAATCTACTTTATGGATTTAATGTTTAAATTTCATAATGTGATTTAATACTTAAATTTTTAAGTATATATTTTAGCTGAACTACTCTATCCGTATAGATAGCTGATTATGCCTCTTGAAACAATTATTTAAGTCATGTAAAAATTGACATCTTCTTTATAATGATAAACAAAACAAGAAAATGGATGAGGACAACATTAAATCTGAAGTTTAGTTGTTAATGATTAAATCAATAATAATTTATAGTTAGGCATATTATTGAAATTATAGAGCAGGTTATAAATACACATACAGAGAAATACAATGTACATTGAAATCCAACAATTACTGTTTTAACTAAAAATGTATTTTATGCAACTTCTTTATTACTGTATCTATTCTAAAAGGAATGCCACCTTAAATTAATTAACAGGGTTATCAAGATCGTATATTAATAATGTGTAGATTGCTTGTTTCTATTTAAATATGTTTTTTATTTTATTCTCCTTTTTTGTTCCATCAAAAGCTATTCAATATTTCTGAATAAAAATAGACCTACATATTTAATACAAGCATAAGTTATGTGATTTGATGCTTTATAATTATGGTAGTTTTAATAGATCTCCAGTTATTACAATCCGGAAAAGTAGATAACTATCAATTATACAGTAACATTTCTGCAATTTTAGTTTCATATATTGGAAATAGAGAAGCACGTCATATATTGGTGGTATTAGGTATTTATAATTGATCAACTATTCATCTTTGATATTAAAATTATTATTAAAAATTGGCCTGTAAGTGGTGTAGGTTTCAATACAGTTATTGATTTAAATAACTCTATAAATACTGTTTAAATTAAAAAAAGCTTACCAAGTATCTGATATTAGCCAGAGCTATCCTTTTTACTCCTTACAGTATGCATATATGTGTTCGGGAAAAAACAATCGGTGGGTACTATGAGCACATATATGAGTTTTTCAATTTTTTAACGTAATAATTACATGAAATTATGATTAAAGTATAACAAATAACTTTAGGAGGGGCTGATATAAACATATAACTTTAGGTACAACCTTAAAGAAAGACAGGTTATGAAACAATCAGGTTAGTAAAAAAAATAAATAAAAATAAGTAAAAATATTCGGTATAACACTCCTAAGCTCTGCCTACAAAGTACTTTCGAACGTGACATTCCAAAGACTACTTCCCCATGCCCAGAGAGAGATTGGAATGTATCAGTGCGGATTTATTTATGGTAGATCTTGTATTGATCAAATATTCTCCCTGAGAACTCTTATGGAAAGGACTAGAGAGTACAATATAACGACACACCAACTTTTCGTGGATTTCAGCAATGCCTATGACTGTATCATCAGGGGAAAACTGTATCAAAGTATGGAAGAAATGAATGTCCCCAGAGAATTGATAAGCCTCGTGGAATTGCTGATGAGGGAGTCGAGAAGCCAGGTCAAGATCCAGAATGACTTGTCTGAAGAATTCAAGACAACTAGGGGTCTAAGACAAGGAGATGGACTCTCATTCCTATTATTTAATTTTGCACTAGAAAAGGTCATAAGAGACCTTTTTTTTTTAATTTAAGAAGTTATGAGCTATAATTAGAGAGTTGATATTAATTAACTATCCTAATATTTTTAATCAATTTTATGGTAGGTATTATTGGTATATTTTTTGTAAAAGCCAGAGACCCTATAAATAGATACAAAGACACTTCAGATCTTTTTTTTTATTTTTATATTGGAACAATATAAATTTTACCCTTTTCAATGGATAATTGATACTTTAAAACGGCTTTCTGTTATTATACAATTAGGTGCAAAAGATATACAATAATAATTTATTAATCGTGTTTTGAACTTTTAATCAAGCAATAGAACTGGGCCGAGTGAAAAGTATTCAGCCCCCAGCAATGGTAAGCGCCTGAGAGTCATCTGCACTTTGAGGGTTAATGTCTGGAGTCGCAAAAATATCTTGGGTATGAGAATTCTATGTCTTGATGATTTTATAAATTTTAGACCTATATGTTCAACATTTTTAAAAATAGTTATGGTTGTGCATCTCTCAGCTGACCTTGGAGAAAGAAGGAAACTTAATTTGATGATGTAATTAAAACATAAAAACCATTTCTGAGGAAGTTATGTCTATTAAAAAATACCACTAAACAAATAATTTTTGTTTCAGTAAATCATAACGAATTTTAAATAGGTTCAGGGTAATATTTAAATATGTTCTGTGTAATATTTTAAATATGCTCTGTGTAATATTTTAAACATGTTTTGGGTCAGAAAAAAAAAATATGATAAGCCTAAATTAGATCTATGGTTGCCCAAATATGATAATCCTCTTTCCTAAATTTTCCAAAAACTGTATTTGATATCATATTTACTGTTAATATTTGTAATTCAAATTTATTTATTTATTGGTTAAAGTTATATTAATTTATTAAGTAAACAGTCAAGTTAACCTTATTACCATATCATGCGCTAATTCTTTTTTTAAACTGTTGTTTAAATTTAAATAAAATTTATAAAATAAGTGATTAATGTAGGAAGATTTCACTTATTTATTGTGTATTATATTATGGAAGGTTTATTTAAGACTTAATTTTTAAAAATTAAACTTGACAGGAAATATGTATCTATATATGCTACTATGAATTTATTAAAATAAATACAAAAAAACTTACAGCATTTAGAAGTCCAGTGGTTGTAGGTGGTACAACATGAAGTGGTGTATAAACATCCTCTGACTCCTGCCTTACGTATAACATCACCCTTTCGGAGAGTGGGGGTATTACTTTTGGTCTTTTCACTGGTGGACTTGAAAAGACTGTTCCATCTGTTGTTAGCCCATCTTCTTTTTTATCGCTGGAATAAAAGAAATAACAACAAAGTATAGACATCTTCCTGAAGAACATTTGTTATGTTTTTTACGTTACAACAGTAGATTTAGAATGTTTTTAGGATAAACAAATGCAAAAACTGATTTTTATGAACAGATATTTTTGAATTAAGTAAATAAATATATATTTATTTTTTAAATATTAAAAGTAAACATAAAGTATACATTTTTTTCACAATTATAAAAAAAAATAATGAGAGTGCAAGTCCTGTGCAGAATCTATTGTTTCAATGGCACCTCGGTTTTAGCGAGTCATAACTTAAAATTGTAATAAAATATGAAGCTTAAAGCAATAAATTATTTAAACCATTATTTCGACTTACTTAATTGTTTCTGGGGGAAAATGGTTGTGAAACTTGAGTGTTTGAGTTGGTACTGGCCCAGGTTTTCCAGATACTGAATGAAGTAAGAAAGGGGAACTATGCTTCATTGAACCAGCTTCTCCATTTGACAAACTATAATAACCAAAATACATGTTGTTAATTAAAACACACTAAAAATTGAAAAGGTAACTAATACAATAATAGTATAAACATTTTAGACAAATATACATATTTTTGAGGCATTGGTATATATTCTCAAATTATGAAATAATACTTGGTACATTTTAAATAAATCTTAAAGACTGGTTCAAAAAAATGGATAACACTTTGAAATATCAATTGTGTCCTTCAAGATTTGAGTTTAGTATTCTGCCTTAATGTCTATGATCCCTAGTTATAATTCCCAGAGATAAACCACTTAAATTGGGCATTCATTAATCTTTGATTCAGTTTGATGTTTTGAGACACAATTCTAAAATGTATTTTATATATTTTTTTTTTCATAATAATATACATATTTTCATAATAAAAATATTCATGGCCAGCAATAACAACTTTTCAAAGTAATAATTATATCAGAAATAAATTATATGGAAATAAAATGAACTAAGTAAATTTACATTAGCATGAAAATCCTGTTCAAAAGGAATGACTTCAAAAGATATTTGTTTTCCACAAACTAAAGGCAATAATGCAATTAAAAAATATAATAAAAACTTAAAAACCAAATGTATTGTTGATTAAATTTGATATTTTGTAAACAACCTATTCTAAATAGCTCCTGGAAAAGAACCAAATTTACTCAATCTGATCCAATATCCAAAATGAGTGGCTTTTAGATATGTTGTTTAATTAAAATCTATTAAAACTAAGGATAAATAAAATTGAAAAGTATGTATTTAATGTACTCAAAAATCATGATTTAACTTTGTTTCTTAAATTAGCTATGATTAAACAAGAGGTGACCAAATAACAGCAGACTGAACACAGGACTCCCACCCCTTGTTTACACTTTTTTCTTTATAAAAACAGTAACAAACTTGAACATGTATCTAAGTCTTATATCATAATTTGAAAACCTGTCAGTTTGTGAATAATCAAAATAATTTGTTGGCATAAGTTAAAGTCATTTCTACACTGATTATACATTTTCATTGTTGATAAAGAATTCCATTGCAATTTTGAATTCATATACTTTATCATTATTTTGTTAAAAAATTAATAGGACCTTACCTTGATGTATCAGTTTCATGACTGTAAAATCCTTGAAGTTCCATGGGTGTTAACTGTAAATTAATAATAATAATAAATATTCAAGATATTAAAATAAGATTAAATAAATAAGATTGTGTTAAAATATAATCTAATTTTTTAAATATTTTAAGTTACAATATGAACACCATTTAGTTTGTCACAATATATTAAGCTTATAGAAAAAAATGTAAAGTGATTCAAACAAGGAGTGCAGTGTGGTCGAGACACAACAATCTTCCCATCATACACATTGAAATTAATTAATTATATGAGTTGTAATTTTTTTTTTAATTTAAGAAGTTATGAGCTATAATTAGAGAGTTGATATTAACTAAACTATCCTAATATTTTTAATCAATTTTATGGTAGGTATTATTGGTATATTTTTTGTAAAAGCCAGATAAATAGCTACAAAGACACTCCAGATTTTATTTTTTTATTTTTATGTTGTAAGAATATAAATTTTACCCTTTTTAATGGATTATTGATACTTTAAAACGACTTTCTGTTATTATACAATCAGGTGCAAAAGATATATAATAATAATTTATTAATCGTGTTTTGAACTTTTAATCAAGCAATAGAACTGGGCTTTGCTAATATCTTTTGATAAATATCTACTTCAAATGAAAATTAACTGAATTCTTAAATTAATCAAAAGCAGTGAACTTATATAATATATATATATATATATATATATATATATATATATATATATATATATATATATATATATATTAATAATTACTCACCTTATCAATATCTTCAGCTGGAGTAAATAGAACAGGTGGTTTTGTAAGGTCTGCCATGCTATAAAATTCAGATCTTTCACAAGCTGGATGATACAATTCTTCAATTTTTTTTCTCCCAGTTGCCGCCATCTTTCTTTTTGCGGCTCTTCTTTCTTCATCTCTTGTTTTTCTTTCAGCTCCCTATATCCAACAATATTAGAATTTTAAATTATTTTTAAATTTACCATATTGATTATAAAGGCAACTTAAGAATTATGGAAGAACACATAAAGAAAAATAAAATAAAGAAGAACATGAATTAAATAAACAAAACAAACCTTATCACAGAAAACTTTTATTTGACAGTATCCTCTGTGTACAACAGGGCCATCTCTTGGGTCTTCATAGGTGTCTATTTGGATGTGTAATGGGAGGCCCTAAGAAATTAAAAAAACAGCTTATATAAATGTATTATTGTATAAATATCTAGAGAAACTTTGTGTGCTAACATTGTTATGACTAACAAAATGGATTCAGTGTATAATTTGGCAAAATTATGTAAATTGTAAATATTTATGTAGTTTGTGTGTGTGTGTTTTAAACTATTAAACTTAGATGACTACCTTCACTCCTTTCTGGCTGCTGAAATCTGTGCTTAAGCATTGAACAGCTATGTTCAGCTAAAAAAAGATAGTAAAACAACAATTATTTACATAAAATATTAACATTGTATCAATATATATATCCTACTTAAATTATTTAAAAAAATGAAATATAATATATGTAAATGTATGATTAAAACAATATTATTTTATTTTATGTAAAGGAGATGGTTGGGGGGTGCAGTCAATAAGAACACCGAATAAGTGAAGTACTTATATTATGTGCCGACGTTTCGACCTACAGTGTAGGTCATCTTCAGGGCGACTTTTTATTATAAATTATACTTATACGACTTTTTATTATAAATTTTATTTTAATTTAAATATGTATTTATTAAATATTTGTTACATTATATATATATATATATATATATATATATATATATATATATATATATATATATATATATAGAGATTTTAACGGTATCTACATAACATAAAAATTTAACAAGATAATTCACATACTTTACTAATAAGTAAATCAATAAATACATCTTCATAAATGTCTGGTAATTTACCTTGGCAGAACTTTCCAAAGGATTCCAATAAACTGCAATTGCATTGTGAGCAACTTCTTCGATGCATCCGACAAATCCAACACTATTCTTCGTGTCTGGAAAGTAAGATTCTTAGTTAAAAAGAAAACAAAGAATTACTAACATTAATAACACACGGAACCAATTTTAATAGATTAAAAACAAGTAATTTTACTATTGTACATTAATATAATCATATTATACGTACTCTATTGAACTAAACTAATGTTTAAATAACATAATAACTATATATGAAAGAGTATATAATAACATTGTTACACTAATTAGAAACTTAACCCCTTGAGGTACAATGACGTCTGGGAGAAGTGATTCATTCCATGTGCCACTGTAGACTTAGCTTATCTGAGATGTCAGAAATATCTCCAGTGGACACCATACAAAACATTAAATTAATCAATTATTTAATTTTTTTGTCTATTCTGTTTTGTTTAAAATGTTCATACCGTTGATTATTCAAATGGTGAATAGTTTTATAATTTCTTAAGCCACTAAAACGATATTCTGTAAAATGAACACACTAATAAAATTTAAGAACGTTAGGCCTTGTTAGCTTTATTTTAGAAAATCGTTGGGATCAAATATTGAATATATTAACAGTCACATGCTTATTTTGTTTGCTGAACAGATATTTTAATTATGAAGTAACCACTTCAATGTACGTCTGACGAACAACATCTTAATGATTCGAACAGTAATTTAAAAGTTGCATATGAGCATAAATAAATATAACACATTTGTGTTATTATTGAATCTTGCTTTTTTTTATCTCCATATGCAGTTTTTTAAGAATTCTTAATTTTTTTCATCTTCTATTTATTATTTTCAACAATGAATCTTTGGAATCAAATGGTTTAAAGAAATGTTATAATCATTCAAAATTTGAGGCTTAACTTTCCAAAATAAGGAGGTTGTAAGAAATGAGAAAAAAACTCTGGAATTATTGTGGTGGCAAAAAGTTACAAATGAAAAGTCACAAATTTTCTAACCAGTGTAGGTAATATTTCTGATGTAATATTTCTTAGGAAATCAATGAAAACAAAAAATATATATATATTCTATGTTATTTTTAGAAAATAATATACTACTAAAATGTTAATTTTTTTAACTCTATAAAAGAAGAGGAATATTGTAACTCTATATTATAATTTTTTTTTTATATACTCTATTCCTGTAAATATACATTTTACCTCATAATTATATTTAGATCTATCACTCATCAAATACTAATCATATGATACGGAAATACTAATTTTTAAAAGGAAACTAACATTTTTAAATTGTTTTAATGACTTATAAATGATACGAATCAAAAAACAAAGTTTTTTTTATGTAAGCAAAAACATGAATGCATTCCATAATTTTTCTAGTAATCTATGTTTCCTCCTCCTTTTTTTAAAAAAAATCATTTATTATAATTTTTTTCTATATAATTTATTCTATAATATATATTTTTTTCTTAAATCCGATTACAATTTATGAATTCATTTACAAAATGAATTAATAAATAGTAAAGGAAATTAAATTTTCTCATTTAAATGACTTTCAACAGAAAAAATAAAATTTAAATTCTTTTGCTCTATGTATAATTATTTTAAAAAATATTACATCAAAATTTGTTTCGTTGTTAGATGTAGAGGGCAACGTCCTCTTACCACCTCAACCTACGCCATGGCTCGGCATAACCCGTAATTATTAGCTGTTGAGCCCCTGATGGCATCGATTATGTAAGCATTTTTGCCTGAATATGATAATTTTTTTAAAGTAAATGCTGATGATGTTGTTGAACAAAAAAAAAAAAAAATTATATATATATATATATATATATATATATATGGAATCATTAAAATTAAATATATGAATTCTAGCGTTTTTATTATCAGTTGCATTAACATTTCGGTCGAATAGGAATACGACAAAACAATCCCTTTAAATAAAAAGGTAATTGAAATGATTAAATTCAAATGGGAATTAGATGGGCTCCAAGAGTTCTTTAAATCATATTTTCTGAGATTAGGTGATTTAACTGTTTTTCAATTGGTAATAAGCCAAGTTAAAGAGAAGAAAGTTCAAAAATATTATTCCTAAACAGTGTTAACTACTAATTTTTCGAACGAATCTTAACAGCAGAAAAAAAGTAAACAAAACGTAACTATTTCATTAAGCAAATAAATTAAAATAACTTCATATGAATTTTGAAATTCTACCCGTGATTTTTCCTTCCGAAATACAGTATTTCCTATCTCTTAGAAAAAATAATTAAGTTGATCGTCTAAACAAAAACTCTAACCCTAGGCGTACACCAGTACCGAGTTTGTCGGCAGATGTCGGACAGAATTACTCGGACGTGCATGCGCTCACATTGTTGCCGGCATTGTACGTTACCAGTCTTCTGTAATTGATAGCGCGGCTAAACAAAGCGAAGACGCGTTTTTAAAATGGATGAATTCGAAGAAATGTATCTATTAGAAAATTCGTAAAAGTATTCTTTAAATTGATCCCTTAAGTTGCTCCATTTTTTAATGTCTGCAACCACTATATCCAATTCCGATGCAACTTCAGCCTAAAACCGTTTCGCAACATCACGATTATTGTAATTTATTGAATGTTTATCCGACAGGGTTGGTCTATTATAAACACAACTAATTCATTTTTCAATATCCATAGTCGTTTAGGTAAATAACAACACATAAACACGACAGAATTATAAAATTAAACTATATATACACTCAATTTGCGCTGTAGACGCCGGAAGACTGACGAGAAATCCCAACGAGCTCGGACTCGTCGGTTGGTCGGCCGTGAACGGAAGTCATCGTACGATGACGGTTATAGTGGTGTAAGCACTCCCTTTCTTTTATATATGTTTGATTTGATCTGCCGAAATCGGTCGATAACACCCGAGTAAAGGTCGGACGATAGCGGTTTAGGTATACGCATGCCTTAACCCTACATCTCCTAAAGATTACAGTCCGATCATCAATTTTTTCAAAACTCTAGAAGGATCACGGAGGAGATATAAAAGGACAATCACATTTTCTCGCCTTTCTTTGAGCATCTGATTTCAGTTCTAACACAATTAGAAGTTAATGCTATTTTATTGGCATCATATTTAAATTCTTTTAATTTTCTAAGAAGTTTAAATTTCGACCTATAAAATTAATTTATTTTTATATAAAAAACGAGATAATCCCGGTGGCGATCGATATTATTAAGCTTATGGATAACAATTTAATAAAATTAATATTTTAAGCACAGAGGGAAAGTCGAAATATTTTAAAGATTTATGTACAATTTGTTTTATTTCACCTTATGAAAATAAATGCAATCTTTGACTGTAGTAAGAAAAATAGATAGAAAGATATTGTTAATTAATATATAGTAATTCGGCAAATTTATTTTTCACTTGTTTAACAAAAACGTGTCTTAATGTTAATTTTTACTAAGCAGTATTTTGACTGTGCGAAGGTAGCATAATCATTTGTCTTTTAATTTTTGAATTTTGTCTTTTTCATTTGAAGGCATGTATGAATGGTTGCATGAAAAAGTAACTTTCTTTATATTAATAAATTAATGACTATAAAATGGCCATTAAAAATATTCCAACAAACTATGTTAGTGATTAAAATACTATACTAATTTAAAATTTTAATTTTTAAAAAGTGAATGAAATATTAACAATAAAAAACTTTAAAACCTTACCTGCATCAAGGATTCTCTGCTTAACACTGTGCTGACGACCGTGCCAGAATTGCCAAGCTTTGATTTCGTCTTCTGGGCTTTTCTCTTCTCTGAACATTAGCATAACCACGCTCTATAATATAAAATATTAAATTAATAAATGCCTAAAAATCAGAATTCTTGAATGATCAAATACATATACTAGGGAAATATGTGATATTTTTTAGTATATATATTCCTATAAATATATATATTTATATTCTTACTGATATTTAAAAAAAATAACAACATAAACGTAAACATCAAAATTAAAAAAATACTATTTATTTTAAATAATTCAATTTAAGCATTTAACAGAAGAAGCACCCACGGGATGAAAAACACAATATATTAAAAAATATATAAATATAACATATAAAGAGTTTTAGTGAATACTTATATTAGTGACTATCGAAAACAAAAACAATCGTATAATTGGTTAATAATATGAAAATATTAGTTATTCGTTAAAAGGGAATCAATGTGGTATTTAAAATTTGGAGATGTTTTTGACTCAATAGTAAACCATTAAACAAACTTTTAAACATTTGTTTAACCTATTAATCTGTGATCCACGTCCATAAGAAAGTGAAACTATGTGCTGAAAAATTCATTGTATAATAATCATTGATTTGTTCTTGACAAGAAAGGAATTAAAGCATTCCCCAGATACGTTCAATGAAAATTTAAAAATTGTTCTTTTCGAATTCCAGAACTAATAAATCTATTTCTATTTTCTATCTATTCCCTTGAAGAAATTTTTAATTAGTGATCAATACACAATTATGGATATTAATTTTATTCAATGGGAGTATTAATTAATTAATATCATTGATTAATAACTATTAGGAAATAACTGAACAATTTAATCTTATATTTATTTTATTAATATGTATAGTAAGGTTTCAGATGTCTTTTTTTCAAAATAAAATAACGTTTTAACGTAAAATAATCGTCACAAATAAAATAGTTTTTAAAATAAAGGTTTTTTAAAACTTTATACTAATGAAATAAATGTGGGATTCTATGTTTCATTCGTTTTTCAATGTATATCGCTTAATATTAGAAATTTTAAATCTTGATTAATTTTGTTCAACCAAACTACTTTTACAAGACTTCGACACAGGGTGGCTGAAGGAGAGGTGTCTGGTTTTAGCGGTCTGCTTTTGAAATATTAGAAGTTTTTAACTCCCCCTGATATGCGATATACAATTAGCGGTTTTCAAATAAAATCATCCAACATTTTTCAACGTAAAGTATTTATGATTAGATTAGATTTAGATTGAATGAAGTGAATGTAAAAAAGTGAAGTAAACTACTTTAATATTCTTAAATATTTTTATTTTGAAGATAAAATATAAAAAATATATCTCCATCGCCAAAATCAGTGTTAGAAACAGTGTTATACCCTCCCCAAAATTAAATTCGGCATCGACTAATAACATCATGTTCTGCTTTACATAATCAAGGTTTATTTCCATACTGTTAATGAGCTCGAACCTCTGGAAGAGAGTGACGGCTGAAGGAACATTCAATATTTAACAATCGTATTATTGGCCCTTGCAGTTCGGATTAAGTCTTAAGGGTAGGACTCCAGAAATAATAGCAGTCCTAGCCGAACTTTGAACAGAAAAGGATATTGGTGGAAAGTTTTGTAGAAGAATAAAAAAACAGTTATTCATGTTTATGGAGTTTTTACTGCGAATTTTAACTTTGTCACCTTAAACTTATTTCCGAAAATATATAAAAATAAATAATTCGCTTACTTTTCTTTTTCCCAGAGCTAAAAATATCACTTCTTTAGTAATATGAATTTACCTTAAATTAACTAAAGAAAATTCCTTATACTTTTGCTTCCTATATATATATATATTTTTTGCGCGGTACAGCGACCAATTGAATGTTATTTTAAAATAATCATAAAATAAGAGATATACTCAGGAAAATGTAACAGCATAACTACGAAATATTAAGGTAGAGGAAACCATACAAAAATAATTTGAAATTAATTACAATAGTTTAAAAGTCTGTTTTTAACAAAATATTGGCTCGAATGTATATTGAGATATTTCGTTGTGGTTTACTAAACATTTAACATTAGATGGGTTCATATAAATACTTTATTTAACTTCATAATTATAGTTAACTAAAGAAAATTAACTTCTTCTGTATTTGGGCATTTTATTTATTGTTTTCTGAAATTATTTTTTTTATCGATATCCGTTAACGGTGGTTGGATCATTGGTCCAATTATTTCCCCGGCAAGAAGATGAAAATAAGAAGAACTAGTGACTGCTGATTAAACAAATCCCTATGCTGACCACGTACTCAGGTAATAACGCTCACCTAACGAAACATTATTAAAAGGGAAAAAAACAAAACAACGTCGATATATCAATGAACCACTGCGCTTCGGTAACAAAAAGTCAAAATTAAAAAAAGGTTGAAATGGATTCAACATTATAACTGACATTTGTAAAGACTACGATCTAACAAAAATATGTAATTCGCGATTATGGAATAAACTGAGAATTTGATTTAATCTCGTGAGCAGCAATAAAAAACACTGGTATCTGCTCACACATTATTTACAGTTGTTAAATAAAATTAAATAATTAAATTACTTGAATATATTTTTATTTTGTAAAATGTTCTAGATTTTTAACTGGACTATACCTTTCAGATAATAATGTCAAATGAAAAATCTGTTAGTAAAATCTTTTCATTTAAAAAAAGGAGAAGAAATATATTTTAAGATTATTATAAACATACTGGTAATATATACTTGTGGTTCTCGAGTTTCAGTCAGCTCTTTAAACTTTTTTTGTCGACGTTTCGAGACTATGTCGGTCTCATACTGAATGAGCTCGAGGCGCAAGATCAGAGAATTTATTGAAAATTAATAATCATGATCGTAGATAACTGAAAATTTTATAAAATTTACTTAATTTTATAAAATTACTGAAACAATCGAGTTTCAGTCAGTTCTTTAAACTTCTTTGGCCACATTTCGAGACTATGCTGACTGAAACTCGAGAACCACAAGTATATATATATATATATATATATATATATATATATATATATATATATATAATTTTCCGATATCTACGATCATGATTGGGGAGACAAAAATGTTTTAATTACTCATAATGTTTATTTTAAATCGATAATTCCAACAAGCTAATGTAGATACGTTTGAAAATGTGATTAGCCAATTATAGCTCAACGCTCAAATCGAGAGATTCCCGTTCCGCGATAACTTCTTCTTAATGTTGTGGGGTCTGCTCCCAAAAATATGGACCAATTAACTGCTTCGTTCAAATCCCAGCTCAGCCATTAATTTCAAATAAATTCTCTGATCTTGCGCCTCGAGCTCATTCAGTTCTCTCTCGTAGCCGTGCTGTCATTTTTAATGTTCAGATTTCGATCGAACAAAATGAATCATTGAGGTTCACTAAACGGTTATAAGCTTCAATGGTTTCTGTTCGAAATATCTCGAAAATAATTTGGATTCAGAGCATTTTTCGGAATATCAGCATTGTTTTTGCCGTGTGGTGCAATGCTTGCTCTGGTCGAATTTCGCATGAAGTCAGTCAGGGAACATCAAAGGAAGTAGCATGAGACTGAAATTCGACCAGAATGGGAATAATTCTAATGATGGGTAGGACACCCCGGCACAATTAAAAAAAGTTCTGCTTATTTTCTGTTATCTTTGACTGCACCCCCTGACCAATTCTATCCATCATTTGAACTGGAATAGTTATTTATGGTTTTTATGAATCCTTGAATATTTGGTATCTGTTCCACAGGCTGTCGCTTGGAGTTGAATTTTAAGTTTCAACTGTTTATTCGTTTCATTTTCAATATTTTCCAAAAATACAAGTTATCGTGAGCTTTACTATGGAAAGAGAATGTAACATGATAACATATGGAACGTTAAGGTCATTATGGATGGTTTTATTTGTGGCAAAGTGAGGAGCGTTTAGGATTTTGCGAAGAATTTTGGATTGCAAGGATTGGATACGAGAGGAATTCGATGGTTTGGTGGAGCCCCATAGTTCAATTCCGTAAGTCCAAATAGGTCTTATAACAGTCGCATAAATAAGTCTTTTGTAATTGATCTGAAGCTTTGAACGTTTGTCTAGTATGTGTTGAAGTAGTCGGAAGCGTCTAGCTATTTCTTGTCTTTTCAGTCTTGTGTGAGGGTTCCAAGTAAGACGTTTGTATAAGTTGAGTCCTAGGTAGTGAATCTGTTTAACAGGGATAAGTGGAGTACTATTACAGGATACTGTAGGACAGGAAGTCATGGGTTTTCGTCGAAGGGTAAGAATGAAAAGTTAAATCTTAATGTGACTCAACTCGAAGTGACAACCTGCGGAATAACTACAAAACATTTAATTCAGCGTTTCCAAAGATGTAATTGCAATAACATGTTTCGAATCATACATCTATAGACTTTTATTATAATAGTCTTCGCCATTTCCAATACTTTAGCTTTATCTGCTCATGGTTATTCATAACTTTCATTAATCAATTATTTAACCAGCTTTACAGTTTATCCTCTTTCTCATTAGAACCTTCTCCATCGTTTTGGGAAGACGTGGCAGTATAATTCATTGCTGTATAAGTTTGCATCTTTATTTTCAAATGCCTACTTAATATTAGATTAAAATAAGACACGGGGTGTATGAAGAGGAGTGGTCAACAGCGGACAACAACGTACATGCTACTGAACCCTTCCCGAAGGCCAAGGAAAATCATTTAATGAAAACTGTGAAGGGACTTGAGGCAAGCTCCCTGCAAAAACGAATTCTATACATAATGCATGGGCGGCCTCTCGGAGGAGGAAAAAAAGATCACTTGTCTTCTAAAAGAGGAATATTTCGTTTTAATCAGAAGAAAACGGTTGGAAGTTTCACATTCCTCGCACGGGGACGTGACCAACATCCCAAAGAGCCCCCTGCCTTCCCTTCTATCCACCGCTCTCCTCAAATTAGTCAAACAGTATCTTCACCTTTTTCCCAATCATTATACAGGATTAATTAAAATTGTCAGTTTATGTTATGTGCTTTGTTGTTGGACCAAGGCCAAAAAACAAACAAAAACAAGAAACACGGTTAAAGCCGCTTAATTTTTCCGGAAGGTTATCTGGACGCTCCAGGGTCTTGCATTTTTAACATTTAAAAAAAAGAAAAAGCTTTTTGACATAAATTATTTCACTAAAACACATTAGTTCGATCACCATATAATATCGGCAATGCGACAATATCCTTCGAATATTACTGCATTAATTAATAAATATCGTTGATGAATCTGAATATTTTAAATGACTATTATTGAGTAAAAAATGATTTGTATAGATTAAAAAAAATCACTCAAATTAAATAATAAATAAAATAATATAAAATTCTATGTAGAAAATTAAACATTTGACGTAGTTAATTAAGTCAAAGCTATTGAAAATAATTTTTCATGTTTTTACTTCATTTTTAAAAACTTTTAATAACTACACCCTTCTATTATTTCATATTTAAAAATTTGTATTGCCATGAAAGGATGAAGTATTCTGACGAATTAAGGACCAAAGTACTCTGGATTTTATATGATACTATAGACTTTTAGATATTTTATTTGAAAAGAAAAGATATGACCAGGACCGGGACTCGAACCCGGGTCTCCCACGTATCCGCCGTGATACTTAGCCACCTCAGCCATCCTGGTTCGCTTCTCGGTCAGACATATCTTTTCTTTTCACTGATCCTGTATTTCCGTGTTCTCGCAATTTGCGATGTATACACGGGGAGAATGTTCATTAAACATTACTTTTATTTTCGGATCTTGTGACTAACGCCATTATATATTATTATAATTTATTTATTTTATTTTATTGTTAGATTTTATAATTTTTTAACATATCTCTTCTTTTCAAATAAAATATTTAAACATATTTAAAAAAAATTAAATTCTAACAGTAAAATATAGACTTTTAGCTTTTCCAGAACCCAACTCCTTCAAACTCTAAATATGTTTCTTTAGATTATAAATGATTTATATTGTGCTACATCATTAGAAAAATTAAGTGAAACTGTTAAGGAAAGGTTCCAGCAAAAGAAGCTTTTGGTTCGGAGTTCGTGGAAATAAACCTGGACTGGGGAGCCCACATTGAGGAGCCCTGTCAGCAATACTCGCTGAAAATATAGTTGTATCTCAATCATCCACCACCAATCACTTGGATTCGACTAAATTAAGAGAAATCGAATCCTATAGCACTACTTACTTATTTTTTTTTATAGATATAAGTGATTGGTATAATATAATTAAAGTGGCTTCTCCCTTCTATCCGTAGACTCTATTTCCTAGGTTCTTTCTTATACCAAGCCATCAACTCACTACATCCATCTTATATCTATAATCTCCTACAGTTAAAATCCTCTATTCAATCCTAGGACACAAGATCCCGCCTTTCCGACCTTTATTCCCGTTCCCACAGAAACAAAACTTTTGAGCGGTCCTTCCTAGCTCGGTCTACCTCTCTTTGGAACTCACTCCCACCTAATATCCGTCATGCTTCTTTATCCACATTCAAATCCAAACTATTCCTACATCTTATTAATTCCCAAACAGATGCTCTCTAATCAATAAAAAAAAACATAATAGATTGAGTAAATACTGTAAATATTCCACACTCATTATTCATATTATTAGATGTTCTTATCTACTTTTTTATTTTTCCAGTAGCCAATTTCAGTTTATTGTAAATTTATTTTTTGTTTGCTTTATATGTATATATGTATGTATGTGTGTGTGTGTGTGTGTGTGTGTGTGTGTGTCTATATATATATATATATATATATATATATATATATATATATATATATATTTTATTTTATTTTATTGTTATTTCTAATATGTAAATAATTAATATTTGAATGTTTTATGTATGTATGTGTGAAAATATGCCACACTCATTATGATAATATTATTCATATTATTAGATGCTCTTACCTACTTTATTATTTTTTCCATTAGATTTCTATTTATTATAATTTTTTTTCTATTATTTTTTTTTGTCTTATGTAGCTATATATATATTTTCTTTCTTTCGCTATGAGAACATAGGCTTTGGTTCATATTTAATTGTATTATTCCAATAATGTAGCCGTTTGGCCAGAAATATTTCTATTAATTTATGTACAATATTGTTATTCTTAAGTTATTTTAAAATTATTTTTCTATTCTATTTTATTCTATAATATTCCATAAATTAATAAAATACGCTAGTTTTTTATTTATTTATCATCACCTATGATAGGGGGTATAGTACAGAGGTAATGTATAAGGATGAAAATATTAATAATAAAAAAAACATAATTATATCCATTTATACAAACCACTATTGCAAACATATTACTACTTAAAATTAATTAATTTTATGGAAAATTAACTTACTTTGACTGTCTGGGCTTTGAGCGGTCTGTCCGGATCGGGGATGTACTCCATTGTGATGCCATAAAATTGGCCTTTGTTTATGTACGTCACTCGATCATCTTCTCTCCGTTGGTTCGTCGAAATAGGCGTTTCTAGGTGGTATTTGAAACCGTACTCAGAGTACCTGTACATAAACACACACAAAAAAAAATTAAATACTTTATATATTTATCAAAACAATAATAATTATGAGAAGAACAATTCAGCGTGAATCAGGTCTACCCGGCGCTTGATTGATTTAAACTGTATGTACGTGTTTACCTTCAACAAGTACTGAAGGAGGCGATTTAAATTTAGTTGGATTATGTGATATGTTTCTTAAATCAGCATTTGTAATGAATAGTACATGCGAAATGACTGGTTTTTAGTATCATCCGATTTGGTATCCAAGTAGACGATGATATAAAAGAGACAAAACAACCACTAATGATGATTCTCTTCGCTATATAGGGACAGAAAACTTTCTGTGCGGGATTTTTTACAACATATTAATTCATAAATGGAGCAATAACAATCCAGGGATGGACTGCAGGTGCAGATCTTAGCTGTGCAAGGGAGCTTAAGTACGGCAATGAAAAAAGCGTTTTCCGATCTCAGCAATACTATTGGGATATGGCTGACACAGATGGCTGTAACAAATGGAATTTTCATTATAATTATTTAAGACCGTACTAATCCATGATTACGCATATGTAAATCTGTATATTCCGTTCTAGGGATTAGGTATGTAAAATTTATTAAAATTGGTCCGGCCGACATACAAGAGCCCCAAGCCTGTGGTTGTTCCTTGAATGTATAATTTTCTAAAAGCACACCAGATGGGGGCTGGCGTGTAAGAGCTTTGTAAAGGACGGCAATTATAGAAGGGAGCTCAAGTCCAGTTATCTTTCAACCTAGCTCTCATTAATTACTGAGATAGCTTAAGTGTTCGACAGAGAACCAATTAAAAAAAAAAGTCGAGAGTTTTTTGGTGGGTAGTCCACTTTAATTGGAAGATTTTTACTCCTGGATAAATTAGGCTAAGGGGGATTAGGAGACCGTTACGAATTCGCGTCCAAGTCGCACGCGCCGTTTGGAAGTTGGATCTGTAAAAATAAATAATGGATGGAAAATATTTCAAAAAATATTAATTTACCGAAAGGATCAAGTTACAACGCCCGAAGGTCTCGAAAGTTATGGACTTGAGTTATAGACTAAATATACGGGCGATGTGTCAGATTACGAACGACATAGGAGAATAGATGTGGATTCTGAAAAAAATTGGCTTAGAAGACCCCAAAGAAGCTACTGTAAGATCGTTTGCTTGCATTCAAGAATCATATATGTAACGAGCTTGACTTTTGACGATACTTCTCGAAGTATATTATTCGACACAGTTCTCTAGATACCAATGAAGTCTTATGGATAGTAATCATCAATGGATCAAGACCATAAGTACAAGTTCAGGGATAAAAGTAATCTAGCGTGTGTTTGTGTGTGAGTAATTTCAAATGTGGTTGATTAAAAAAATAGATAGAACTGCAATTATTTATATTGATAAATGAGGTTTCTTTACATTAGAAAAAAAAGGGTCACTGGTTAAATTAGATTGAAAAGATTTTGGGACGGATTCGGAAGCATTCGGGAATCCCAATATTTAATTTTACCCCTATTTATTTCTCTATGAAATCCAATAAAGTAAAATCTTACAATTAGCAAAAAGATGACTTTGAAAGAAAGGCATTCAGTATTCCTTCATCATTGCGTAATAAATTTCTTGGTTGTAGATTGGAAACAATATATCAATGTTCAATTTGAAAATGTCAAGTAATGTTTCTACAATAACAGACAAAGGTATTTTCGTCATCATTAAAAGGAATGGAATAGTACAGGTCAAAACGTATTAGATTCCGAACGACCTTCGATGCCGATACACCGTGTTAGCTCCGCCGATACGGACCTTTCACAGAGTTCATACGAATACAAATTAACTTTTTAAAATGAGTTCTTATCCCGTGTTGCTAGATCTCACAAATAAATCCTTCCGAGAGGAGATTACAGTGCGGTGGTAGGAGGGTAGCAATGAAGCCACGAAATATTAAACCGTGGGGCGTTAACCCTTCCAGGCAACTAACACTCAGGCAAACTGGTCATTATCGCTGCCCAACCCCCTTCATCTCATCTAACTTTATAATTTAAACTCCTTTCCATTTAGTTCAGAGCGATTTCATTACGATTTTTTGACATTAGAGTTCTTTCGAGATTGCTAATTGTTTTAATAACTCTTATACAATTAATTCCTTAACGATAAAATAATGATAATTTATATATATATATATAAAACTATAAAGAAAATAGTTCATTTTCCTGGTGGGGGTCACAAAGCTCATAAATATGGAAAACTGTTTATTTGATACGTAATAATAATATCCGGCTTCAACAACTCGTCACCGAGTCTAGGCCGCCTCCTGCATTCTCCGCCAATCAGCTCTATCCTGTGCAGCATCCCTCCAGTTTCTAGCATTCAGAAGAGTACGTGCATCCTCCGCTACATCTTCCATCCACCTCACATTTGGTCTCCCTACTCTCCGTATGCCATGGATTCCCTCAGTGAGAATCTTCTTGGGAATCCGGGTGTCCTCCATCCGCCACCTGACCTGCCCATCGCAGTCGGCCAAGTTTGATTGTTCTGACAACATTTGAGGTCTTATTAGAGGTCATGTATTTCCCTGTTGTATCGCCTTCTCCATATTCCTCCCACTTTTATTGGACCGAAAATCTTCTTCAGGATTGTTCTCTCGAAGATTAAGAGCCTTTTCTCGTCTGCCTTTGTTAGAGCCCAGGCCTCTGAGCCATATGTGCGTACCGGTCGAATCAGGGTTTTGTAGATCAGCAGTTTTGTCTGCTCAGAAAGGAACCTGCTAGTTAGTTGCTTCCTTAGGCTATAATAGCACCTATTAGCACAATTAATTCTTCTTCTAACCTCCTGAGATATGTCATTTTGTGAATTAATTTCTGTCCCTAAGTAGACGAAGCTGTCAACGCAATCGCATCGGTACTTACCAACTTTGAAGTAATCTTCTTTTTCCTAGTTTCCTCCTATCCCATATACTTGGTCTTCTTTATGTTGACATTAAGCCAAAATATCTTGGCTGTCTCTTCCAGTGCTAAGAAAGCACCCCTCAGCGCCCTTTTAGATCTTGCCGTAATGTCAAAGTCATCGGCATACCCAAGGATTTGGACTAGTCTGTTGAACAGAGTCCATCTACCTGAATTCCGGAATTTCTTATGGCTATTTATGCTTTTCACTGATCATTTTCACAAGACAACTGATCTTCTGGGGTATATTCAGATCTTTTAGGGCTCGATATAATTCATTGCGGTATCGTAGGCTGCTTTAAAATCTACAAATAGGTGGTGTGTGACCACATTGTACTCTTTGCGTTTCTCCAGATTTATCCCAAGTGAGAATATCTGGTCCACCGTAGACTTATACGTAGTAATTAATAAAAATACATATAGGCAGCAAGGGGCATGAGTGATAATATTTTTTAAATAGTAGGTACCTTTGTTATTATATATTGTAACATATAATATATAATTCAATTTTGTTATTATAATTCAATTCCTTCTATTGTAAGTTTTCTATAATTTATCTTAAAAATGCCTTTATGTCATGTTTGTTTGTTCATTTAACGTCACTTTTTGCTGCTATGGCTAATCGGACGAGGGGTTTATGTCATGTTATTCTTTATTATTTTATTGCTTTATGCTGTCATTCTTTATAACTTATTCGATAATTCTCTGTAAGTATTCCCTCGTATTTTTATAACTACATAAAGGGTTTCCCATTTTTATCACCCATATACCTAGATGAATATATGTATATATATATATATTATTCTTTACTATATAATATTTTAATTTATATTTAGCCCTGAAGGCCTCCAATTCGGGTCGAAACGTTAGTTTTAAAATACCCAGTTTTTCTTAATAAACATATTTTTTTCTGATCTCCATCGGAACCATTTTCTTCCTTATATTTTCTAAAGGTACAATCTTTATTATAATGTAATATGATGGTGATCAACTGATCCGAATCCATGTGTGTAGATTTAAATATATTTTAAATCCTTTAAAATATTGCAACAATAAATTCAATTTCATCTTAAGAATGTTATTTATGTTATTTAGTACTATTATATAATCATTTATGACCATTGTAGTTTTCTGTTAAAAAGTGGTATAATTGAAGGCGGAGCCCTCGGAAATATACTTCTGGTCAAATCCATGAACCATGAAGAGGTTTCTAATGTACACTTTGATGTACAAGTATTTATTTAATGTTTTTTAAAAATCTAGTTTATTAAGAATAAATACAATTTTCGTAGAGTGGTTCAAGTGATAATCATAAAAGTTATTTCAAAAATATTTTTCTTTCCTTACATAATTTTGTGAAGAAATATTCAATACCAATGATAAATTATTAACGTAAGCTATATGGAAGTCGTAACGACAAATCTGCTGTCCGAATTAAATTAAATTAATTCAAATTAAATTCTGTCCGAGTTAAATAATGACCAATAGGCCAATTAAAACTTTTTAAGTGAAATCAGAATTATTTTCTTGTCAACTAATCAATTTTAGCCAACACGTTTTTATTTTAAACGTAGGAACGGCGAAATGTTAACGTTGTACAAATATAGACAATTCTGAATAGCATAAAGAAAGCGTCCAGTTTTTTCTTTCCAATTAGAAATTATCCAAATATTAATATTCCACACCAGTACTTTCAATAGCCACTTTCTAAACCGCCTTTAAATGAAAAAAATTCAAAGAAACTCTAAAATTAACTAAGAAAGAGAAAAAAAGTCTTATATAATACAAGGATTGATTTGTTTGATGGAATATTTTTCTGTATATTTTTTCTTAATACTATTGTGGTGTTATTTTAATAAACTATTCTTATTTAAATTAATTTTATGTGAAGAATGACCATCGTAGAAAAAAACAACAACAGAATTTGAACAAATAAGTGTTGTGTATGTATAATTGTGATAAATACGCATATATGTGTGTCCAGTTACATCTTTTAGAAATAAGTTATCATAGATGGTATTGTTTGAATTTTCTTTCATTATTTTTTTTCTTTTTCATAAAATTTGTTTATATATGTAATAAATACTATAACTATATATCAATATGGTACTATAACTATATATCAATGTCTCTTAATATAATTATTGGTATCTTATTTCAATTTGGTTCTTTCTTTTAATCATTTTTAAAAAAAATATTGTTATTGGAAGCAACTCGCAATTTTTTTATTTATTTCTCATTTATTAATTGAATTGTAATAATTAATTAAACCATTAAATTCTACACTAAGACATAATAACTTATATTATTTGTATTGTTATTCTAAAGGAGCTTGACCCAGAATAAATAAAGACTTTATTATTGTTATATACTTAATGATAAATTATTTATTTTCATTAACTACTCTATCATTAATTAGTTTATATGTAGTGACAAATATACATATATACATTGTTTTTATTTTAAATTTCACCGTAACATATTGTTTTAAAATGAATATTACATATCCGTATTTTAAATTTACTTAGTAAACTGGCCTTCTAAATAAGATAATTGTTTTATAGGTAATAATCAACGCAAACATGGTTAATTTGCTGATTTGACAAGACGGACTACTCAAAGGAAGGTTGGGATCCGACTCAATGGCAAAACGTGACCAGATAACTCTGTGCCATCTCCACAACCTCCTGTAGTTCACTGTTCTGCATCAATGGTCTCCAGTCAATGAATCTCCACATTCTTTCATCTTTTGAAGGCTTCGAGTTACGTTCATAGAATAGAACTATCCTAAAAATCTTTATTGTTTGGAAATTAAATTTAAATTATAATCATATCTCCTCTTCGAAAAATTATAATGATTATAACATAAATAATTAAGTTTAATGAAATATCATTACAGACCTTCACCAACAAAGTCTCCGAAAACAGAAAAAAATACTGTACTACTTCAACATTGTATTTAAATCAACATCAAGTTATTATTATTCCATTCAAGAAAACGAAGCATTTTTTGCATCATCGAAATCATTGAGTCCGAGACACCTAATCAAAGTCCGGCTTTCATAAAAAAATTATATACATTATTCTGAAACATGTTAATCCCCCATATACAACCATACAGTGTTTTTATAAAATATGATGACCAAATCTTCTTCAAGAAAAAATCCACAGATACTGGGAGTCAATAATCTCCATGCTTAATGCTTTTTATTATTTTGTTACAATAACACATGTTGTGGTAATTATTTCGCAGGAGTTGAGTTTCCAAAACTAAAATTAACACGAACTTCCGTATGAAAAAGATAATCTAATTATGGGAAAAGTAAAGCTTCAGTAATCATTTCATTTAGAAGTGAACGTTTCAACAAACATATGTCATCTATACATCGAAACGTTAGTTGAAATTTCTTTATGAAATGATTACCGAAATCAACTCATTACATCCTCTTTTCCATACTAAAGCTCACGATAACTTGTACTTTTGGGAAATTTTAAAAATGAAATAAATAAAGAGATCAATTCGAACCAACAACTTACAGGATAGATACACATGTTGTTGTACCCCAATAAATTACAATAGAGGAACCATTTTATATGTTTAATTTAAGAGCGATTTCAATTACGTTGTAGGGCGTATTACAAGGCATTGTACTTCGAACTACTCTTTTTTTTAGGATCGCAATACATAGCTGGGCAGATGGGATAGCGCTGAAGACGCTTGCTTACAGCTAAGTCTTGTTTTACGACTTCGAGACCCAGAAGGGCCATGTGAGATATAAGGGATCTCTGCAGGCCGTTTGGTGAAAGGGGATGTGACGGCAACTTTCTTTATTTTCTCCGTTTCTCTTCGAAGCTTGGGCACTGACCACTGCTTATCTCCACCACAGCATCGCCTCCGTTCTGTTTTTATAACACTGTTTCGTTTTTATTTTTAGTCTTGTTTTATGACGTCCTAACAGAACACCTGCTGGGGAAAATAGAGGCTCCAATGATTATACTGTCGAAACGATTAACTTTTATGGATTAAAATTAATATAAATAAAGTAAAAACGAGGAGAAAAAAATTTATTTCCGTTATTAACAGATACATATATATATATTTATTAAACAGATATAGATACTATTCTTGTTCTTGTGGGAAAATATATGAATGCATCGAATTATATGAAAAAAATTATATCTCAGATATCATATGATAGTAATACTAAGAATTGAAAACTATGTAGTCTATTTTGAACAAGACAACATTTAGATAGCTGTACATGTTGTAACTCAATTCGAAGCGACAACCTGCGGAATAGATACACATGTTGTTGGACCCCGATAAATAGCGACAGTTACCCTTTTCTATGTTTAATATATATATATCCCATATATTAGGGGGGAAAGGAATTAAGCAAGAAAAAATTCTATTTTAAATTCCACGTAAAGTAGATTACATGTAAATTAAACTCACTTGTTAAATTTTTCATTTATAATAAATAGTAATTACAAGTGGCCGTGTTAGAGCATTTTAACATATTTTATCTTTCGCCATTTATAAAATATATACAGTCCCTGGCCATATTAATGTGACCACTGGATAGATTCGTTCTTGTTACATGTTTGCATTATCTTTTTGTATGCGTAATGATGTAAATCGAGTTTAAATATTAGTTTTATGGGTAAGTTAGTTATCTGATAATAATATGAAATTGAAAAAAATAGTTTCGAAAATAAATCTTTATTTTTTTTTAATATTTTGTGGTGTCACCCTTTTTACACCCTATTTTACATATTGATGAAAAAAAACTATCAAAATAGTTAAAATATATGATACAAATAATAAATCAATAATAAACTTACCGAATCCGACTTGTATTTAATGAAAAAGAAACAATAAATCCACAAAAATTTTAAACACAAACACTCGTAAAACAAAATGGATGTACTAAAACCAATGCTGCCATTACTAAAAAAAAAATACTTTAAAAAACTTATAACAGTGCTGCCATTACTTAAAACAGCAATTTATTAAGGCACGCGAAAGTATATAAACAAATATAGGAAAAAACAAAAAGAAAACAATCTTTCTTGGTGGTCACATTAATATGGCCAGGGACTGTATATATATATGGTTTCAGTAAGTGGTAGAGACTATAATGTTCTTCGGACAAGGGTTGTACAGAGAGGTGATTTGTCCTAGATCACGTACAACCACCAGATTTTTCCCTCTTATTTTGGATACCCACATTATAGAGGCTGGGTGAGTCCCAGGAGGGTCCTCGATCCTATAGGATCAGATTAAATAAACGTCTACCAGCTATCGGGATTTTAACGCAGGACATTCGGCACGGTCTAAAGCTAATATATATATAGCAACTTAAATTGATGTTGGCCTAACTTACAAAAAAACTAAGAGGTGTTAGTGTGACGGATGTAGAGGAGACAAGAAGATGTGTACGCATTGTTATTATTAATGATGGGGAAGAAATAATAAAGTGGATACAAGATACAAGGCGAAGTTATTTTTTGAAACATATTTTACAAGGACTACTGGCTTGTCTGATTTGAAAAACAATGCTCCCTCACGAAAGCATGTCTTGTATATCATGCTCTCTTTTTATAATGAGCCCTTTCGTTAGACTCCAAGTTCATTAGTCATCGTTGAGAAACCTACTCGGAAAATTTATATCCTGAAGAATTCTTTCATTTATTGTTCAATCCTTAACAACATTAGTTTTGGTTCGGATGTAATAAGTTTTAAAGGAACTGTAAGAACATCTATGTACACATAACAGAAGGATATAGAAAAAAAAATCGCTTTCTTAGATGCATTAATGTAAATGAATACATGTAAACAGTTTTTTGTATTATGTTTGTGTTGTACTGATTATCATAAATTGATAAAAAGGTCAGGAAATTTGAATTTGAATTTTTTCTTAATTAAAATGCAGGTTTTTTCTCTGGCATTAACCGAGGCAAACGCTCGCGTACATCAGTATAAGCAGTGTTTCTCAAACTTCAGTCTTTAGTATAATTTTCGTAACACTGTGAAAAAAAATATTGCTTATTCTTTATTGAAGGTATAAAAATATATTTCCTTATTTTTGTAATAATATAAAACGATAAAATAAAATTTATTGGTAATAAATTAAAAAACAAATCCAAATAAAATTGATTCGGCCCTATGACGGAGGAAGTACATAGGATGCAAGCCTAGGAGTACTGAAGGTAGGTACTACCTACCTAAGGGTACTGAAGGATCATTCGATAGTGCAGGTTGCCAAGTGTTGTGCAAGCGATATATCTAGCACCTGTTGTATTGTTGGGTTAAAAAAATCGGGATTGATTGACCAGTAGAGTTAGTTCTGTTAACTTTAGTTCCTAAAAAGTAGATCGTGTGTACAATTGAGCATTCTAGTTGAAATGTTTGATCCTAGATCTTGTTGGCTTCGGTCTCTTAAAAAGAGACAGAAATCCGTCAGACGTATTTCCAACATTTGGACATTTTAATTTTCTCCCGGCACGACACGAGCAAGGAGGGGGAACCTCCCCCCTGCACTGGTTACGCCCATGATGAAATAGTTTATATCGAGGCGACAGGTCGTAGTAATTTCGTTCTCCGGTAGCTAATTTTAATCTGAGATCCTGTTCCAAATCCAAAAGGCTGTTCCTCCCCCCCCCCCCCGAACTAATGCCTACAAGTGCTCAAACAACGACTTTCACGTTAATATGTAGACCACAAATTCACAAAACCAACAAATGGTATCAGTTCCGTAGGCTGTCGCTTGAAATTGAATAATTGGCCTGATAGAAACTGAAGACCTTTAGAAGACCATTATCGTTGTTCAAAAGATTTGGGGAGAGAACCATCTTTATTCATGATCAGTGTCTCTGATTATAAATATTTAATACATATAACTAAATAAAATATTGCCAATGATAAATAAATCTTTATATATGTGTCTTTGTCGCCACTGTTAGGAGGGCATGTTTATCCCAAAAAGTACACCTCGCTCCTTCAAAAGAACAATTTCATAGTTAAAAAAATATAATTTTTCAATAGAGGATTTTGAAAATTCCACATTTTGTCAAAATTAACACAGATGAGTTTAAAAAAAAATGGGTATTGGTAAAGCAAAGCATTCCTATTGAAATGCTTATATTAATCATTAGAATTATTTTATTTTAACATTTAAAGTCATTATTCCTACAAAACTCCAGATTTAATCATGATAAACTCAAAATATGGCTTTGTTTAAAAAAAATGTTGGAAATGTTTATAAATATGGAAATCAGATATGTCGTTCTTGAATTGAAATGCTTCAACGAATACACTTGCTAATGAAGGCTTAACTCAAAAATATCGATTTGTGAGTTATATCGTTGTTCTTTTGAAGGAGCGATGTTATTCCATGTTCATTTCTTCTTAAAGCTATTTATTTACCTCTTTATTATTAAATAATATTTCAAAAAGATATGGCAGGTTATAATCTCGGACACAGACGAGTTTTTTATTTGACCCTTTTAATCCCGTTTCTATAATATAATTGAAATATTTGAGAAAGATTGAAATGGTCCGGAGGAGTGGACAGATGGAAGAAATTTCCTAGCCGGGCTCTGGCCACGCCCCCGATGGCTGTTCTCCCCACCACCGCCCTCGATTTTAAATAATTAATTGCCACAAGACGGACCTGGATTAAACCTCCGCTAGGACAAGTGCCTTCGGCAGCTAGCTGCCTCTGGTTAGAAATATATCGTGGAAATACTTCATAATTGGAGAAGAAACGTCGAAGATTCCGTGGAAAGTACCCCAAAAAACGTTTATTTTTTTACTTCTTGTTCTGAATGAAAATTAGAGATATATTTGAAAAAGAAACAATGATGTAGGGCTCAGAATTAAGTATAGAAGAAGAGAAAACCATTGATGGAGTGAAAAGTGCTGTTCAAGAAACGACGGATAACGACCGGCAAAGATATCAGACTTTTAGTGGCCTGATATTTAAACTGCAAACACTACATGCTTTAACTTTTCATTTTTTTATTTTCTCAAAAACAACAATAATTTAATTATTGTATGCAGTAATGCAGTCACTATTACTGACTGTATACAGAGTAAAGAAACGACTTACACATTAGCCTATATCATCATCTTTAATTCGAAATGATAGTTGAAACGTTTCTTGATGAAATGATTACCGAAATATAAACATTTCCTATAATTACACTCTTTTTTCCAAACGAAAACTCATGATCATTTTCGTTTTTAAAATAAGTAGATGTTGTGACTTAACTCCAAAGTTAGTAGGTACCTGATACGATAATAAATATTAACGTAATAAAATAAAAAATACTTATTTTAACTCTTATTATTTATTTTGTTTTCTTTGTCTATGAGAAGGGTAATAACGCTGGCCAAAAAGATTGCACTCATAATGAACCACATATATTATTATTTTTTTCGTTTTACCTGTATAAAATTGTTTGCCAAGTTTTGGGATATATAATTTAAATTAAAAAATAATGTTAAATTTTTTAAAAAAGTACATATTTTATTTAAATATTTAAAAAGAAAAAAAACGCGGAAATGCTCTAAGAAATTTAGGACGAACCTAAAAAGTTATATTTTATTTTTTTGTTAGTTGTTATAATTTTTAAATATTTTTATTTGAAAAGAAAAGAAATGTCTAGGACCGGGACTTGAACCCGGGTCTTACATGTTTCCGCCATGGTACTCTACCAACTGAGCCATCCTGGTTCGACTCTCGGTCAGACACATCCTTTCTCTTCACTGATCCCATATCCCCGTGTTCTCGTAATTTGTGATGTATACACAAGGAACAATGTTCATTGAACATAACTTTGATTAGGATCTTGTTGACTTATGTCATTATATATTATTATAATTTATTTTTTGTTAGTTGTTATAATTTTTAAATATTTTTATTTTATTTTATATTTTGAAAAGAAAAGATATGTACGGGATGGGCTTTTCTTTTCAAATAAAAATATTCAAAAATAACTAAAAAGTTTTAGTATATTAATGACAAACGAAAAAAAAAAAAATTCAAAAGAAAATAAATTTAATTTCGGAGTATTTAAGAATAGGAGCGTACATATTTGAATGATTTATATTGTGCGAGGAATAACCGACCATTCCACACTTTAACACGTGTTGGTAATTAATCTGTAATTAAACCATGCCACCACATCCACAAAAATGTCGATTCACGTAACATAGAGAAACGCGATTATATAAAAATTTAAATTGTTAAAAAATTAATAATAAACGGAATCTTTTGAAACTGCTTTCTTCATTGTCATGCGGAACTAAATGAAATACGAATATTAAATCTGTCCGATTAAAGAAAAATAACATTTTTTGTCGCCGAGAGAGGAATGGCTATTTTTTTTTTTTTTTTTTTTTTTTGCTCTCAGTCCAATTAGGCCAGTTCGAAAGAACGGCCCCCTCGATTTCTGATACAGGACTCCTTTTTAAGAGAAAAGCTCCGATTAACTGTACCCGAGGGGGGACATTATTTATTGCCTTTTGTAGCAAACATCTCCGCTATTTACATTAAGCAAAGAAACTCCGCAAATCTAATAGCGATTTAATTGTAGAGCATTCTTCATCTTCTTAATACTAAATGTAAAAGAAAAATAATTGAAGTTTGTTTCTCGTTTAAAGGAATATGAATGATGTATAGAAACATTTTATTACAAATCTTTATACGAGTCTATTGAAAATAAAGTAATGACAGTTCGGACATCTGGTAGTAACAAAGTCCTAAAAACATTCAATATGAATCCAATTCGTTCATTAATTAAATACGCGGATATTAGATTACTAACTAAATATTTCAAAACGGTAGTCACCTAAGATAAATTATAATAATAATTTATTTATTAAAGCCTATTAGAATATTGTAAGACTCACAATGTATAATTTGTACATTATAATTTTAAGTCCTTTTTGTATATATATTAAAAACCAAATATTTCAAAACAGTATTCACAGGTTAGTTACAAAGCACCATCAATATAAAACATACTGGCATTTATATATTTCAAATATTGTATATATATATTTCTACTATGCCCAAGATCTCGTGGCAAGTGGCCCTAGACATTTTTAAAAGGGAATAAAATATCCTTAGTTTTCCCGCCCTTCGAAAGGATGTAAATCGAGGGTTCCAAGGCTGTACAATGTCAGGCACTCGTTAAAAATCCCTATCCTAATTATTTAATATCATATGTATATTATTATGAACGTATTCTCCCAATAGTGGAAGACGTTAAGCAAACAACTCAATCAAGATTTCTTTGGGTTCTTCTTGTTCTTCCAATAGGCTTTCACTCTCTCTGAGAAGGCTTCCTACGTTCTTACGACCACTTCGGACTGCACTGCTTTTGCTTTGGTTGCTCTGATGTAACTTTTCACTTCTTGACTTTGTGTCTGAAGGTGTCTCTTTCTAGAATGTCTGATGCACATATGTTTGCGTTTTTGAGGTCCTTTCGAAGTTCGTCTAGTCAAGGTGTTGAATTCTTCAGTGAGCTAACATAATCTAATATTCTTTTTGACAGTCGATTTTTTGGTAATCTCATGAAGTGTCCGAAGAATTTCATTCGTCTTTTCCAAATGTCAATTTCAATGTTTGAAACTTTTTCTGTTGTTTTAAGTGATTGTAGCCTATGACCTTCTTGGGTATATCTTGCTCCTAGGATTTTCCTGAATATCTTCCTCTCTTGCTTTTTGATTTCTTCTAATTCTTGTTTTCGGTTAAGGGACAATATTATATATATATATATATATAAACAGACACACGCACATATATAAAGATTATTTATCAACTTTTTTCCACTGGAATCGAAATGAATGTAAATCAGCACATTTGAAAGCCAGTTTTTCACATGACATTTCAAGTTGAGGTTTTAGACAAACAACTTACTAAGTGGATTGACATGTGGGTTTTCGAAAACTTTCTCTAGAAAACGGTACATATATGCCGATTAGAAATCTATAATAAAAATTAATATAAATATTGATATCTGGTTTGAGAAACGAGTAGTTGGCTAGGCGATGTCTTGACCCAATTAATATGCAAAACGCTAAGACGTTCAACCAAGTCGTTGCCCGATGTATCTTTCCCATAGTAATGCAACAGTCCGGCGTAAGGTCTGTCCAACGCCAGGCCAATTATACTGCCGATGGGTATCGTACACTGACGCGTTCGGATCGAATTGAAAACGCAACACTGGGCATGTCAGAGAGAATATTTATGTCCGATAGGATTTGTAATCCGATCTGCGGGAAGGTAGTGTTTGAGGTATGGACAATCCAGGAACCATTTAATAGGATACTCGGAGAGTGAACCTAGAACATGGTAGGTCCAATGGATTTAACTCCTGAATAAAAGAACTGTGAGCATTATAAAAGTGTAATCAAGTATAATAATAAACGATTCACTTTTTTGGCGGAATTAACAAGTAAATACAATATATTCGTACTCATCATCACGAATTCTCTAAAACTGAATTGTAGGGTTCGAATGGAAGGGATTGTATGTATTTGGAAAACTTCAATTATTTGGTTTCATACAATTGTTCTGTTTATTCTTACAAACGAGCAAAATGATCGGTGAAGTTGTATAAAATGCCTGACCTCTTCTTCCACCTCAACATTTTTATATCGCGTAAAATAATTTCTTATAAGGGTCAGAGGATATGAGGAGTATTTTATAAAAAGTTAAAATTTTAGATCTGAAAATTATAATTTTATACTATAAATATTAAAATATTATGTGAACAAAATTGTATATATCATCAATAAAAACTTCCTTTACTCCAAAATATATTTGTTTAAACAATTTTACAAAAGTATTTTGACTTTTGAAAAAAACTCCTCCTATGTACAGAATTCCTAATTTAAACTTATATACTACTATACTAAATAGAGTAATAAAATGTATTCTACCTTTTAATCATGTACTTAAAAGTTATTATTTTATTTACAAAATGTCTATGTTGTTACAAAATGATAAAATATGGAATAAGAAAGTCAATTATTTAATAAGTAATTTAAAGGTTTAAAACTGATTAGAAATACATTTTCTATAAAAAAAATTTGTAAATAAAATAAAGCAGTTAAATTTTTAAAGTTTAATTTGAATATCAACACTAAATTCAGATTTTTTTTAAATAGTAATCATTTTATTGAAGCAGGCAAATTAAAAAAAAAGACAGAACATAAAATCAATATATTTAATTGAATTTATATTATTATTTTGCACTAAATTCAACAAAAATGTTAATCTATAAAACGACTGATTGAGCTTCTTATTTTTTAATTTATTTCTTCTATTAATTTCTTTAATTATATTAATTTAAACTAAGTCTGTTAGTTTGTTGTTTAATAACAAACATGTGATATTAACAATTTATTAGGATATAATTATTTGTAATTTAATGATTAATAAAACAAACTCAATCTGAATTTGCATATTTTGTGTATTTGAAACGAAATAAATGCCCCTAAAAATAATTTAAATAAATGTTACGGTATTAATGATTTTGTATACTCACAATTTTGGTATTTGGATTTTGTCAGCATCATTTTGCCTCCCGAAGTCATGCCAAGGACGAGATCTGGCAGCGGGAGAGCTTTGGCTTCCCCTCCCTTCGCCCAGCAGCGAAGGCATTTCCGAGTAGTCGAAAGACTGAAAAAATATAATGCATTAATAAATGATAATAAATTATTTATATATGAAGAATAGGGGACAAAAATAATGTAGTTATATAATTTATTAATGATTTCGATTATTTAAGCCGTATTTCGATTCTCATTGTATTTCTATTTTAATTTTAATGTGGCAATGAATGGTTATGATTTCAAGAGTTGCAAAAAATAATATATGTATAGGTAGATATTAGACAAAATTTCAACCAATCATGTTAAAGTGAAATTAAAAAAAAGTTTCAGACTTAATTTTCCCACCGCTAATGTTTTTTGATTGCATGCAGAGGATTTTTTTCCAGTTAAAATCACGTACGGACGTTAAAATCAATTTTTATTTTTCCAATATTTTTTATTACCCATTTAATTTGTTTTTTCTAAATGAAACAACACATTTCATAAATTTATTGTTGATGTTCTGAAACTTATTACTGGATTGCGCATATAAAAGTTCTTGGCTCCACTTGGCATTTGATTACTTCAAGGCAGGTTTTATTTAACTTCTCAAATAAATAAATACATTTTTAACTTATTTATTTTTATAGATCGTAGATATGCATCAAGAACATAAGGGCTCCTGCTGGTTGCATGTTAAATTTCAATAAATATTGTATATAAAGGGAAAAAGAAAAAGCTGGAAAGTAATTACGTCGTTGAGGTTGGCAGCCTTGAACCAATCTCTTAGCCTATTATGTAAAGCCGACAATGGTAGTAATTAGGGACGTATCGTTAAGGCATTTATATTGCTAAGTGTCGCCTACTGTTCCTATCGGCCAGTCATATGAAGGAAAAAAGCGACAGATGCCGCATAAAGCAATCCTCAAACCATAAGCGGAGGTGAGCTCGTACAACGACGCTATATGCGACCATTATAGGGACACCCGTTCTGGATAAGGATCGGAGACCATTCTTTCTCAGAATGATCCTCCTTGTATATGTCAGAAAAAATCCCAAGTCTTAACGGTTACTTTGGCTGTTTGGACTGAACAAGGACATACGATATCCAATCCTGACTGCAAAGAGCAAACGAACTTGACTTTCTATCGCACCTAGAAAATTACTGATCGAAGACATAGCTCATTCAACTCTCGATGGGACTAGATTTCCATATTTGTGGGCGAAATCGAGTTTTATTTTGTCAAATGTGAAATCCCAGGCGCTGAATAAAAAGTATGAAGGCGTTCTGAAAAGAAAGTAAAAAAAAATCTTGTCTGGGACTAGGGAAGGGCTTTTACAATGATAGCTCTCTTTTGAAATATGAATAGTATAATCCAGCACTGAACGTAATTAAATATACAAAATCCAGAGAGGATTGAATTCATTCCAGGTTTGTTAGGATTAGTTCACAGTCTGAAGTGTTCTCACTATTTTGCTCAAACAAAATCACCAAGTTGTTGATAATATAAATAATAAGTTCTCCTTATCTTTAAAATCTTGTAATATGTTAGATTGAAAGCGGGTATAGTCGGAAATAGGGAGATAGTTGAGGGTTACTAACCTGCTGGATGGGGGGCTGGTCCCTGGGGGTGATGGCATCGGCGCCGATCCCGCTGTCCGGGGAAGGGAGGTCGACGGTGAGTCCTGCCGCGGCGATAACCCCCTTGTTGTGGTAGGCCGAGCTCTGGCGGACGTAGCGCTCGACGAAGGAAGCCGTCGCTGCATTTTCCTCCGCGAAGCTGGCCACCTGCCTCAGCTGACCTTGGTACGGTGACTGCTCGGAGAAATATTCTCTGTAATAGACGTTTCAGTTGAAGTAATTGATGTACAATGTAAAAATGCAGCTAATTAGTTATATAAACAATAAAGATTAGAAGATGCAATAGGTGAAAAAATAAAACATGAACAAAAAACAGCAGATACATGCTACAGCATGTCGAGCATTCCGCATTCGATTACAATTTCTTTCTTTTTTTTATCAATCTTTTAAATTAAAATTGAGATAAGAAAACAATTGGTGTTAAAATATCTTAAAATCCAATAAAGATATTTATATGAGATCAGTTAAAATGAATGCAGTAATGTAGTAATGTAGAGTGGGGGGATCAGCTTTTCATATTCTTCTAATTATTGCCTAAATATTATTGATTATTTCCTAATGCTAAGGAACTTGCTCTACCAATGCGTTAAAAATAAAAAGTAAATACACGATGCTTTTCCAAAGTGTTTTAAAAACCTAACTTTACATAATACGGAATTGTAACTTCTGTTCAATAATAACACCTCTAATTCTAATTTCATTGCGCAAACCATCCCACGATCGAAGACTGTCAATGATAAAACAACGTTCGAAATAGTGGATGGAGTCTTGCTCAATACTGGGAGCACTAGACTGAGTAGCGCACCTGTAGCCCGGTCGTGACTCGAGCGGAATTGCTTCAGTCCAGGGAGCTAATAGCCCGAGACTAGGTCTCAATTCTCCGCTAACCAAATCTCATTAAAAACATTTTCGTAGAAATTCGGATCGCTTCTAATAGTTCTAATTATTTTTGAACGAGTGTACATTATTTTTTGTGATAAGTACAGTTTGTTATATTATTGTTTTGAAAATGACGGAGTATATCAATAGGTGAATGAAGGAAGTATATCATAGAGAAGAAGAGGATCAGTTTGGTCGAGACAAAAGTTCATTAATTAAAATGAGTTGGCAGAACTGAATGAGATTTAGATGATTCAAGAGGGTTTATAAAGACAGGGAATTATAATCTTCCAAAATATAACTCATTTAGCACATAACTTAGAGGTAGCAATTACAACTGATAAGGAACAGGTTCGTACAAATAAAAATGCAACCAAACAACTATATATAAGTGCCTTCATACTGAGTTATGTTCAGTTGTATTTCATTACCTGTAATAAGGGTCTGAGAAGGCAGATGGCCTGCCGGCGGCGGTAGTTATGTATCCTGATCCACCCTGGGATCCGGGGGTGGTGTACTGGTGTTCGGTGTAGGGGATCGGCGAGGGTGATCCGCTACCACCGAACATGTGTCCACCATAGGTGATGCCCGACTTGAGGCCTTCTGCAGAGATGATCTCGATCGGTGCATTTTCCGGAGTGATGAGCGAGGAGGTGGAAGACGGTGTGCCGTTCATCGACCTGCTCGGCTGCTGAGGGGAATGGACGAATTCGTCCTTGATCGGGGCGGTGTTGTTATTGACCACGTCGACGACAAGGTCTTGATGACCGACCTCGCTCGTTACAAGAAGTACCTGAAACAGAATGACATACATACAGTTGGATCTCGAAAGATTATTGTAAAAGAGAATGAGGGTTAGGGAGAACTCAGTCTCCTGAACCCTCCTGATAAGTAAGTTTCTATGTTTATTACGGTTCTTCCAGTTTCGGAATATTTAGTCCAATGCTGGGAGGAGACGACAGCTGGAGTGAAATTCTGGGGGACCATCGTAAAAGAGTTGTCTTCCAAATCACAAGAAGCCTGCCCGTACATGGAAAAAGAATTCTAATGATATGAATCATTATATGTGTATAAACAATAAAATCATATGTAAAAAACTGATTGAAATATTGTTTATCATTTAACATAATTGATTAATTGGCATAATGAGAATATATAATTGCATGGGCAAATGCTCTAAGTAATTACTACAAGATAAAAATATCAATTGAATTAAATATTCTGAAGAGAATTTCGAACGCCTTATTCCTTAAAAAACTTATTACGGTTTCAGCTATAACACATAAATTGAATCTATATTTAAATACAGAAAAAATGTAAGCACGGCTTTCAAGTCGAAAGCTGCGCATTTCCGATAAGATTTCTCTCTCATTCTTCCCTTTATAAGGCAATAAAATGCTGATGCGTTGAATCGAACCCGGGATCAGGAACTACACATTTTACTGTTTTATTACCGTCCAATTTGGATAGCTGAAAACAATCTGTGAGCAAAGCATCCGATACAGATGTCCACTTGACTTTTTTTTTTTAAGTACATTTTTAAAACAATTGTAATATTTATTTATGGATTATTTATGTATATTTCATACATAAATAGAGTTATTTGGTAAGAAATATGAGCTACTCAGCAAGTTAATCTTAGCTTCATTCTTTCTATACATACAGGAGTATTTTATGTGGATAATTTGATCATTTCTTTAATTATTATTTATTTATCTAATTTCATGGTTTTTGTTTTGATAAATTTAAGCAATATGATAATATGCAGGCATTATCAATGGATTGCGATCCCCCAAAACTTCCTTTTTTTAATTATTTAACTTGAACGTTTGAATCGTGTTATTAATTTCATTTCTTCAGAAGTAATTATTGTTATACTTTATTAATTATTTCCTATAATTACCTTATGCCTATCTTTTTCCCGCCTATGGTGGCTGAGGTCTTCCGGTTCCCTCTTGACCTCGTCCGAAGGAGCACCACCGAGGAACAACCCTTGGATGTCGGTGAGTGGTTCGATTCCAGGACCACCACCAATCACACCATTTCCACCCTTCAGCTGGGAAGAAAGGATGGAAGCACCACTCCCTGCTCCGCCCGCCCTGCAAAAAGATAAAAAATAAAATTATAATAATTATATCTTAAGAGTAATTATTGTTTAAAAACTAGTTCGACAAGATGGTAAGGAAATCAAATTATTCATAGCAATAATACAGGGAGCAATAACAGTCCTTGAAAGATTTGAAATATGAAATTAAGATATTAATGTTAATAAAATTTACAAATGAGTAAATACTATTTCAATAGGGTCAAACACACTATGGATTTACAGTATTTTTTCTACAAGTTAACCATTAAACAGTTCAATTTCAGCATCTCGCTTTTATGAAAAACATTTTAATATACATTAATTAAATATTATTAACAATATTATGATACGAATGAGGTTAACCATAAACTTTCCAATTTTAATTTCCAATGCTTCTGAGAATTATTTTAAAGGAAAAGTTGGGCTATAAAAATTGGTTAAGTTAATTCCCAAAACCCATATTGGATTGTTAATAAAATGTAATACAAGGTATTGCTAATATGGGACCAATTTTAAATTATTTTGGAATATGAGCTTAATTCGGTCGAAAGATCATTAAAATGTCATAACCTTCGTCATAAACAAGTTTTAAATTAATTACTTACAGCGATCAATGATATTGAATCGAATATTTTACAAGTTTTTAACTTTACTAAAAGGTTTTGTATGCCCTATACGGTGCACTCTTGATAAAGAATAAGTCATTAAAAAACTCACAAAATGAAGTGACGCATCTAAATGTACTTGAACAGAAATGTAGTTCTATCCACAAGTTCATACGTTTCCTACTTATGGCTGAGTATTTCTAAAATATCCGTTCCTAACGGATAGTCAGTGATATTTTTATAATAATTTATTCCGATGGTTCCATAGTCTGGCCGGCGAGATGCCGTGACTTATGGTCGGACTAAGCCCCATAAATTCAGCTATTCCTTAAAGCTTTCGTAAGACATTCATTAAAGGCAGTAGCTGCGATTGCTACAGAAGGAGAATGTCTCGGATAATCCGCTCTTTTACAAGTCTGAGCATGTCTGAGGCAGAAAAATATTTTGTACCATTCAAAATACAAAAGCTAAATAAAAAAAGTTTTTAGGTGAATAAATATTATTCTTTCAAATAGGCTTTAACGCCGTTTCAAATAAAATATTTTCTATAATATTTATTGTTATATTTTCAAAACTATCTATAATTCAGTTAATGACATTCACTTCAGGCCAACTACTCATAGAAATTTTATAGTTATTAAAAGAGCTTTCCATACGCCGCCATATATAGGAATAAAAATACAAATAATAAGAAGATATATCTTTTAGAGGTATGTATCTATTTATATTTTTCCGCATTAATTATTTTTCACTCTATAATATTTCGATAGTAACAATTGAAGGATTTGCTACAAAATGGAGGTAGGTAGCTTCATCCCATAATAATCTATTTAATCGTATTTAATGCTTCCAAACATTAGTCCTCATGTTAAATCTTCTGTGGTTGAAATAATAAAACTAAGGAAATAGAAATACAAGATTTAGAGGAGTGTATATATAAGTGTTAAAAACAAAAAAATAATGTTAAACAAAATAAATAAAAAATAATGTGTAATGGTAATGTTATTTTCCTCAGAAGTAGTTAATATAAGTAGATAAAATCTATATTGTGGCTACTGTTGGAGCTACAAGAATCAATATTGTGTTAAATAATCCGGAAGTTGACTGCATATACTCTCCTAATATGAACTATAAATAAAATAAAAGAACTACTACATTTGATTCTTCAGCTTTCTATCTATACTTTTCAACTAAATAAATTTGAAAAAATCCTAGCTTTGCTTTAATCTATAAACTTCAATTAATATTAAAAGATTAATATATTGTATATTATTTAAACAATAAATATTTTATCAATTAAGATCACAAATTATTATTCAATTGATAAGAAAAGTTCATTGTCCCTCATATTGTTCTTATTTTGATCTTGGATCTAAAAAAATTAATTCAAATATTATTTAACTAATTTAAACTGTTAAACCCTTTATAATCAGTGGAAAAAAAAGATTAAATTAAAATCAACCCTTTCCCAAGGTGCGTTGCGTAAAAGACGTTCCGGTGGAGTGAGGGAAGGATCTCCCCGCTACCATTCCTTAATCAAACAAGCTAAAAAACTGGTCCGTCTTCTTTTTACCAAAGGCTTGTTTTAACTGGTGCACCAGTCGGCTTCCTACCTGTGACCCCAAGCTAGCAATCGCATAAAAAGGCAGATAACATCTTATGGGAATGAAGCCCACCCTTATAACGTACTTCGCATCCCCTACGTCATCGGACTTAGGATCATGAAGTTTGCGTCAAGTACTTAAGCAATAACGACAGAGCCCAGTGGGGTACGAATGAGAGGATGTTGTAACAGGTGCACATTGCATTTCCGTTAGTCGACACGCGTATTGTTCCTTGTTGAATGGAAAATAGCAAAACGGGCATATTTTCTGCGATTTTTAATATAAATATTAAACCTTTTGGAGGGGTTCACTATGTGGTAGAGACTGGACTGTTTCTTGGGAAACGATTATGCAGGGAGGTAATTTAACACGCTCAACCGCCAGATTTGTCCGTCTATTTTGGGAACCCACTTTCTAGAGGCTGGGCGAGCCTGATCCGATAGGATCCATCTCTGATTGCTAACAGATTAAATAAAAGTCTGCTAAGCAGCGGGTTTAATCCCAGAATCTTCGTTATAAGTATTAAAAAAAATCATGTGGTATATTTTTCTCCATAGAATGTGTCTTTGACAGTTGTCCTAATCCAGCTTTGAGGACTGACACGCATCATCTCAGACTTGCCTGTCAAGATAAGAATTCATCCTATGCATTAACAACTTTTTTTCTTTCTTTTTTTATGGTAAAACGGTCAGACGGTTAATAAATAAAAAAATAAAATAAACATAAATCGATTTCATATCAACAATAATATAAACAAGTTTTCAGGTATGTGTGTATATTGTATATTTGAATATATATAAATAATAAAATCAGTTAATGTTATTATTCAATACCTGAAAATTTAAAAATTTATTCTTTTTAATTTCGTTGCTAATAATTAAATTTAATTATTAAACGTCAAACAATGACACTGTTTTCATTTATTAAATGATTTGTACAGCTTTAATTTATTTAACCACTTTTAAACCATTGAATAGGAAACAACGCGTTTTAAAAATGAAAATATATAAATAATTCTGATCTAGAACGGATTTAAATCGTTTCCTAAAATCTTGATAGTCGTTTGAAATGTGGCTGAATGATAATTAAAAAAAATGGAATTCCTAATAAAATTTGTAGTAATACGTATTTATTATTATTATTATGTTCAAAATGATAAAGTATTACAAGAATCTATAATGAATCATGCAAAAAATTTAAAGAGTAATCGATACAAAATTATAATCTAGAATCAATAATTAATTCCTATACATTTAATTAATGTATTCACGCCAAATGTCATTCTGGATATGACGAAACGTGGCCTTGTCTTCAAAAGGAGAGATTATCAGATAATCTGAACATTTTATTATAACAGCCGTTTAAGTTAATTTAAAAAAAGTATATTAATTTCTTTAAACACTCGAAAATATAATTTACATTAATAATATTTAATGAGGCAAATATTCACTATTACTAGGTATTTAATTGTTTTATTGTCGCTTTTGGCTTAGCATATAATAATCTTTTATCGTTTTATTTATTTTGTTGGTTTAGTTAATTTAATTTTTTTTTATTAAAAAAGTAAATCAATTTCTTAAAAAACTCGAAAATATTCTATTATTTATTAATATAATATTATTTATGTATATATATCGAGCAAAGGAATGATGTATAATTTAAAAATTCGCATAAACTACTACTACTAGGTATTTAATTGTTTTATTGTCGCTTAGCACGTGATCATTTTTTTCTCATTATATTTATTTTGTTAAACTTTAACAATACGGTTAGTAATAGATTTATTCCCACATTTTTGTATAATTTTTTATTTTATGTTTGATGGTGTTTTTAAAATTAACAATGTAACTCATTAACACCCAACAATCCCTTAACTAGCTTAAATAAACAGGAAAATGTATTAAAAAAAATTAATGGCGATATTTAATAGGGACCACATATAATTGATAATTTATAAGAAGTTTTTAAAGCTTTAAGCCCTAACCCTTTCTTTTATGGAATCTCTTCAATTGAATCCACTATATCATAGACCCTTTTGAATTCAAAAGCCCTAAAACTCTGCCATTAATTTTCGGATGAGCACAATGCCCCTATAAGCCTCGGCTGAAAATGTTTGATTTAACAACAGACCTTTCTCACAATAAATATTAATATATTTATGTATGAGTACTACCTGTAGGGTGATGAACCCCATCCAAGTGTGGGACCACCGGGGTAGTTGGGGTAGAACCCTTCGGAACCCTCATTGTGTAATGGTATGCTCAGAGCCTATACTACATCGTCAAGTCAGAGCGTCTCATTGTACCCGCGTCATAGAGCTCATCTCATGCTGACAACTCCTGTCAATGCTAGCCATCGTTAACGTCTACCTGGGCCAGTTAGCATTAGCCGTCTTTTATCTGAGCCGAGTGTCCGTCATCATTTTGCATTATAATGTTGCCCAGTAAATGTTTGTGCCTGTTTGAATTCAACTCGAGCCGATATAGATCAGAGAGAATATTTGTTTCACAATAAGGAAACATATACTATATGTGTGTAATTTTCGTTATTGAGATTCAGTCTCTTCTTTTAACTGTCTTTAGGCGACGTTTCGATACTACATTGGTCTCATATTCATGTCCTAACAGTGAAAAAATATTCTTTTAGAGAATTATATTCTATAACAAACTAGTCTAAATATAAAATTGACAAGTGTTAGATGTTTAAGAGACCAATAAAGTCTCGACACGTAGCCAAAAGGGAGTTAAAAGAATAGTCAAAATGTCAAAAAATTTTATAAATATATTTTTTTGGTTCTTAACCAATTAATTAATTAAAAAATATATTTTTCCAGTAAAGTTAACCCATTTTTGTTTTTATACTGCCTGTATAGAAATAAAATAACTAATAACCAGCAACCTTTTTGTTTCCTAATTAACTAAAAATAATTGTAAAATTAAAAACTTGCGATTATATTATAAAACCTATCAACAACTATAGTATTAATCGTTACATTATTAATACCACTTAATTTTGTGATAACTGAAAATTTCCTTAAATTAAATTCTGAAAATAAAATAATTAAAAGAGGAAATCATCACAATTATAATTGAGAAATAAATATTACGAAACCGTTTTTCCTTTTTTTAATTCCTTAATTTTATTTTGAATTGATTACAAAATAATAAAATAAAATAAAATTGTGAGTGTATATATATACATATATATATATATATATATATATATATATATATATATATATATATATATATATATATATATATATATTTATATTAGATAGCAAATACAATTCAATTCGCCTATAATTGCTAACTGGGGGTGAGATGTACAACCCATGACAGTTAGTAATGACAATTTTAGTTCCGGCCGTTCTTGTTCTCTTCTTTTATTCATTGGTTTATCTTTCGTTATTCCCTTTTAAACGGTTATATGAAAATGATGTATGCTTAAGAAGGGGAATCTTTAATTAAAAAGAAGTTTTTTCATAACAAAATATACGTTAATTACGTTTTAATTATTTTCTCAACATGTCTGCGTTTATACCTATAAAGCAATATTAAACGTGCGAGTTAGAGGTAATGTAAAATTTTTTAATTTAAAAAATATAAAGCATACTCAGATCGTTGTGAAGGGATATTTTTATTTATGGCATTGTTGAGATTTATTTGAAAGTGGACAATTTTCTTGTTTCACCTGTTAATATCAAGTTATAATAAAAAAAATTCACTATTTATTCGTAAGGTGAAACGAAGAATACGTTTCAATTTTTTTTTATTATATTTAAATAAATTAAAAAAATGATAAAGATTTTTTTAAAAATTGCTAGAAGAATAGAAAGAGAAATGATTAAATATTATTATTATACATTTAGAGGGAGCAGAGTGGTCCAGTGGTTCTGCAGAGCACTGAGTTGCCATGCCGGAAATCCTAGTTCAAGTCCCACTGCGGGCAAGACTTTTATTATGTCTGTTTGCAGCCGGAGATGGATCATATAGGATCTAGGACCTTCCTGGGTCTCACCCAGCCTCTATAAAATATTATAAAAATAGGTTACCCAAAATAAGGGGGAAAAATCTGGCGGTTGAGCGTGACCTAGGACAACTCACATCCTTGCAGAACCGTTGTTCATAAAACAGTACAGCCTCTACCATGTACTGAACCCTAGACCCGTTCAAGGGTTGTAGTAGTACAGGTTTTTTATTGTTTATTATACTGTTTTTTATTGTTTATTATATTGTTCAAGAGAAATCCGTTTATGAATAATGATATGATACTCTCTTAAATTGTCACGGCAAATATTTTTAATCTACTCATCACGCGTTTTTTCTGGTTTTGACCACGTAGTCAAGTTCTTTGCCGACGTTTCGCTTGCCATACCGTAAGCTTCCTCAGGGCTTAATCTTGGACGGTTTAATCTTAATCTGAATATAGTTTAAAAACAGTTTAGGAATACGCTCTTTATTAAATTTTCAATTAGCAATTTAAAACTGATTCGCATGTTGTATCCTCAAATTATTATTAATCTTTTTTTTCCATTATAAACTATAAGAGTTTTGAACTCTTGAAAAATCTACGATAATTTAACGCTTACTAATCGATACGCTAACGGTAACCTCCTAAGACCATTCATTAGCGGCAATAGACCTGGTACATCCTCCGGTTCAAATTGATGCGCCGTCGGACGTTTTCTCTCCCGGTTCATTTGGTTAAGAGTCTCAGTGTTCCCGGAGAGCTGGAAGGGGCGAGAGGGGAGGAAATTACACTGATTAGAAGTAATAAGTCATGTAAGAGTGTGGGGTGTGCTATTACACAGTTCGCCGTCATTAGGAGCTCACAACGCAGTTATACGCCCAGTCAAATCTCCAATACCTCTGGAAGAAACTCTTCTTAATTTAAAAAAAATATGAATTCTCAATTATATTTAACGTAGCCCTCATTTAAATCCTTAATTAAGTAAAAATGCGAGTGGGTAAGGAAATATCTCTCCGTCAAAAGAACAAATAACTCAAAAAACTTTTGAAAGTTCCATGTGAGTTGGTAAAGCAAAACATTCCGATAATGATGGTGTTGAAATTATTTTATTAACCATTAGAAAATTTTTAAAAGCTTGAAACCTTTTTGATTTTAACTTTTATCATTATTCCCATAAAACTTCAAGTTCAAACATGATACAACTAAAAAGATGACTTTATTTTTAAAAAAGTGTTCGATGAATATCAGATATGCCGTTCCTGAATTAAAAACCTTCAACCAATACAATTGATAATGAAATTTGGCATTTTTGAGTTATGCTGTTGTTCTGTTGAAGACATGATTTGTAACTGTGTGTTTTTTTTTTTACTTTAACTTACACTTATGCAAACATAAATTTATGAATACATAAACACACGGAGTTATATAATAATTATTAATGTTAACGTCCTATATTGATGTAGCTTCTATGTGGGCTGGATGAATATAATTTGAGAACGATGAAGAAAACTTGTTTGATTGAATACGGGTAATATTTAAACTCTAAAACTTCCAGGACCAATCCTTTTAGAAGAATAGAATCCTTTTAGAATTTAGAAGTTTTGAAAAAATACCTGGATAAATAAAAAGGCAGATATATTGTCTAAGACTATATTTCAATTTTCCGTACAAAAAACAAAACAAAATATTAATAGACGGATTAAACAAGTGGAAAAACGAAACACATCTCTTGGAATAGTTATTTAATATTTGAATAATCGTTTAAGGTCGTGGAATATCTTCAAATAATAAGGTTAATATATCATACAAAAGAAAAATAACTAATTTAATGTACAAAATCGTTTTAAATTCAATGCAATTAATTTATAATAGAATATAATTACTGCGGATGTTACAGTCTTAGCTGGTTTTAAATTTTGCTGTGTTGTTACTTAATTATCTTGTTTCATTTCGAGTCTATTACCGCCTATAATAAAGTAATATTAGTATGTCCATAATTTTACCTATTTCCCTGGTTGTTATTAAGGACTTAAATTGAATGATAGGAGCCTTTATATATATATATATTGTCGAAACGCCTTCCTATTTCGGGAGGAGTTCAGAAGACGGGCCCTAACTAATAAATACCGACCATTCATCCAGGACGGGCAGCCTCCTTCAGGATTCCGTTAGCTCCAGAGCAATTAGAAGATGAGAGATAATCTCCTGAGGTAGGATGGTTTGGGAACTGCCCGGGGCTATGAGGTGATGCATCAATGGGCACCGAAGTTCGGTTCCCTCACGCCCGAAGGAAATGGTGCGGAAGCCCTCCTGATCCTCTGTGTACAAACAGTCCCCCTACCGAAGACTCCCTATCCAGAAGCCTTCGACGGATGAATTATTTACAAGATCAAAAAGTCACTGGAGATATTCCTGTTCTTCTATGGGACCACCGGGAAAGCCTCAGGGCGGATCGGATTTGAACATTTACTCCAGTTAATAATGGCATTCCAACCGATTTATGATTACTATATAGATATATACTACTATTCATTTATTTCTCTTCTTATAATTCCAATTCCATCAGTTAAATTAATTATAGTAAAATATGCTGGAAATCCTTATTATTATATTATAAACATCCTGATCTATAAATACGTTGGACATTTATAAGTTATTTTTTCTAAAATACTCTATTACAGGGGTGGCCAACCTGCGGCTCGCGATCCACATGCGACTCTTTGAAGGATTATTTGTGGCTCTCGATAAAGATACCCGAGTTCCCTTTTCATTTTAGTGGTATTATATTTTAAAAAAATATTATCATTCCGTATGTGTTTCAAAATGTCTTTAAATTTACTGACAACAAATATGAAAAACTAAGTGCAACATTGTAACAAATTTCATTTCCATCCAAGTTAAGAATGATATGACTCACAATATATACGAAAACTGCCCGAACGAACATAAACAGTGGCGTAATCGTCCGTAATTTTGAATTTGTAAAGTTTCAGTTGACATTGTGCTCTGGAGGAAACAATTTGTATCACTGTTCCTAATTTTTAATCTGGATTTATTGCTAAGTTAACTAAATTTGTTTCGGAGTATGTAACGATCACCAAGAATATCTCGTTACAAAATATTTAAAATATCCTGATGTTATGAAAACAGTGTTACGCATTGTAAATTATATTCGCACCAATGCAAAAAATCGTCGACAATTCCTTGAAGAATTAAAGGACGAAGAACTTCCAAATGACATTAATTTCGTTTGCATTGTTAGATGGTTATCTAGCTACAACGTATTAATATAAATATAATTTCTGTAAAAAAATTGTTTTTATACCTTTCAAATACGTATTTAATTGCGGCTCGCGAAAAATTTCAAATTCTGAAAAATGGCTTGGAATATCAAGGAGCTTGGCCACCTCTGCTCTATTAAATAACGTATGCTCGTATGACGAGTAAGTAAATATTTAAGCCAATGACATTAGTAAAAAAACGATAATAAAATAAATTAAGGTACGATAAATAATATAAATCAACCAAATACTGACAAAATAATAAGATTATTAATATAAACAGAATGAAATATACTTTAAATAGGATAATTATTTTAAAAATCGCATATAATGTAAGTATTAAATGGATGTTTAACATTAAGTTAAATGATGATTCTCTTTTTATATTCTATGTATATATTTATACGTATATACAAAAATAATAAACTACAGTATCAACGACTATAATGATTGGTACGTATACGTTTCTTTTAATAAATACTTCAGTTACTATTAAGTAGCATGTTTTAATTCAAAATTAAAATAAATTAATTGAAACAATTAAAAATTAAAACAAGCAGTTTAAAAATTATTCAAAAATTTGTTGAAACCCATGAATTTAACGTATAAGAAAAAACGTTGAATATTAGTTCAACTTCATCTATTATTAATTAATTAGTTAAATTAACTGTAGTAATATATGCTGGAAACATTTCCTTACAATATTATTATAAACACCCTGTTCTATAAATAAATAAATTGGACATTTATAATTATTTTTTCTTAAGTATTCTATTAAATAATTCTTATTTGATATTTTATATTATTCAAGTAGATATTAAAATATTATTAAAATAGATATAATATCTTATGTTTTTTTTTTCAAATGCCTTTTTTCTATATATATGATAATTTCCGACATCCTCTAACGATGAATAATTTATTATTAAGTTTTTGTCTTTAATTCCATATCAATTAAATGCTAATCTGTTAAAAAAACAATCATCTCATTTAAACAAACACTTTGGCTTTTAGAGAAAAGTCAACATTTTCAATTGAGCACATCAAAAATATTTATATATATAATGAAAATTATGTAAAACAGTTGTTTACACATATCTATAATATATTCCGTTTCAATTTTCTACCCGTTTATTTATTACCCCAACCTAAAGGAGGAGGAATAAAACAAGTTTTGAATAAGTTGTCTTGAATTTTTATCACCTTGTTAGATTATTAACTGCCTTACATAATCTGGTGCAGGTCCGGTAAACACTTCATCATTTTTCTCAAAACTCAGTAAGTCTAATTTCTACAGATGACATATTTATATAAATATATATATATATATATATATATGAAAATAAATATATATATATATATATATATATATATATATATATATATATATATATATATATATGAAAATAAATATTTACTATAGGGAAGTGTAAAACAACCGTAAGAAAGAATCATGGATGAGGATGAGGAGAGGGAGAGGTTGAAATAAAAAACAAGACAAAAAATGTATATTATAAAAATTCTTTTATTACTCTTAGTACATTAAATTTTAAGACATAATATTTGATAAATACTGATACAAAAATGATAGCAAGTACTTTTTCACTATCATATATCAGTACTATGTAATACATAAAAAAAATTAATTTAACACCGAATATATAGTCAATAATGATAAAGAATATATGTGGGTGCGTATATGAAAGAGTAGAATAAATCGATTGTCATTATTGTGCGATAGGCATTACGTATCGTTAAAAATAATATAGAAATGGGTCGTTAAGAAAGTAATGTGTCAAAAAAATAACTTTTCAATATAGAAAACATTATGGTAAATTAAGGTAATTACAATTTGAATATTTATGTCATAAAATATGGTACAACATAAATGATGGATAAAATGACTCGACAAAGAACTGAACTGCCCTAGATGTTAATTTATCCTTATTAAGATACATTATGATTTATGTCATAAGTATCGAATATATACGATAAGATGCGTAGATAAGATTAATAAAAATGGTAATTTTACAAAGGACCTAAAACTTCTATTTTAAGAAACAAAAGAGCAAATACTCTAAGAGAGGAATAATACAGATGAAATATAGCCATAGAGCTACACCACGGGAGGGACTTCGACAAGGCATCTAAATCGCCAACGGCCAAGCACGTATCTTCTCTGTTGGATCATTTGTTTTATTTCTCCGAGAAGGTAGAGTACAGTGCCTTGTACCTACCCTATCTCTACGGATATCAGTCACATTAATGCCTTGTACATTTATTTTTTCAGACTAATGGGTATCAACATGAAATGCATTCATTAGGGATCTTTTCGTTTTTATACCTGTGAGGCCTTTTAGCGGGATGTCAGTTAGTGTCGACAGTAGGATGGATTTTTATAATTTGAAAAAAAAAATATATACACTCATTTAATAATAATGATAATGGTAAGTATTCAGATTTAGTAGAGATTAGTATTTTTTCTTCTGATAATTTGTAAAATCTTTTAATACAAATATATAATCAAATAATAATTTATTTAACTTTTTTTTTTTTGAAAGGGTTCCTCAGATTCAGGTTTACCATAAATTTCTTATATTTTGATTTATCAAGAAAGAAGGACAAGATAGGCTTTTTCATTATAAATAAAAACAAAATTTTATAGGAAACTTCATTTATTGTAAAACTGTTTGTTTAGTGTAATTGTATTACTAATTCTGTTATCTATTGTTTTTCAGTTATAGGCAGCTCAGTATAAGTATTTAATACTAACTCTCATAATCATTATGAAAAATCAGGTGCTATTTCTTATATAAAATAGAAATTGTTAGACATCGTTGAATAAGTGGAATTATTAATTTTAGATCCTTGTGGAGAACTAACAGAAATAGATAAGACATGTGTAAAATGACGGAAATATAGGGAAATGGCATCATAAAAGGTGACGTTCTACGAATACCTAATACATTCCAAGGAATCGGGAATTTTCTTCAGGATGATACCTCCGACAAAAAAGGAGATAAGAAAGATGCGCAACAGTTAGGTGTTGCTTTATTGTTTACAGGGAGCAATCATAACGAATGAACGCCCCGGCAGCTGGCACAAGATCTGATTACAACACAAGTGTTGCGGCATGTCTCCCAATTAGCATAGATAGGGAAGGGGTAGACCCCCCTAATACCAACAGTAATAAATTAGATGTCACCAGCTATTGTGTCCTCATGGGAACCTTCCAACCCTCCTCTGCCCTGTTTATCCACTTTCTTGTGCGCTTCCTTGCCATTCCTGGACCATTTTCCAGCGGAATTTGCGAAATCAGATGGATATCTCATTGGTATGGTGTTGACTTTGTAAACCAAAGTTTTCCAACAAAGTCGGGAAACTATAGCTGGACATCCAATGTTATAGTTATTAACATTCATAACAATATTTAGCACGGTGCTGTGAATAAAATCTTCTAATATAAGAGGAGGACTAAAAAGAACAAAACATATGAGCACAAATGTAGAATTTTTGTCTGTATTTTAGTGATGTACTTCGTCCATATAATTAGTTCTTTTTGACTAGCGATATGAGATTCATTTATGTTTTATGAATTAGAAGTTTTGAATAATATTTTTTTGAATATGAATTCTATATTTTTTTGAATAGTATAATGTTGAATATGTATATGTAAATAAAAACATATTTTTAAGTTACTACTTTTACCTTTACTGTTCTGATGATCCTGAAGTGGCAAAACATTGGTTGATTAATTGGTATTTCAAACTTTTTTGGAATGCGTCTCGTGCCAGCCATATACAATTAGTATTTTTCATTTCTATATTTGGAACTTTCGTTCTCATTTATCAAATAATAAACCCAACTTCTAAATCAAAACTAAACTCAGCCGTTTCTAATTTCATAAAATTAATCCAAATCATTTTTACAAAATTAAGTTGAATACGGTCAAGCTCTTTATATTACCTTCGGATCGCAGGTTTTAAGGCAACCTGTGATGAGAGTAAACTGAAACAATTTATCAAATCAAAATTGTTGAACGAATATATTGACTGAGTCGCATCCGTTAGCAAAAGATACCTCACGTGAGGGTCCTCCAAAGGGATCACGCCAAAATATTTTGTTACAACAAAAAATGTTACAACTTGTTATCGTATAGAATAAATATATGTTTATTACATGCTGCTCAAACACGCAGAAAGTTGCGCATTGAGGCACCTTTGGCCGGTACGTACATAAAATAAAAAAACAACAACTAATTCAATAAAAAATAATATCACGTTATATATCCTACTCTGACAGTTTTACTCTGATTTATTGATACGTTTGTTGTTTATAATTAAATGTGAATATTAAGTTAGTAGTCTATTGCGTATAGGTTAAGAGTATTTGGTGGAACTTGTACGGGAAGTGGGGGTCTTATGGTCCAACAAGGTTTTTTGTCTACACCTGATAGCTACCTTCAAATCGCCGCTGCGACTAACCAGATGTCTACCAAGAAATAATTTATTTATTTATTCATTTGTTTTGCACAAGAACAAGGAGAGTAATTAACAAAACATTATTAAAAAAAAGAAGAATTAAAAAAAATCCTTTACGGGTTTTCGTTTTGAGGGTTGGCAGATTCCGATTGTAACCTCAAACATGGAGTGTTTAGCAGCTATGTGTTTGATATCCCAGGGATATTGAACAAGCGTATGGTTTATCAAAGAGCATAACTATAACTCAGTTATCAAGGCAGCCGGCCAATCCAGTCGAAATGAATTCAGTGTGACCGCATTCGCGGGGAGAAAGCCCACAGAGATCGTTTGTGCTCCGATTTTATTCGGCTATTTCATTGAAATTATCGTATGCGAATGTCCTTAACATGGCTCACTCTGCGTCGCTTTCCTACTTCCGAACATAAAGATAATGTTTATGAATTAATGCGCAGCCAAGAGTGACCTTAAGAATTTCGAGAAAGGGAAATATTTGGCAATCAAAAACTGGTCAAAAGAAGAATTTAAAATTAATTAGGTCCTTGGTGGAACCGGATCATAAACAGTTAAAACATATCGTGACTACAATGCCATTAACATAATTCTGTCAGCCTCTTTTTTTCTCTCCTTTTTTTTATTTTTAATCCTCTGCTTAATTTGTTCCATTTACAAACAATAATTAATAAAAAAATGTAAATCAGATGGCAAATAAGGCCATTTCTCACAATTCATTATTTTGTATACTTGTGATACCTCGGGATGCTCGTTAATTAGAAAGATTTAATCGAAGTATTCATCACCAGAGAGGCGACTAATCATCAGATATAATGTTTAAATCTGAACTATTCGGTACCGAAGAAACTTCGATAGATAATACATTTAAACTTTAATGGCTGCTTATACAACATGTGTGTGATAGTCAAAACTACTTTTAGTGTCCGCTCACTGAATCTATGTGTGATGCTACCACCAGAAGTTTTGACCGGTATCACATTACTGGGCAATGATTTATCAAATCAAACAAGTTTGGATATTTCGTCTTTAAAAAAATGAAAAATAAATTTTCTTTTAATTTAAAAAATTGTGATATAGTTAAATCGTTACTTGTTTAAGTGGAAAATTGTTTACTGGATAATTCTAATGATGGATTTAATTGGTTAGGAGTTGCAGTCAAAGGTAACACAAAATATGCAGAACTTATTTTTTAATTGTGCCAACGTTTCGGCTTACGGTGTAGGCCATTTTCAGGGCAAATAAGCGGGTGCCTGGACTGTGGTGATTTGTCAAATTAAATCGTTTCGTGTATACAAACATCTGAAAATTGATCGTATTCGGAAATTGAATTTACACGATTTTTTTTTTTTAAATCAGCAAATGCGTTTTTATTTTTTAATGGATTAAAACTCATGATAGTAATCCTGCTTCATCTAGCGTAGTTCGTTTCGATCCGATTTAAATTTTATCCAGAGGAATAAAACATCAATTGTTTAAAATATGAGAAATAAAAATAGATATACGAAGGGATTATTTGGCTTGTTAAGTGATTAAAGCTAGAAAACCTACATATTTAATGTGTAAGATTATGCGTAAAAAATAGGTAAATGTGTTGTTCTTGTTGTAAACACGTTGTTTAAAGTGTTGAATTGCACATGTTAAATTATTTCATGAATTTACTATAAAGTTTTGTTAATTAACTCCTTAAAAATACTGCCGGCCCCAGACGATATTATGACTGGATAGACGTGCGGACAGTAAAGTGTTAATATAAATGAATTCACATGAATAAGGATGATGCTAATTAATTTCACAAGACTCGCGTTTATGTTTTTCTTTCGTCAATTATCTAGTCTGTGTTTAAATCTATTCCGTAAGTAACTTATCTAATGCTGAAAAACTACAATAATCATTTATGATAACATTTTTTTTTTGGTTCACTTCGCAAGGAGTGACTCAGAAATATGGGGTAACTTACGGCCAGAGGTCTCCCAGCTTCTCCTTGCTGTAATATTCATAGATGAAGTTGGTGGGTTGGTCGTCCGGAGGTGCGCTGATGTTCAGCATCGCAGAGGTAGCAGCTGTCAACGGATGCTCGTAGTAGATCCTCCAGCCTTCCTCTTCTGCCATACCCGGCTGCTCACGATCTGAAAATCAGGCTGCTATAGCCACGATTTCTAGAGGGAAATTGTTCACTACCGACCTCCACAGTACTAGACGTTTTCCTCAACAAGTATTCATAGATGATATCTAGGTTCTGATACTTAGGGTATTGTATTTGAATAATGCAAGGACACTCGAATTAGGAAAAAAAAACCTAAAATTAATCAACGATTCGTAAGTTAATTCACAATTAACTGAATATGTTAATTACTAAATAAAGATGTTAATCAGTCAAAGCTTAATCAGACGCATGTATTCTGTAAACTTCAGGCAGTTTACAATAACGGTATTAAGATAGATAAATAATTAGTAAAATTGTATAAGGAAATATTAAGTTTTCCTAAAACTAGATCTGCTTATTAAAGTTAATTGCAATATAATCTTCATTAAACAATTAAAGTTGAAAACAAGATTAAGACATATAGCGTAGTGTTGAAATATTTTGAGAGAATGACAACTGATTACTATCAATTACCATGTTTAATAAATTTGAGCGAATTGGTATTTTCATGAGGAAACTAAAATGACTTAGCTCAATTGATGGCTATAACATAAAATTTACTTGATTGGATCGGTAACCATGATGACCGAATACGTTGGGCTGAGCGTTCCAGTCCCATGTGAGTTGGATTCCCTCCAAGGCCAGGGAATTTATTTATTAACTAGTTAATAAATCCCTGAGTGATATGATTAATTAAGATTAAGATTGGAGTAAAATATAGGAAGAATTAATTTTTAACTTTCAAAATGCACCTATTGGACCCAAACACGTGCCACCTGAACTGTTCCGAAAAGGGTAAGTATTGTTTATTGTAAGGCAGGCATAGCACTAAATAATTAGTAAAGATTAGACTCTCATTTCAAGTGCATTAATGTGTTCCTTTAATTGAGACTATAATTTAAGGCCAGTAGCAAATAAGGAAGGTTGGACCTGACTACACAGTGTAAACTGGCTTCAGAAGGAGTATACAGCATTGAAAGCATACTCCGCTTTAGTTAATCAATTATCATTCAACGGTACTTATAAAGCTTTCGTTAAATCAAGGGTCATTAAAACGTTTTCAAATAAGAAATATTGAGGGAAAATATAGCAACAAAGCAGTTTCTCGTTCAACGCTTAGCAGTGTCCAATTCTACAATCTGATTACATTTCTGATTCATTGCGAAGTAGAAACTCTCGAAAAGGAAATGCTGTGTACGTGCTCGAAGACACAATATGGCAGTGTACAAGTGGACAATATATAGGCTGCTGTGTAGCAAGGGAAAGTGGACAAGAGAGGTTTATGTAAACGGTGGGACAAGCAGACTTATCTGTCCAACAGGGCATCATTGCTAAGAGAAAATCTTTTCATTTCCTACCGACCAACAAGCTCGGTGTCACTTTCTCGAAACGAAGTCGGCCCGGACCATTTTTAGCAGTTGTTCCCTCATAACGATTGAAATATAGTTGATATTCATAAATAAGATGAGCCGAAAACATTGCATTGGGTATAGACTACACCCAGACTATACTGTTCATTCCGTCTGAAAAAGGTTAATGCTGTAACTTTGCAGTGCAACTTCTACTTGCAAACGGCCATCGCAATTGGTGTTGCTTTAGTTAAGTAGCTCGGACCTACGAAACGCTATATTTGACAAAGGCCAGCGGACTGATATTTCGACATCGACGTGACCTTACGATTTCTTCTAGTCTTGGAAAAACGCGCCTGCCTTCACCATTCCATCTATTAATTATAAGCTTATAAACTTAACCTTACTTCACTTAGTAAAAGCCGACCATGGCTCTGACCATACACCAATGAACCTGGTAATGGTTGATGAGACATGTTTCATTAAAAAGATGCCTTCATTTATTGATAGTCTTTACCATTTTTACCACAAACCTAAGAAGGGCTGATATTCGATTGAAGACTTGCATGGGGCCCACGTCAAGAATGAAAAAACAAATCTCAAAACTACAACAAAAAGACCGATATATTCCTTACACAAAGATGCTTAAATAACCACTGAAATACAAAGTTAACAAATACAATTATTTGTTTAACCTGGGATGGACCCATTAAAAAGTACAGATTCTATCCTTAGTATCCTTCAATCAAACTTTCTTTATGAGGGTTTTAGACTTGGAACGTCAATCACGAATTTATATACCAATTGATTCTTAAGCAAGGTAGCCTATAGCCCTTTCTGTGTGGAAGGCTTCCTTCTGGAAAAATTTATTAGCTGGCTTTCTTTCTCAAAACATCAATAAAGAGAATTCCTCTGCGCGCGGCTGAGACAGGGAATCTTCCTCTGATAAACAATCAATTTTTAAAGAATGCCTAATGGGCTATGAGAAGAAATTTTTAATAGCATCTATCAAACTCAACAATCATGTAGAACTGGACAGGGGTGTATATGATCCGAAGAAAAAGATGCCGGGTGTCTTTCTAAATAAAGCTAACTTTAGCAAAGGCTCGATAAAAGCTTATAGCCATCGACTGACATCGTATCAATGGTACGTGCCCGTCATCCCATTCCAGGAGCAGTTTTTTCGCAGGCCGGCTGGGCTTGGATAAAGAAGGCACGTCAGTCCTTTCTCAGTTTAATTGCATTCTATTAGGTTCATTAAAGGCAGGTAGCGGACGGAATAGCGATGCGGCGATGGGCGTTGTCCTGTCCTAGAAATGCTCTTCACCAGCTCTCCCTCTGTTAACTGCGCTCTTTCCACTCACCCTTTGACTCGTCTTCTAAAGAAAAGGTGTCTGGGCACAGGCTCACTAGCTCTGGATGTTCAAAGTCTTATAACATATGGATAAATCCTTATAAGTAGTGGAGAGCGTTCGGATTAAATAAAAAAATACTATTCTGGTTTTATTCATCATTGCCAACCATGATTTACACATTCTCATTCATCATTATCATTATACATGAGAACATTTCAAAACGAATCCTTGATGTCTCTCAAATACTAGTAAATTGACGAAAAAATGCACAAGGTATCATGAGATCACGAATGGAGGATATCAGGCACCAATCTACAGAAGTGCAACAAACACGGATCAACAATTTACAGCGCTAAAACAGCTTTGAAGAGATGTACTCTATTTAAGTTTTATAAGTAATTAAACCATTTCTGGTCTTATTTTTTTTTCTATTATGGTGATCTAATTAAGCTAGTGGCTGAAATCGTCCAAAGTACATAATGTATTATAATCAATATTTATTTCATTTTCTATTAATAACAGTCTTTTTCTACCACATTCAAATTATTTGGGTATCAGTTCATCAGGTATATTTTCACACGATTGAAGATTCTTATTATTGATATTATAGTAAGTAACGGGAAACTTGGTGACAGTTGTTTAAATAAGTACGGATCCGATAGTTTATTAAGATTTATAGGGCTGCAATTTGAGATTCATTTTATTATGCATAATTAATCATAATGAAACAGTGCTGCAGGATGTTAAGTTTTATTGCATTGATATGGAAAAAATATTTTTTGTACACCAATCAATGCTGAAATAATAAGAGGGGTAGTAAAATTATATACCGCGATAATGAAGATTACAACACATCATTATTTGGATAACGCATATTACAATTTTAATGTTGAATTTGGATTTTGTATGCACGATGAGTAATAAATAGGATGATGACGTAATGATTTTTAGAAGATTTAGTTGCCTGATATTTTGAATTAATTGTAGTTTCTATTCAAGATTTTATTTCTGAAAAATTAAATCACTGCCATACGTGTAGGTTTAAGGAAGTAATATTTCAAAAGAAAAGTGTTGCGTATAGTTCTGTGCACTTTGTACTTCTCCAACTCGGTACGTACTAGTTAGTCGCAATATCCGAAATATTTCTGTAAAGCTTGATAGTAGGTACAGGTTAGCGGCGATATTCGTTAGGTGGAAGAGATGAAGGGGTGTCGCCAAGGCTGCCTAGATTGATAAATGACACCGCTTTTTCCATCCTATTATCGTATGAATGCTCCCCTCCTCATCTTTGAGGATACTATGATTTTTTTTTATTCTCGCCTCAAGCGACCCCTCCTGTGAGAAACGCCTCATCAGCCTTGGCACCTTCCAAGTTTCCACCGTACTTTTTTGTACCGTCTCAGGTTCTCTTGTGGCGGGGGTGATGATCTCGATAGTACGGCTTCATAATACATCGTAGGACTAAACTACGCTCTATTTTCACTGCTTGTTTCAAGTGATTGTTATCATATATATATATATCCACACACACACATAGATAGACCTCAATAATAGAAGCTTTTAGGCATTTCCAGTTATAGAGATAATATTTTATTTGTCACTATTTAGTTATATTGCCTATTTTAAGGTATAATTTGTATTACAAAGTAACCAATCAATGACATAGTAGATACCTATGCATTAATTACAAGCACCTCTAATAAAATCAGAAAGAGTATATTGATACTTCTATAATTCAAGTTTTTTTTCAGTTAATGTTTTAGCTTTAAAGTTTCTGCTTTATGTCTATGTCATTTAAAAACTGTATATAATCATTATGATAGAATTACGAAAAATTACTATTCCTTTTTTTCACGGTACTTAAAATATAACGATACACACACACACACACACACACACACACACACACACACACACACACACACACACACACACACACACACACACACACACACACACACATACACACACACACACATATATATATATATATATATATATATATATATATATATTATAGATATATATTATAACTCGGCTGTTCACCTATCTACACATATTTTTTAAAATATGTAATATACAATATTTATATATAAAATTTTTCTTTTATTATTTTTTGTTGTTTTGCTTTTCATAAAATTTGTATATATATATGTAATTATAAATTGTTTCTCTCTCTGTAAATGTTGTTGTCTTATTTATTTTTTTTCTTTATTTTAAAATTTTTTTAAATGTTGAATTTTTAAAAAAAAAGGAAGAAAGATGTACTCCAGTAACAAAAATAAGATAATTAAAATTTAAAAAAAGGCTGAAATCAATGGATACCGTAATTTCATTAAGTTTAAACAACTCACTCCTGGCGCAGACAGCTGGGAAGAAGGGTGCAGTGAAATGAAGCCGAAAAAAGATGATATTAATGAAGAGAGGCTAAGTAAACAAGCAGCCGAGCGCTACCTGATCATATAATGGAAAGTAAACAATGATTAATGATTTGTCATTCATAGGGGCCTTGAGAAAGTGGGGTAGCACGATGGAGACGTCACCGACGCTTTACCCCTACTCGAGCGTTGCCGGAGGACGCTTCAGACAATGCCAACCCTCTTTAATCGATTCTCTTCTCATTCATTGCACACAGTAAATGATTCTTCATTCTGATAACAAAAAATCGAGAAAAAAAAAATCGCACCGTTACTCCAGGTAGCTCGGTATCAATCGGCAAGGAATTTGTAATAATTACGATTAAACCCTAGCATAAACAATAGTTCTTATTTGGCGTAACTTTAAGAAAAATACATTTATGCATACAATGTATTAATGGTGCAATCATGTGCAGGGACATATTAATACTTATGTAGTGGCTAATTGTGTGAGACAGAACAATTTTTAAAAATACATCTTTGAATATCATGGAATGAAGTTTCTGAATCTCAAATATTTATAATCATTACATATTGTCATAGCATCAACTAAAATTTAGGATTTTTTTCTTTGTACAAACCATTTTTTTTATAGATAGTTCACTAAGGAAAATTAACTTAACACAAATTAGTTATAAACTTGCATCCGCAAAGCTCATATTTCAGTAAAAATAATGTAATGCAGTAGTCTCGACATTAATATCATTCTTGAATGAATAAATGTTCATTTTAATTGACAATAGGTTACAATTAATCTGAAATATATAGTAAGATTGTTTTTATATTGTCCACGATTGAGTGAATACTGGCTTATTTATATCACGATTTACAGGTAGCTGTAAAAATTGTTATAATTGAATTTTGATTTTTATTATTGTTATTTTTAATTATATACTTGATTTATTCTTATACCCTCCATTATTCATTAATGATTGATTTTTTTAAAACAAGAATAAATAATTAAGGGATGTATCTCAATAAATATATATATATATATATATATATATATATATATATATATATATATATATATATATATATATATATATTGTCCCCTACTCTATTTTCAATTTATATAAATGACCTTCCCCACCTCATCCATCTTTCCAAATACCATATCTACGCCGATGATTTTCGAATATACCTGTCCTTTCCCCCATCCGACCTATTACTAGCCACAAAAAAATTACAAGAGGATCTGAACCGAATAAGTCAATGGGCAGTGACTGACAAGTTGAGGCTGAATGCGGAGAAGACAAAGGCGATGGTGATAGGTTCCAATCACCTCCTTTAAAAAGTTCCTCATTCACCAATCCTGTACTTAAATAATGTTCCCGTCGAAATTTTCCTAATGGTCAAAAACCTCGGAATCACTTTAGACCAATCCCTCTCCTGGTAAATTCATATTTCCAATATATCCCGCCGTACTTTTTCTACCCTGAAGAGACTAAACTACATCCGTCACCTATTTCCATTTGAAACTTGTAGACTCCTAGTTACCTCTTCAGTATTCCCCCACTTCGACTACTGCTGCGCCGTATATGGAGGTGTCTCTGTGGAGCTCGAAGCCAAAATAAAATGTTTGATGAATTGCTTTGTACGCTTTGTCTTCGGGATGTACAGGGACGTCTCTGTCTCCCGATTTTATGAAGAGTTGAGGTGGATGTATCCTTCCTATCGCCGTAAGCATTTCCTTGCATCCTTCCTCTATCAAGTTATCCAATCCCACCATATATAAGTTCTTTTTAGTAATTACTTTTATTTTATTTAGGTTCTATTTCATTATCATAAGAAGTTATTTTTTTATTTATTATTATTTAATCAGTTTTATAGATTGACTTTTCTGCTTGTTTTTTTTTCAAAAGCCCACAATAATGTACAGTTATGTTATTCTAAAGGGACTCGTCCCAGAATAAATAAAGAATTTATTATAATTATTATATATATATATATATATATATATATATATATATATATATATATATATAATTTTAATATTCGTCGTAAATATTTTATACATTTTTAATAATGCGAAATCAAAATCTCGAAGCATTAAGTAGTAACATAAAATGGTTTCCTTAGTATGTCAATTCCTACCAAGATCGACAGCTTAAAAGTATTTGCTGGTCATCAATGTCTTTTTATGTAGTCCACCGCTAATGAATTCTTGAAAGTTGTTTAAATGCATGTAGAAATTTAATAAGTGGTCAGATATTGCCCTTCACTTTAACCGACTTAGTGTCGTCTCGTAAATTCTAGATTATTATCTATAAGATTTATCTTTTTTTTTCCAATTTTCATTCTGAAATACAGGGAACCAGATCTAAGCTAGTAGAATGTAAGCAAAATAATTCTATCTAATCATTTCATATGAAATTTGAATTTTCGAACTTCAGATTTGAATTTTAATCGTGTCTTCAACTGCTAGTGGAGAAAGTCAGCCATTTCAACAACACTACATGGATTCTAATTTTGAGTTGTCCAATTAAAATTCTTATTATCCGACAATTAAGATGTTACATCCTTCAACTTACGAACACCAATCACGCCAGTTTGAATCCACTCAAATTGGATGTCTTGTGAAACGGAAGGTGTAATTTTTCTTAATTATGAATAATCTTTCCAGTACTACGTCCTAGTAACAATTTCGTCATTCCTTCCTTGGTCTATATTTTAGAAGAAATTTTACTCTTTGAAGCCATATTTTTTTTTTTTTTATGTTCGAAGACTTGAACCACTACTCTAATTTTACGCATAATGGACGCCAAATAAATTAATTATTTAAAATAAATATAATATTTGGCTTTTATTAGGCACACAAATTTTTAACCTTTTATTCGTTCCTTTTTAATATTCTCGAAAATAAATATAACTGTGAGTTTTATTATGAAATGAAGAGTTTAATTATGGGGAATTTATATATCTCGATAATCCTTTCATCAATAAATGATAAAATATACACATTTCCCTCGATTTTTTTTAACAACAAAGAATATGAAAAAAGAAATCAATTCATAAATAGTACCTATGTAATCTGAAAGTCAATTGTTTTTGTATTGTTACAAAGATTTTTAATATGTAAATAATATATTGTTAACATTTTACAGATCTGACCGATAATAACTACCTCTCCTAAGAGTGTAATGTCCTTCGCGTGTTGTACCCCTTTGAAGTTAAAACGAAAACGGCCCCGTGATGGGAAGATTGTCTAATAAACATGTTACTATAATAATTATGTTACGCTTTATGTTTAATTGTAAAGTGGTTAATGAAATATTATTCTACAGAAAAAAAAAGTCTTCTTGCGCTAATAGCTTATTGCATTTACTCTTTGATGTAAGAGACACACTGGCTGAGAGGTAGCCCATAGGAGGGGCGAGGCGTTCAAGGGGGTACGTACCTGTTGCCGGCCGGAGGCGGAATGAATTTATTCGCCGGGGAAGAACGGAGGTGGAACGGACAAGCAGCTGCCTGTGGTACGCACAAGTTGACCGTTGCAAGAACCGGTCGAGCAGGTAGCATTGCAGGTTAAAACTGTAAGATAGGACCTACAGCCAATCACATTTTATTGAGCTGTAACAAATACCTACAGCACAGGGCTCAACGTTCATCCCTTTTTACGTTTTCTTATACCGTCTTCGCTAATTTGTCGGTTAGTAATGATGTATCCGAAACAGTGTCAGGGAGACAACGATGTCAATAAAAATTTGGACGGTCGATGATGGTGATTTGACTATATATTGAATGAGCGAAATTGACTTAAAATGCTATATAACGGGTTTTGTATGGGCCCTATATTAACACTTATGCTGGAACCATGTGAAAGATTAAGCTAAATTATTAAAAATAAGTTTCTACATACGTTTTTGGCCATTAAAATTTTAACTTTGAAAAAACATATAAAAAAATATGTGTGACGTTTTATTTTTATTACCTATTATTTATGAACCTAAATAAATATTTTATCTTTTAAGTAAAGCATTTTATTGGTATTAATATATAAGAATAATCAAGGCAATGAAAGCCTATGCATAAAGGAATCCAGATCATGATCGTGAATAAGCATGTCTAAATAACAAGTCCTCCAAGAATCTGAATAACTTCATATATGTACTGTATATATCTGCCTAAATTGGGACACCTATTAAAGTGAGAGGGAAATCGGCTCTGTTCACTTATTATATCAATCAAATGGCCCGGTTCCAAATTTGAATAATTGTTATACTTTTGATATTTAAATTTATTCTGTATCCATTGGCATTCAGTAATACAACTCCAAAAAAGGCAAATACAAACGGGTTGAACAAATGTTCAAGCCCTCAACCTAATGAGCGGATATTTACCTTCTCCTCCATCCCGATTGAATATAGTATTAAGAAATTTAAGAATTCTTATTCAGTTCGATGCTTGGAAAAACAAAGTGTTAGCTGACTTTTACCGATGCGCCCTCTCCCTTCATATTATTTAGGCTGAGGGAACTTTTATAGACGAATCCATTGTGAGTAGACATTACATTCGGATTGTACCTTAAGAGGAATAGTCGATGGAGGAGATACGAAGATGGCTAGGCGGCTTGAACAAGAGCTATGGAAAGTAGATATGAAATACAGTTAGCGATTACTAACTGGTTGTAGACAGGGCTGATAAGGAAGATGTGGGGACCCGCCTTATCTGATCCCCTAACGGTCTACAGGCTACCTATATATTTGAACCGACCTCAATTTCAGCCCTCCCCACTCTTGACCAGTAGCCCGCTACAGTTACCATCCTCCAAAACAGATCGGCTTCGGGCATCCTCTATCTTCCGGATATTCTACTTGGAAGGGAGTTAGTTGCTCCAAGATGTTAAGACATACGTTGCTTTTATACAGTTAATTCATTCAACAAAGACGCGTCCAGTACAATCTGATGACTGCTTTTTTGTCATCCCCAGTTCCAATTGTTAAAATTCTCTATACTTGCAGGTGTGTAAACGAATTTATTTTTTTATAAAAGGGAGGTCTACAAAAGTAGTTTCTGTTTGAATCTATGAATTTTAGTGGAATACATCTAAAATAATTAGAGCAGGTCCGGGCATAGCAAAATTACGATAAGAAAATGTTTTTATTCTAAATTCCACAAGCTACTTCAATCAAAGCATAAATAATGATATGGCTATAATGTGTTTCCACAAGAATCAAACAGATATAATTTTGTTTAGTCCCGAATCACATCATAAAAAGGATCCAACAAGAACGTCGGAATTACAGTTAAATGCAAATGAGAAGGGGATTTGATATTTGATTTTGATAAAACCACAGATCCCTCCGAGAGATATTTAAAAAAAAAAGAAGAAGCCTATTTTAGACAATTCAGCTTTAGATGCGTGAGCAGAGGAGTATCACAGAACACTGGAGGTGTGGCTTTCATCAGAGCTTATCTCTCCTGCATCAGGAGCCGCGTAAAACGTATAGAGGCAGTTTCAAATGGGGTTTTCATGTGGCTGCTATTGTCTACACTGGACGGGAACGTCTTCTCTTATATGACAACACGGAACGGTAAATTTCCGAAACGGAAAAACGGAAGGTAGGGAGGGGACTGGAGGCGGACTTGAGGCTACTAAATTGACTCGCCGTAAAGATATATAATTTAAGCGGTTCTATAAAAGAATGTGGCGAGGAGAGGCCATTAGGATGCTAATACTCCGGCCCGCTCTCCCCTGGTGAAAATAAAAAACTGTTATGTGGTCCCTGCTTATCTCCTCCTCTCATCAGTTATTATAGCCGCGTGAAAACCTAATAAACAACCCTTTCCTCAATCCGACTGAATCCAAGGCTACATTATCAGCCCCTTGCTATCTAATGTATAGTTGCCTCTCGAATTAGAGGCCAAGCTCGTCTTTCTCACAACCAGTCTTTCCTCGTCAACTGTCAATATTCCTTTCATGACCCGTCAGGATTTCAAGACTGATGGCCTAATTAATCTCCATTGAATCATAGCGTATTATATTTGTGTCTCAGCTCTCACGGGTCTTTGGGCCCGTTTTCGAATATGATGAAAGGGACTCTACTACCAAGGAATATCTTCCCTTGAGATCCATACATCTGCCCAAAGTGCCCCGTACTAAAATAAAAACCAATATTCCCGAAATACTTTACTCCTAATCGACTATTTCTTTAAACTGTCGTAAAAGATTATTATTTCCAAACCCCCCAATGTCCAAGACGATCCTTACAAATGTATCATGAATGAAAAACTTGACCCAAGGTCAATAGAGTTTCTGACTCGGACATAAGAAGGGCAGCCATTAGTTGATTCCGTTTTATGTCTGACATCCTCATTTGTTTTCTTCCTAGTGACGTATTATTCAACAGTTGATAAAATTTTATTGTAAAGATTCTAAAAATAAAAACATAGGCTATAGAATAATCAATGAAACTTGTTATTATAGTTCCATATACAAGCTCATTGGTTAAGTTTGATGCTTTTTGGACTATAACCACTATGATGACGTCCCTGTATCTAACCAATGCAGATAATATTTATGGAATATTGTTAAATGCTATTTTCAAACATTAATTTTATCATATTTATGGTGCATAATAATGTTTTTTTTTTTATTATTTGAATGAATCACGACATAAAGTAGTACTTATAACCCCCCTTATCTATGTAGACACGTGCTAAATAATTATGTCCACGTCATGTATTAATGTGTTAACAACCTTGTTATGCCATGTAGTATAACTGAATGATTTCACGATTCATGATTGATTTTATGTTAGCAGGATACAAAATAGTTACTAAACGTCAAACGATCGCAGGAAAATGCCAGATTAAGATTCAGTAAGAAAATTACATTAATTCAATTAAAAAATCAACTACATGCAAAGGGTTTTACGGATGATCAGATAGTGTTTTAAGTTGATTCCTAGTAAAAATTTAGTGACTTTTATAGTTTGTATGTTTTATTTTTAGGATGATACATATATGTTTTTAATGAAAAAGAAAATATATGAAATAATAAAGGTAATATTTAAAAAAATAGCAAACGTTGTTAATTAAAAATAATTTTATTCTAACCTCTGTTGAGTCGTTGGTAGAAAATAAAAGGCAAATAATACATAATAGATGAAGTATAACTAAAAAAATGTTATTAATTCGAAACACGAACTAAAGATAAATTATATACCTTCACTAATATGTATTATGAAATAAATAAAAAAATAATAAACTATGAGGTGGTTATTAAATATTTAATTATTGAGAAAAATTATCAAACGAGTATATTAAACAAGAAAGAGAAACGCAAGTTGCCCTCATCAAACATAGGATCATGATTGAATGCTTCCACCACGTGGTTCCCATAACTTTCAACAGAGTGCAGCACTTGGCTATTTACGGTCTATATAAATTCTCGGTCTGATATATACTATGGGATTATTATTTTATTTATTTAATATGAACAAAAAAGCAAATAGAAATATACTTTTTAATTCTATACAAAAAAAAAAAATTAATTTAATACTTAATCAGACACATTTATGACGAGGCGAATACAGGAAAATAATAGTCAAAAACACATTTTGACTATATGATGTAATAAGAACTATAAAAATAAAACATAATAATTAATATTCGATAAATTCAATTTGAATTCATCCGAAAATGTATCATATAAGCATTCGCCATAAAAGTTAACATGAAATGTTATTTTCATTAGAATGGGGAGTATTTCATAAAAATGTATAGACATTTAATGAAATTAATAATATTAAATAATACCCGATGACTATAACAATGGTTTTGCTGCGGAAAGGAAATTGGTGGTGTGCTTGATGACCGGTTTTATGGGCGCCCAACAAGTTTTTGCTAGGTGCATTTCTTTTCCGGTCTTTTAAATAGTTATTTGTGGTCCATTTAAATCAAATTTTCAATCGTTATAAATAATGAAAGGTTTACAATACAATACGTATTCATCTGAAAGCTCATTCATAAATAATTAATAATAAATCAGGATAACATTTCATTATACGGTTTCAACCATAATAGTATTCATCTTCTCTAACATAATAATATTCCTATCGGATCATTCTAATACAAAATTGTCAAAAGCCCACAAGGCGATTCATCAGAAATAGCTTTACGATTTTTCCAGTATGGGTAGGAAATAGTGCAAGAATTAGCGTTACAACTAATTATAATTACTTCCAACTACTATTGATTCAATAAACAAATATACATTTAATTAACCTGCATCAGTTTCAAATATAACCATAATTAAAAAAGAAATGCACAAACCAATTAGTACGATTCGTATCAAATCATAAAAAAATGGAATAGCAAACAAGGATGGTGGAGGGATGATGGCATAATTGACAGGGAAAGAAAAAACAGCTATTTTAATTTGTATAATTTTCTCATGACTGGCAGGTTTAACCGGCCCAAATGGGACAAGAGTTTTGACATATTATTTTTCTCATTCACACACTAATGAAATCTGGATGTCCATGGATTTCACTCTGTCGATCCCCTCAACTCAAGAGGAATTTCACGGGAAAGGTTCTGATAGATCAGTCGCTATCTTTATGACCAAAGCATTCCGGTTTGAATAATACAAATATAGGACAGATATTCAAGGGAGAACCTTGTAGGCAGAACTGGAGACTAAGGTATGTGAAATGATAAGTCCGACTTAAGTTCAATAAGTTGGATAAGTACACAATCTTGATTTCCGTTTTCAACACGTGCTTAAATAAGTTGGTTATTATTTTAATAACAAAAGTTCTTATTAGTCCTGCGATGAGGAACGAAACTACATATCCCCCATTATCTATTTTCATGTTACTTGGATATTTGCCAATCGATTACATGTTCTCTCGTGTACTATAGACTCAAATGAAAGGTACGGTATGAATAATCACCTCTTAACATACGCTGATCTGAAAAATCAATTTTTAGTTTTATCAAAATTCCTAGTTAAGATTAAGTTAATTAAGTTTAGTTTTATAGTTGATTAAAACAAGATTAGGCTAATTAGCGAATAATAGCTTGTAGTAATCTGAATAAGAATAATTGATCAGTTTTTTTTAGCATTGCCGCCTGCTTCAACATTCTCCGATTTGGGAAACCTTGCATAGCAATACAACACTAACACGAACCGACTTATTATGTAAAATACAAGGATTACTAAATAAAACTAACCAGTAATCACAGTTGGTGAAATTAAATACATTTTTTCCACAAAGGATACAATAGATTCGCATTGCATGTTAGAAAAGCCTTCAGAGCCAAGACATTTTCTATCCAGAGCTGTCACTTTCTTGTATAAATTAAATGTTACATAACTAAATGTAACATTTCATAACTCTAACAACTAGACACACACACGAATGCCGTTGGATTTTAACATATTATTTCACAGTGTTGGTACTGTTATTTCTATTTAAGGCAAACTCGTTGAGCAAGAACCTACCCACGATTGTAGGACATTTTTATTTCACCGACTCATTAGTTTTATTTTTATTACGGTAATTATCAACTTTACATGCTGTAGTGAATTAGGAGTTCACCTGCGCATATGTAACAAGTGTAATACACGAGTTATCACTTATGAAATTATAGTTAATTATTTTAAGTGATGAAATAATAGGGCACTAATGGAAATTTAGTACACATATTAGTATACAACGTTCATATATACACACTTATATAGACATACATACATACACGCATACATATATGTATGTTTCTGAGGCGGAAAACAAAATGGCGTGAATAAGAGGATGGCGTTACAAAGAAAACATTTTTATAGTTTTCCTCATTGATAAGGAAAAGTAGCCTGAAATGAGAATTAAAATAAATTATAAAACGTTTGCATATATTGAAACAAGGAAAATTTAAACTGTATATGATTATTATAAATTGTGACTACATTTATAATTAACATTTACACTTTAAAGGCAATTTATACGGTAAAAAAAATGAATATCATATGATTGGAACATTTCCCAAAGGATTCATCAAAAATGTTCTCAAAACAAGAAATATTATTGATGCTATTATTATATACTAATATTTTTAAATTGTTACTTTTATCTTTTAATTGATACCATTTATATGACATTAGAAAAATTATAAATAAAATGATGAGGGTAATAATATCACTGAATTAAATAAACATTGTTCAGTGATTGGCGAAACGTTACCTTGATTGCATCTGAACTTGAGATTTTCTGGGTAAGCTCTAAGTTACTTTAATGAGAGAATGAAGAGAGAATGAAGATTTTAATAAAATTGGCCTCTAAAATATAAAAGCTGTGATTATTATTAAAATTATGTATACAATTATTTATTTATAAATATTTTTTTTTGGTTTATTAAAATTATTTATTTATTCTTATATATTGTTTTAGCGTCTTTATTTGAACATTCTCTCTTATTTGCATACTCTCACTAATTTATTTTATTTTTTTAACGATTATCGTGTTTTTATTTTATTTTAATTGTTACTCCTTGTTCTTTATAATTTCGAACCTAATTATTTTATATATTCATTTCATTCATAAATAAATCTTTCATATATTTTAATCTCCGATTCTATTCTTGAACTATGTTGTTTTTATTTTTAAGTTCCGATGCTTAATGTTATGGGTAATGATTTAGGATCTGAGGAGTTTTTCGATTAGGAGTTTTATTTAGCGTATATACATACGAGTAATAAGCTATGTAAGTACGCTTTAGATTGTTTGTAAAACAAGTAGCTATTAACCTCGCTCTGCGTACTGACAATAACAATTTAATGAACGGACGCTAAAAAACAGCAACAAATAAATAAAAAAGAAATGAGAATTGAATAAAACCTAGCCACTTATTTGGTAGAAGAGAAAGAAAATAAAAATGAAAGGAAGAACCACACCCACATATCCGGGCGAGGCTATACATTAAGCCAGATATATCTTACTCGGCTTACATAAGATATCACATTTTGGCGGAGACATGGCGAACTACGGGGAGAATATCTTTCTTCAAAGGTTAAAATCCTTATCCAATGCTCTCCATATGCTTACGTAAATATTAGGCGGTTGGGGCATCCTTCCGAAGTTATATTTGAGGATTATATTACGACCTGTCACAGTAAAAAATATTAATTTAGCTGACTTTCGTCCAAGATGATCTTCACAATCGTACGAAAAAAATATAACAAGCTTGTTTTGGAAAAGTTATTAACTAAGCCTCAAATGATTACGAGTGCTAAATGGCGAATAACTGATAATTTGTCATACATAAAGTAGGCATTTATTTCTTTATTTTAGGGAGCTGAGTGGCTCAATGGTAAAGAGCTGAGCTGAAGCCTTCTGGGTTCAAATCCGGCTGTGGCAGGTTTTATTTAGACTGTTAACAGCCGGGGATGGATCCTTTGGGATCTGGGACCCTCCTGGGGCTCACCCAGCCTCGATCTAGTGGCTACTCAAAATAGGGGAAAATCTGAAAGTTGAATGTGATCTAGAGCGAATGTCCTCCCTGCACAACCGTTGTCCAAGGAAAAGAACAGTCTCTATCACGTACTGAACCCAAAACCCTCCATGGGTTGTATTGATACAAGTTTTATTTATTTATTTTGTCAAGACATAAAAAAAATAAATCATCTCCTAAAGTGATCTAAAGGCATCTTTAGTAGTTCCTGATTCTATATATAACAGTATTGGGGGGAGATTGCTCAAAACTCTCCAGCAATTTCTCAATTCCTGACCAACGACAAGTAATTTATTTTTAATACCAAATGTACACAAACATACAATGATATTGAAGATGAAAATTATTATTATTCAAAAAATGTATTCAAGAGATTATTTAGTGATCCATGTAAAGATTTGAACCGTTCGCTCCACATTAGTAAGCTTACATATTATTTGCTATAATACCTTTTGTTTTTATCAAATTAAGAATACAATTATATAAGTTTAATCAATTTGATAAATACCTTTGGTTATACGAGTTTCTAATACATTCATCTGAAGCATAATACCAAGTCCAAAAGATTTTTTAGCAAAGTGGTATATAATCTTATTCGTAAGAATGGAGTGGGTATCATTTATTTAATATAATAAAATTTCTAAATTATTTATTTTTATCTGGAAATTCCTTCTTTACGCTGTAATGTAAAGCAAGAAAAAAATTAGAGCATAACATTCAAAATGTCATCAAACTACAATTTATCATTGTCATATATAATATTTTCATAGATTATATAACGAGAGATTGATTAAGTAGAGAACTTTTTAATACATTTTATTTAAGTAAGCTAACTGCAAACAATTCACTCAAGGCTTCTGGAGACGACTGGAAGAGATATATAACCATGGAACAACTACACCAGAGATCGTTTTGGACTTGGATAAGCAAGAGCTGACAGATTTAGCATTATGTCTTTTTGCTGGGAGCTTGAATACCATTAATCGTTGGAAATAATAAAATTGAAACTTTCTATTCCCGTGAGACCCTTATATTTTTCTTTTATAATTTTTTTTTTGGAACTGAAATGAGTTTTAAGGCAGAATATATGCAAACGAGATATAGGATGTTGTTGAAGAAGGTAACGGGCGAAGGGGGCATAAAGTTTGAGGGCTGGATTTACATAGGGAACCTCATCACTGGTTTTACTCCCATCTCGCTTTTTAAGCTATAAACATTTTAGATGGACGACTTAACATATTTAAACCATAAATTCAAAGGTTTAACTTTCCAGTCTTCCAATATTAAGGTTAATTAACTTAAAAGTTTTTTGTAACTTTTTTTTGTGGTAGGTTTTTTTTTTAAATTTTATTTCTCCGTTGATTTTTTTTTCTTCCGATGATGGTTCGTTACGTAAAGGGTAGCCTCTATTATCTCGTCTTCATTTCACAACTGATAAAGGGAAAATATTGACCTCACAAATTTTTAAATGTCAAGCTTAAATATCAATCTCGAAAATTTTGCTCTATTGTATAATTTTTTTTTTTAAATAAAAAATAATCACGAAATTGCAAGTATTTTTAACGCCTACCGATGTTGCATATCTACCCAAAAATCTGGATACATTGAATTTGCATCATTTGAATTAAAATTCGACTTTCTGTTTTTATCACCGCCCGAAATGTCAGGAAGATCTTATGTGATAATACTAAAACTAACACGACCATCACCATCAATAAAAAAAAAATCCACAATTTGAGAAGTTATACGTTATTTTATCCAACTCAGAAATAACTTTTTATAAAACACAATAACATTCGATTATTATATAGATTATTCGTAGCTTGAAAAAAACTTTGTGACAGTTTTGTCCTTGTTAATACAAAATTTTATTAATATTTTAATAATTATATTTAATTAATAATAGTTTTCATGGTGGTTTTTCTATTTCAATCCACACAACCAGCATATTTCGTGTTTTCTAATGAGAAGATGCTTTTTATATTTTAAGTAGAGATAGAAATACGAGGCTTACCCACTAGTTTAAAGCAGACATTAAAATTTGGCAGTTCAGATATATTACTTAAATAAAATTTCTCAGGGTTCTCGAAGTTACTAAGGATTTTAAATTTAAATTTGTGAAAATTGGTTATTGAAACTATATCTATATATTTTCCACGGAGGTGAAACCATATCTTTTACGTGCGAAACGTGGTAGGATTGGCGTGCGGCCGCTTCCAACACACTTAATTATGGGCCGTTCAAAAAATCAGAAAAAAAAATCTAAATATCCAGAGAGTTGATTTAGCAATTATTTTTCGATAACATTTAATTGAGGCGCAGCGTTTAACATAGCATTTGTCTTTTAATAGATATAACTTCCGGCGGCTATTATATGAGAATTTTATAATAATATGATCGGATAATAATAACTTATCCTATATGTTAGCTAAAATTAAAGTTATTTAGTAAAATAATATTAATCGCCTTTGATTTAGGAATATTACATAGCTTATAAATAGCATATTACGAAGACCGCCCGAGTGTTCATCTGCTGAACATCGGAAAAAGATGGGGGAAATTTAACATCTTACATCAACGTAAAAATAATAAAAAGTTCAATTTATTTTTTTTTCTATTATTAAGGGATTTTATGTATAAATAGATTTTTAATAGAACGAAGAGTTGGGGAGGGGATAAATACATAAGCCTTTCATAAATTTCCTTATAGGCTTTCCCATAATTTGTTCGTCAAATGTGTACAGTTCTTATCTTACAATTAGAATTAAATGAATTTATTATATTCGAAATTCATAATTAACAGATATACAGTCGGTTTTGAAATCAAAGATAACATTCTGTAAATAAAAGATATCGGTATAATGAATATTAATATAATCAGTTTAGATAATTATGATTATTAAAATAATCTTTTAAACGAGGGGTAACTAATCTATAATACTTCATAAATAATGTTACTAATACTTGCTTAAGCTTTAATAATATATTTTAAAATAACATTTAATTAAAAAATAGTTTAAAATACTAAATTACTTAAAGGGGAGAAACAAAAAGACTGAGCTGAAATCTGTCGACAAGTTGACAGGGTTCATAGTTGTAAGATCTGTGTATAGATAGCGCTCCGTCTAGTTTATAGCTTGTACGTTTACAACCCTTACATCTTCTACACAATCTACTTTAATAATAATTTAGACGTTTTAAAATAATAATTAAATTGTACAACTAAAGCCATTTAACCATTTCTAATGTTGCTAGATAGTTACAAAGGAAGTATTCCGGTAATAATAAGGGATTTTAATTTTAATTTTGAACATAGAGAGATATACAAAATGTGAAAAAAAAAGACGGTAATAAAATAGTAATCCATACAAAAAGTATACTAATGTTCATTAAGGGGATTTGTTATATTCCATTATTTTATTCTGATTTTTAAACTTATATGGCATATACATATATCGTAAAAAAAAAATATTAGTCCTCCTGAAATATGAAAAGTCCTTTATTTTATATTCAAAAAATGTATTTCGGAATAAACAATATGCAAAACAACTTTCAGTTTTTTAATCAAACGTTTTGATTCAACTCAAAAGGCTCTTTCAATTTCGTATCTTAAATCATGGAAAATTATAATCTAATGCCTATCAAAGCCTAGGCCAAGTCTAATTGGCCCTCTTGGAGCCTTGGTCCATTTTGGTTAGAACAAATTAGAAACAGGGTTTGGCGACCACAAATAACCTGACCAATAGATCTAGTTTCTTATTATTTATAATCAATACAAAAATGTATTTTATAACGGTTATTTCAAAATGTATTATTTCTTTTAGCGTTAGTGCTCAGGAAAGTACTTTTGCCGACAGACAAATTTTAGAAAAGGATAGATATTTTTTTAAATTTTTTTACTCATCAAAATAACTTATAATTAAGTTTATTATAAAGTTTTGAGATTACTGTGAAGATGCGTATATTCGAAAAATAAGTTCCCCCAAAACTACGTAGTTCTAAATAAATTGGACCGTTATCAAGACTTTTAAGACAGATTTATTTAAATTTCTAAAATAAATTTTGATCCCAAGGAGAAGAGAGTGATATCGTAAATATCCATCTTATCAGACGATCAGCCCAGCTTAGTTAGACATGGCTGCCTCTTCTTATTTTTTATTTCATTTTTTTTTTTTAATTCCACCTGTGTCACATCTTCTCATTAGGGATTCATGACACTTACCTAAGCTCCAGATAAATACCATCGGAAATATGTAACAATATGTTCGGCATATCATTAACATAACAAAATTAATGGTAACTAATGACTAATGGTAAATCCAAGAATAAATGATTTTCGCTCTACTAATTTTAATATATATATATATATATATATATATATATATATATATATATATATATATATATATATATATATATATATAAAGAAGTATAAAATTATATTGAAAAATTTCAAGCTATTGGCATTTAAACATTTTATATAAATAATAGTTACCATAACCTAGAATTTGCAAATCGTTTCTTTACATGCATATGTAATACTAAATTTAAAGCTCAATTAAAAAAAAAAAGGAATAAATACAATTAAAATACTGGAGGAAACAACCATCAAATAATCTATAATAAACCGTATATCTGAATAACAAATGCGCCTTTATAAATATATAAATATTAATGAACCCACGTTGAAAATACTTAATTTTTTTATAAATTAACTGGAATAGCCTTCAAGAACCTAACGATGCTAATGGCGGGGTTTGAAAAAAAATGTATAAAATATAACGTAGTTTAAATCAGACATCAAATGGATCCATAATTATTCCGTTTAAGGAATGGAATAATTAATGAAAAAAACTGTCCATATTCACCTGAGATTTTTAGGATTTTATTAATTAAATTTAAATATTTTTTAAAGTATAGATTCAAAACAATTCTTTCACCACTCGTAATTGTTTGATAATAAAAATTATGTTTAGATTATATTCTGTATGATGCATGTAAAAATCAGTAAATACAAGTCCTATAGTGGGTAACTGGGGAAGAAGTCGGATTACAATTTACTTCGATATTTATTTAGACCATTTTTTAAAAATTATAAATACGGAAAGATATCTTCAAATAATATTACCCAATTAATTTATTTTTTTAATTTAAATGTTAAAATATTTTAGAAAAAAAAAATTATATCTTATTGATGTGTGATCAATGGTACAAAACCCTTTTGTACTACTGATAACTCTCATCTGCATCTTAGACCACGAGGATTTTTTACCAATAATGTAGATATTATTTAATATCAAACGTAACATTTATTTTTATACAAATACAAATTTTCAAGATTTTTGTTTTAAAGTGAAAAGAATTTCCCTGACCAGGATTCGAACCCGCAATTTCTTCTGTTCTCGCAATTTTTGCGAAGTATACACGGGGAAGAATGTTCATTGAGCATTACTTTAATTAGGATCTTGTTGACTTACGTCAATATGTTATTTATAATTTATTTTAATTAATTGTTATTTTGATAAGAACGTATCCGTTAAGAGAACGGATTTGTCTGACTAGGGTACGACCACTGGTAGCTCAGTAGTTTAGAGCACTGCACTGTAGATGCAGACGACCCGGGTTCGAATCCCGGCCAGAACAAATCTTTTCTCTTTAAAACATAAATATTTAAAAATAATCACCATCAGAAAAACAATTAATAAAAATAAAATACAAATTTAATTTGTTATCAAGCTGTTTCATTATACTATAGCATTCGCAAAATCCAGTTTGCCACAGTACAATAAAATATTCCTTCGAAATACAATAAAATATTAGCTGCAATATATCCAATTCGCTTTTAGTTTGCCATTCGAGATTCATGACGTTGCGGGTTTTTTCGCAATGAGCCACCTCACCAATGTATATCTTTATAACTGAAATGAATATAGTTAACTAATAATCAATACTCATAATGATGATGCAGTATGCTATATAAAAATATCCCTTATAAATTAATGAAACTTAAAAGTTGTTCATTTTCAAGCTATTTTTATTTTTAATTTATTCGCGAGCATAAGCACATGGACAAATTATCTTTATATTATCTCTTTATCTTGCTTATTATGTACTAAGTAAATTTTATTTAACCCCTTTACGCTCGGTTTTTTTTTCACAAAAATTTTCAGATTTTTTTATTGCATTTAAATAGTTTTTATTTCTTTTTATTTGTCATTTTTGATTTGTCGTATGTACATGTCGAAAATACGAACATGTAGAAACCTGCGAGCAGCCCTCAGGTTGGTGCGTTAGAGTAGGCCGACCGCACGCGAGCGCTGCACGTTTAAAATCATTAACCGGTTAAGGATAATTAAAAAAAAAAATGAAGGGTGTATTAAAGTGCAATTTATGTACAACAGACTGTTCAGTTGTCTAAGAATATTGAGCTGCCTCTAGCTGATTTTTTTTTTTTTTTTTTTGAATTTTATTTTTGATGGTTGATCTTACTTATTGTGTATCTGGAATACCTTTATTCAAATTTTTTATAGTTTTGAAAATGCTAAAAGAAAAAAAACGTCGACTTGTAGGTTATTACATTTAATGCCTTTAATTCCAGACGATTCAGATAATATTGAATGCGAATTCAGTCCTTGTCCGACACCTACCTACTTGGACTTAGCCATTAAGTAATAAATTGCCATCCACGTCTCAAGTTGCTACAATTGAACAACTCAGGACTGTAGTGCGATTTAGGGCCATTATCGGAGAAATAATTCGAGGCGATTCCCTTCCAGGAAATTCCTTCCATTCAAATTAGAGATTCTTGTGAATAGAGCTCCCCCCGATGAAGTGGACTACAGAAGGCCTATGAAGATATATGCTCAACAGTTAGGAGTCTCATATATTAGCTTATATAATCCAGTCTATAATGAGCAAGCCACGCCTCCTGACCCGAGTCCACGTGTCCCCCACCACATAAGGCATTTACATCTATAAAACAGTTCATCTTCCTCAATATATATATATATATATATATATATATATATATATATATATATATATTTATTTATTTATTTATTATATATATATATATATTTAATTATACTCTGCCCAATAGTTTAGCAAATTAAAAAAGGATAACACTCATGAAGGTTTCATATCAAAAATAAAATGTCAGTTTGACCAGTTTACAGGCCTAAATTATAAATAAAAATATAAGAGAGTAAAATGGTCAGGGGGTGCAGTCAATTAATTACACAAAATAAGTTATTATATTTGTACCTACGTTTCCACCTAATTTTTAGCCCATCCTCAGGGCTGAGAATAAAACAAGAAAGAAAAAGTATATAAACAATGCAATACGAAAGAAGATATGACGGGTTATATAAACAGAAATGATAGGAACGACAAGAAATACATAATAAAATAGAAAAAATAAGAATGAAAAGAAATCTAGAAGATGATAATACATAGTAAAATTACATTGGAATGATTTTGTTATAAAATATGATGATTAACATGCTACAGCTGAATGACTAAAAGAGCTTATGTTTGGACCCTTCAAGTTGATTTTTTTTTTAAAAACGCCTTTTGTATCCCCTTCCATGCTTCGATGTAAGCTGTGAACGTTAACCCACCACTCCTAGCGACAATCTCAATTTGAAGCCTGTACGAATGGATACCCGCTTCTCTCTGCCACGAAAAGAAAATTCAGGATTCATTTTCCATATTTCCTTTTCCCTTTTCCCCTCATCCTGAACTACGCTAACTTTCTTCATCATCTTTGGGCGCCGCACAAGGCTGGTAAGTCAACCGCGTCCTTATACAATTTGCTTCTTTAACGCATTTTCGAAAAGAAAACTTTAATTCAGTAATTTTCTTCCCTTACAAATTGAGTAAGGATGGTTCTCCATCCGCAATCGCCAACAGCTTGAGATAGTACAAATTTCAAATAATAATAATATAAAAAATAGTAAAGTTACAAGAAATACGAGTTTATTACAAAATATAATGAACGTCATGTTATTGGTGAAAGACACGTTTATACTAAGTCTAACTTGTTTCCTGTAGTTTATTAACTGCTTCCCCTGACCATTTTATACTCTTTTAAGATATATTCAGTCAATCATTTCCAAATCAATAAATAAAAAAAAAAAAACATTTTTCATTAGTTTTTGGCGAAGGAAGACTCCTTTCAGGTAAAAAGTTGATCAAAACAAAATCATGGGGGGGTTGGATTTGAATGCGACCGATTTCCACAGGTGTGCTCACGGGGGTGCCACAGGTGTACGACCACCTGCAAATATAGCAGTCTTGTATCTTTTGTCACCTAAAAGTGTTAATTTATTGATTTAATTTTGATATCAAAATACGTTATATATATTTTATTATACATATTTATGAAGCGATGTTCCGGGGGGGGGGAGAAAGAATCCCAAACATCACGCTCGACTGAGAAAGTATTGTGTATATACAATCGTACAGAATTCTGCACACAACTATGCCATTAAATTAATTTTTATTAGTTTATTTATAACTAACAGAGTCTAAAAGCAGGAGCCCTTAGTGTACTTATTATTAATTGAAAAGAGAAAACATCTTATGAACTGCCTACGTGTATAGAAATATATGAAGTGTAATGATGCACTAAAAATATCAGTTACGGAGTTTGTCGCTTCGAGTTAAATCACAAGTTTTATCTTTTAATTCGTTTTCTTTTTAATATTCTCGATAGTAAAAATGATTTTATAACTGACTGCATATAGTAACTATTACTGACTTCATATAGCTTAAAGAACCGATTTACACGTGCTTTTTAGGTTATTCCATCATCGCTACTTCGAATGTTCGAATGTTTGTTGAAATGTTCATTTCTTCATGAAATTGACCGTTAAGTTTTCAGAAAAAATGCTTACTGAATAAATTTGAATAACTTTTTTGAACAAAATTTAAATTTAAGTATCAATAAAAAATATCGATATGTACTGATTAGGATTTTACTGATTTGATTGTAAACTGCATCGCTCTTGATTTTCTGATAGGCACTTTATTAATGTTCTTGAACAGATAATAGGCAGTCTAGTTGAAGTATCAATCGGAATCTTGAGGGGGGGAAATTGCATAACAGTTACCCAGAGGTTGTGAAATTCATGAAACTGATGAATATGAATTCAGGATGCAGCGCATGAGAGGGACTGGACCTAACTGTTTCACAGGATGTTTAATGATATGAACTACCTGCTGGGAGTAGAGAAAAAAAATATTAAAAAAAAAAATCCAAGAGGGTTACTACAAACATTGGCCCAAAAGGTAGCCTATAAAAAATGAGGCACCTGACTCAGGGTTGGAGGGGAACTGAATGTGGTGGGGGTAAGAGTCCACATCTAACCACCACCGTCCGATTAATCCTCCACCTTTTTACCTCTTACCATTCATCCCAGATTCTGAGATTCTTGAGGATGTTTCAATACTCCAAATGTGTGTAATAGCGATTTTTATTTCATTTTATAACTTGAAAAATACAACCAAAGAAAAAAGTGGAAAATTAGATAATATTATATAAAACAGAATGTTTAAAAAACCGAACTCAAAAAATTAACAATTCAAAAAATAGTTATTGAGTATTTGCCTTAAAAATTGAATGAGTTTATATGACTATCTAAATACCCGCATTTGTTGTAGCTACAATAGTACCAAAATGTGAATTTTTGTCTAGAGTGACCAAATTAAAAATATAAAAGTCACTAATAAGTTTTTACATATGGAGCCGAAACTAGGTGCATGGCCCAACATGAAAGCCACAAATTAAAAGTATTTGAAAGGAAAATTATGAGACGAATAGGCGAAGTAAACCAAGTAGGCGGAATATGGAAAATAACGACAAACGAGTAGGTAGACAAATTGTTGAAAAATGAAAATATAATAAACTTTATAAGAGCAAATAGGTTAAGGTCAGTCGGGAACGTTGTTAAAACGAAAAAGGATTTACTGCTAAAAAGGCTGCTGGAAAAAAATCACTGGAAGAAGGAGTTTTTATCGAACACGATCAAGTAATGGTAAAAATAAAAAGTCAAAATGTGTTGATTGATATTTTTCTAATTAAAGTTCGATGAGAATTGGCAACACTCCTTTCCAAAAAATAAATAGAAATAGAAAATTTAACTAAATTACATTCAATGATACCTTATTTAAGATTAAGGAGTTACAGATAATGCTGCAACCATCAAAGGCAATAAGCAACAAAACTGTAAGTATTCATTCATACTACATACATATATATATATATATATATATATATATATATATATATATATATACAGAATAAAGATGGGAACCAGGAATAGTGTTTTAGTTTCAGAAATAATCTTCAATCAATATTCAAGCGCTTGAATCAAAATAATTTAAAATCCAAAAGTAAATGCATATATTCACAATGATTTTATTGATGGGGTGGGAATGTTGTCAATATTGAACGAGGTTCCTTGATAGAACAGCGTTATCAAAGAATTCCAGTTACTAAAATTCCTGTTATCGAGGGTCAAATATTAATATTGGCGATACACCTCACAGAACATTCTTTCCGTATGATAAATGAAACAAGGTGCCTCGTGGAATACCGCTTAGGACATTAGCTCCGATGTAATTGGGATGTAGTGGATAAGCGCAAAGAGCAGGGAGGACATATGATCTCCATTTCTTCCACGACTAAGACATCCGGAGAATTCGCCAAGAATTTATAAGGTCAAGGAAATCCGCATTCTAATGGAATCGCACACGCGTTCCTAAAACTGTAAACTCCGAGTGAGACAAATCGGAACATGATATGGAAAAACACCAGAGGGAATTTTAAATGGAGGGAATTCGGAAGCAGGATGTGTAGGGACAGATGTAGCGATCTGTTGGCACACTGTTACCACACGCAATGATGCTCTTCACTTTTACATCTGATAAGGGAACGCAGGTAGCATGCGTCCTTCCATTGCGCTGGGGAAACTTTCAATGACCTTATTACTAAAACCTATCCAACGTTACTACTTACTTTTATCTCAACAAAAGCGTGTAGAAGACAGTAAAAGAAAGGTACTAAAAATAAATAAGAGCAACGGCACAAAGTTAAAAAAAAAGTGGGATAGATTAATTTTGACACTGAAACATAGATTAATTTTGGGATACTTAAACATGCTCAAAATCAACTCATTCAGATTGATGAGATATTGCTCAAATCAGCATCTTTAAACAATATATTAGTTCTAATATATTTGATCCCGAATTCGGAGTTACTAATACTTAAATAAGACTAATGTTAACCGATAAGTAAACCAGGATTTAACTATCACACCGAAACAAAAACATAATAAAAGTTAGAGTAACCAGAATAAATGGACAACATTACCAGAGGTTAGTACAAGTAGAAAAATCACGATTGTATAAAATTCAATAATGGTATAAATAAATGTTGTAGAAAATAACAAATGCTTATATCTATTTTAACAGACCAAATATAAATGTGTAGTTATATTTTTTAGATTATTGCGTCTTTACAACATCATTTCTAACTTATTGGTACATAAATTACAACGGACAGCTTTGCACGTTTAAATCCTTTTTAGATATTTTATATCACAATATCATGACACAATCTAAAATATTCTAACTATTGAGTAAATAATGCTGACATTTAAAAATAGTAATTCTATCAAGAACAATTACAGTGGGATGGAACAATTTATCTGAAGTTAAATAAGATTTTGAAAAGGACAAGAAGATGGAACGGGCGAGAGAAGAGTGAGCCAGCAGATTTTTATTACAGCTATCAAACTTGGCCCTCCTGACCCCGGACAAATTACCCCACCATAAACTCGTCAAGTAATCGCTATCAAGCAATATCTTAATATAAATAATTAAAAATTAAATGCTCACAAAAATCCTACTTCAACCTCACGGTACTATTATTATATGATCAATGTATATACATCCTAGCCCCTATTCACTCTCTTTCTATCTATCTATTTCTCTAATCATAATAATAAATAACAATAGAAAGGTTAGCGAACCCGAGGGTTCGACACTAATATAGTCTAGGGGGTGCAGTAAAAAATAACACTAAATCTTAAATAAGTTTATCTTATTTAGTGTTATTTTTGACTGCACCCCCAGACTAATCATCTCCTTCATGACAAAGGTGATTTGTTCAATGTTCAACTGCCAGGTTTTCCCCCAATTAAATTTCCAGGTTAAATAACCTATATAAAACAGACGGATTTGAACACAGAATCTTCATTTTTTTTTCCACTATACTGTTTTATTCACCCAATAATTTTACACTAGTTAAAACGTCGATTTCATGCAATTAACGGGTGGAAGTTGTCATGGCTACGACATTAGACGTTGATGAAATTTCATACTAATTTATTTTTGTAATAATAATTCGATGAAACTTTATTATTGATAAACCTTCTGGAAATCACGATGAAGATAAATTCGAGTAACGATTGGTTCAGTAGTCTTGGCGGTTGACGGTTATAAAAACGTTCCATCATTTATATTGTGGAACTTTGATAATATAAGCTGGTACATATGTTCAGAAGTCAGAGCCCTCTGTATTAGAAACATGGGTGAGGAGAATTGGAGCAAGATGAATGATTACGATTGGAGGCTAATTTCACTTCCGGTTCGTGACTCGAAGGAGGCACTTATTCCAAGAGGCTCTTCCCCAGGGGCGGGCTTAATAGCACCTACTCATCAAAATATTTTCTAACTTGTAATCGCCTCACTAATACCGGCCAAATTGCTAAAAGTAAAAAGTTGGAAATTTCCAGCCACCGAGTGACGGCCATGCATCAAAAATATAAATCAAAAATGGTTCGGTAATTTGGCGAATTCTCCTTTTTTTTGTATAATGTATATAATTACTGGAGAGAAGAGTGGCTCAATGGTAGAGCGCTAAGGTGCCCTGCCCAATGTCCCGGGTTCGAATTCGGGCGTGGCATATTTTATTTAACCTGACAGCCGGGGATAGATTCTTTGAGACCTAGAACCCTCCTGGGGCTCACCCAATCTCTATAAATTATTAATACCCAAAAAATGAGGAAACATCTGCCGGTTGAGAGTGCTGTAGGATAGTGTGTACCTCTTAATAGGTTTTTAATTTGTTTTTTTGTGAAACAGGTTTCTTGTATTTAAAAAAAAAAAAACATAGACGCCATTTTTAATCAGATTAAGATGAAACGGAAACTGTGATCGATGGTACTTCATAAGTTGAAATTATGCCAACATTAAAGCTGATTTTGGTGACAACAAATAAATAAAAATACTTCTTTGTTTTTTCCTAAAGAGTTGTGGAATGATCAACATCCCTAACTAAATATGGAATTGAATACTTTTAATTTCAACTTCTATTAATCCAGTATTTAACTGGCATAAACCAATCAACAGAATAAATCTGTGGACAGGTGGCATAATCTTATAAAACACGATTTCCACATTTCAAGATGAAAGATTGTAAATAATAAGTTGTCATTAATTCTGAGGCTTCCTTTGACAAACTGGAATATGCAATCATTCAGTTTATAAGGTTGAAGAAAAGACAAACGGAGAAAATTAAACATGGGACTTCGTAATGTGAAAACGTGCTTGTGGTGGGAAAACGTGAGAAAAAAAATGTCTACATAAATATATTTTATTTTAAAAAAAAAATAGTCATTTATCCATTTTTGATTTTTCAAACATAAATGTATAACTGCCAGCCAATGTAAAGAACTGGATTATTGTTTAAAGCAAAGTTACTTCTTATTCATATCTCGATCCCCGAAATATTTTTTACTTCAGTAATATATTTAGCAATATTTTAAAATTTTATAGAAGCACTAACCATCAATTACGGCAACACCGTTAGAATAATAATGGGAACGAAGGATATAATAAAGCAGATATACGCTTATTACGAATTCTCACCGCGTATCTTAATGATCTATAATAAAATATATATATGTATATCAACGCCTATTCAGTATAAAATCCACTTAGAAAGATAAAGTCATCACACGTTGCCTGGAAAAGACTATAAAAAAAAAAGAAGGAGAGAGAGAGAAGAAATCGGAGGCTATAAAGTTGATCCTTTTAAAGTGTATGTTAAACAGGGGAATATTATGTGCCTCGGCTGAAGAAGAAGGGCAACACGGCCTGACATTATGTTTGAGGCGAAGCCATCCTTGTCCTCGGAGAAGAAAATTAAAAAAATAAAATGAGATAAAGTGTAAGATAAAATATTTATTATATCAAAAAATGTTTGTGACCGTATCTTGGAAATGTCAAGGGCGTCTTGGCAGCATCGATGGCTAATCGAACCTTTATTCCGACGTGTCCCTACGAAATTGTTTTCTTAATAGATTTTTTGAGGAAAATAGGTAATCCTTTATATTATTTATATTATATTATGGAATATTACCAAAGGAGAAAATGATTGTTTTTTTCAATTACTTTAGATGAAATCTAGATCGTGCGTCGAAAGAACTAATACCAAACCATAAACTAACATAAGACATTATAAAATTAATAGTTTCGGTATCAGTTCCGCAGTTTGTCACAGAGTGTTGAGTCACAATATGTTTTAACTTTTTATTCGTTTCCTTTTTATGTTCTCGAAAATAAAAAAAAATGTTAATTTTAGTATCCAAAAAAAGACTGTAAATATGGGAAATTTCTGTATTTCTTTAAACATTTCATCAGGAAATAAAATTTTCAACAAACATCTCGAAGAATAGATGACATACGTCTGTTGAAACGTTCACTTCTTGATGAAATGATTACCGAAATATACATATTTCCCATAATTACACTATTGTTTCCATACTAAAGGTCAAGATTGTTTATACTTTTGGAGAATATTAAGAGGGAAACGAATGAAATGTTAAATCTTATTGCGATTCAGCTCGAAGCGACAACCTGTTGACCTGATACCATCCACAGTTTCAATTTGGAGCGATATTGCGTGAAGGCTCTTCGTTAAAACAGGCTAAATAATACCATGTCTAGCATTGAATCAGGCTTAATAACTACAAACTTTATAAATCGTAAAAGTGTCGAACTAACTCAACACAGAAATGGTCAGATTTTTCTTAATAAGTTAACTTATTTACACATCAAAAATATACTAATGGCATACTCTATAAAATTAATGCATTGATTCCGAAATTTAGAAATTAATGAAGTACCTTTTAATATTTCAGGAAAATACTTGACCGGAAAACAGACAGCTTTTTATAATATATAAATGTTCTCATTTTAAAAACATTGAGCGCGTTCTCGAAGTTCTGTCTCACTACTTTGAGAACAAATCTCAAAACATTTGTTTTTAACATGATTAACCTTAGTGAAATATGTGGGATGTAAATAGTCTGGATGTGCAGTAAAAAAAAACAATAAATAAGACAAACTTTTAAAATATCTTCTGCCTTCTATCAGCCCTGAAGATGGCCTACAACGTAGGTCGAAACGTCGGCACTTACAATAAATAAGTTTGTCTTATTTATTTACCCCCAGACTATTTATATCCTACAATAGATCTTCCATTCAACTATTTTCCTGTCAACCTTAGTGAAATAGATTATCTAAATTTAAAATACTAATAGTGTATGAAGGTCTAATCAAGCTACTTTTAATTATTTAGGGAGTGTTGATGTGAATATATCTGAGTAAATGCCTGAAAAATTATATAATTATAAATGAAAAATCTTTCCGATTATAGCCTAATTCTTAATAAATAGCAATCGTCCCTGAATCAGGAAGAGAAATGGTTAAGTACGCATCTCACAGATAGGTATTCGTATTTATTCGTGGTGTATTTCACTGGGTAATAAGAATTTCCAACAATATGTTTCTACTCCATTTTAATTTATTAATAAATATTCCTTTCAAGTTTTTCTCACTGGATATACAGTAAAACGCCATATGCTAGTAAGTTGAGAGAGATATTTAAACCGATGACAATCAAATCTTATGATATATGTTTGTTATGATTAATCGGTTTTTTATTGAACTAATTCTAAAAAATATATATGTGAGACCTTTGTAATTTAAGCGGATGAGGGAGAGAATTTCATATTTGTCACAGGGATCTTTCCGACCTTTTCCTCGCAATAAATTCGCCAATAGCGGCCGAAATCTTCTTATTCCAATTTATCATTGTGTATCGGTCGGTTGGAAAGCTGAGATAGCTGATGCAAGAGGACATCGAATACCCTGGGTGACATAACTTCCGATGGCATTCCCACCTGTTCTGCTCTCGAAGATTCGGTAACATAGTTAACTAACTAAACTATAACGAAGTGAATAAAAGTAAAAAATTTCATTAAGAGTTACTATAAAATAATAAAAAGTTACTGCTATCATTGTAAAATCACGATTATTCTTTCTTTTTTTTTGGTTACTAGAAGGAAGTGGAAACTTTTTTTCCTCTTATAATTAGGAAAAAAGTATTTATATTAAAAAATAAAGTTCTAGTTTCTCTTTTTGCCATTATGTATCATTCCTACCATTATATTTACTTGTTATATTGCTCTAATACAGTTGTAAATTTCAATAAATACATTTTTTTTTAAAATAAATAAACAATCTTTACACAAAAATTGATAAGATAAAGACAACGAAAGTTTATAAAATGTTATAAAAACCTGCAATCAATAGGAACTGGAAGTAAATAAAAATATTAATCAAAATATGACGAATTAACTATTATTTTCGATGGTTACAGTTATTTCTTTGGATAAAAAAAAAATCATCAATTTTTATAACATTTGAAGCAATACTGAAATCTATACTAAGAAAATATAATAATTCTGAAATCAAATTATACGCACAAATATATTATATACATCAGAGGTTTAGGCTAACGATGTCAGAGCCGCACAGTAAGTTTTTTCAATGCAACCCTTCTAGTAAAATAATAAGTGCATCATAGCTTCCCAATTTAAAAAAAAAAAATATCTCCTAAATATACAAAACAGAGCCTTCACAGAATCACAGAATATATATTTTGTTTAGATAAGAAGATGTATTAAGATGGAGACTAATACGCTAACAATAATATAGGAGTTTATGGCATAAACATGATGTATCTAGTCTTTTTAAGGCAGATCATAAGGTGTAAAAATTAATTTCTCAGTACCACATGTAGTTATACCTAATGTATCAATTAGCAAACAGTTAACTATGACCGCTAATAAGTAAGTATATTTGAATTGTTTGTTGGAAGAATTTTATAGAGAAGAAATGAACACAAAATCCGCTGCTTATTAGTTAGAAATATCGCCAATAAAACATTCCTATAACTAATTACCTAATGGAGCTAATAAAAATTAATTAACTCGTAATTAACACAGGGATATAAAGCTGGCTGTTAAAACTATTATCGGACAAGTTTGAGTTTTTATCCGTAGTGCGGGAGCCCCAAATCCGAACTATTACAGATCCAGTGGCCCCAGCCAAAGCCGGTTCTTCTTTTGTTTTATTTTTAAACAGAACCTCAGTTGCTGAGCGCTGAGCCCATTCAACTCTCGGGCACCTGCAGCGCCCTCCTCCATTAAAGCGGAAACTTTATAAACTATTAAATTAATAATAACTATTATTATTTATAACAAAGAAAAAGTATATAAATAAAAAAAATGACAGATACAGTGCAAACGGTTCTCCCTATCTAAAAAAATGAAGAGAACATTATATTGCAATAAGTAATAACAGTCTTCCCTTGTTGTGGTATCAGTTCCGCAAGTCGCCACTTCTAATTAAGTCACAACAAGTGTTAAATTTTCATTCGTAATATTCACAAAAATAAAAATAATCGTTTTAGTATAAAAAATTAGTGTAAACATCATTCCATCAAGAAATGAACGAACAACAAGATATAACCGAAATAGTATGTGTAATTCGCTTCTTTAATCCATGTACTGTCATTAATACTTACTATAAACATTCAAAAATAGTTACTATATACAGTCAGTGATAAAATTATTTTTATTTTCGAGAATGTTAAAAAGTTGAGACTTGACTCAAAGCGACAACTGAAACGTTTACTGTTAAACAAGAAAAATATTAATTTAAGTATAGAAGATTTAATTCAACAAACATAACATCATTACAACATATATTTTAACACAGTAAAAAATATTTTATTCAACTTTTCTAAGCGGTCATAGAAATATTTAAGTTTATTGCCTATAAGATACTCCAACGTTAAATATAGATTTTCGTGAAGACAAGCATATAGTTGAAGAGTATAGCTGGTATTATAAACCTTATAAATTAAATATATGTATTAGCTGACCCTGCCGCGCGTTGCTGTGACTGTTGTAGTAGCTTTAAAAAGATTTTGCTTTAAAATTTGAATTTTAAAGAAACAATGAATGAATGGAAAAAATGAATTTAATCGATTTTTGTTTTACATTTTATTCTTCTTACATCTAAGTACAGTATATAATAAATAAATAATATAAAAAATACCTAACTGATAAAATATAAACATTAGATTAATGAATGAGATTAATCATGGTTAATTTTTAAATATGGCAACTAATATTTTCTTAAATTATAACTTTTTATTTCAATTTAATTGAGCGCAAATCGATGTACAGTTGTTTTTTTTTTAATCTGTCCATTACTAATACAAATAGATTAGATGGTTTACTAACACGTGAGCATGCCACATATAATTGTCCATAAGAGAAACATGTGTGTTCTAGGTCCAAACCGCAAATGGACATTGTCTGGCCTCGAGACTTGTTGATGGTCATGGCAAAAGCCAAGCTTATATCAAATTGAAGTCTGAAAAGTCTGAAATGGAAAATAGTTTACATTCTATTCTCAGACCTACTGAATATAGACACAAAATTTCATAAGAATCGACCAATTCGTTTCGGAGGAGTTATGTTACAAACACTGTGACAAGAAATTTTATATATTAGATATATATATATATATATATATATATATATATATATATATATATATATATATATATATATGTGTGTGTGTGTGTGTGTGTACATTTTATGTACATACATTGAAGGTATTTTATAATCCCTTCGAACTTAGATTGATCATTGTAATCAGCTGCAAAAACAAGAATCTAATTAAATAAATAAATCCATTATTTAGCAGACATTATGCAAATGAATCGAGTGTTGGAGGAATCACGTGTCTGCACAGTTCGCAGTTGCTATTATCTATAAAACTATATGTTTTTATAAATAAAACAATTAAAATTACTATGTTGAATCTACTCTAATTGAAATCAATATGGAGAAATATTAATTTTATTTTATGACGAACATAAAAATATCCGAACAGCGAGCAATAGTTTTATGAGTTTTTTTTCTTTTTCTCATTTTTCAAAAGACCTTTCTGCCAATTCGTATTCATGGACAGATTAGATTTTTTCCGGATCGACGAAGGATTTTTTTCGAGGTTGCATCAAAAGTGGCTATAAATAATATTTTTCTTCCGTAACTATAATTAATGATTTTACTTTTTTCCTTATTAATTTTTTTATGTAAGTTTACATTTTGAGAATGGTCGTTCATTTTATTTTATTTTTTTCAGAAAAGAAGACCTCATAAAGTGGAGTGAGTGATGGACGTAAATTTCGTCTTCGTATGCAAATGTGACGGTACATCAGCCCGACTGTATAAGGAACTACTACCTAACTCTCGGCGACCACCCAACTTTTATTTCTAAAAAATATAATAATTTAAATTAATTATTCACTAAATGGTTATATCTAAAACAATTAAAGCATGATAAATGAAAAGAAACGTTAAATAACAATATATTTTACATTGTTGCAAGAATGAACAATTATTTAGCACCTTGGTTATCAAAATTCCTGAAAAGAATTTTAATTTTAATTATTGTTTTAAGTTTTCAGATTTATTTTATTTTGCAAAAATAAAAGTGATAATAAAATTTATTGATATATGTTTGTTTGTTTGTTTGTCTGTTGACCTGGTTATCTTTATCAATACTTATTAAGTAGATTTCAATTGATTATTAATAAGAATATAAATAAATCTATATGACAAATTATACTTAATAATGATAGTAAAATCAGTTGTTTATAATTTCTTTATAAATACTCATTGTAATAATTGCAGTCTTTAAAATAAAATAAATGATATTTAATTAAGTTAATAGTACCTAGGTATTCCAGAATCAAAAGAACTTAAAATCTTTTGTCTTAAAAGTGAGTAAATTATTTTTAATATAAATTAATGGTATTATCGTTTAAACACAAACCGGACTGGAAGTTCAATCACGAATAATTATGATTTTGATGTATACCATGTTTTTATGTGCATTCATTTTCTCTCTTATTTTTTAAAATATTAATTATTTAATATTGAATTTTATGAAAATTCAATTGATTTTCGCCAATCCTGTTTACCGTTAACATTTTATAAGCTTGTATTTGGTTTAAAATTTAAATTTATCTCAGGTCGAATATAACCAGGCGTATTTTGTATGCACTAAAAGGGGTTCAAAAGCAACCTTAACCTGAAAACGATAAGAGAGTTGTAATTCTATTCTTGGCTATAGTCTTGAACATTTAATGTTATTATTTTTATTTAAAGTATTAAATAAAATATTTGAATAATATCTGCAATCGATGTTTAAAAACGTATGGTGAAGGATAACTAATAGATGTATTGCAACAATAGACATATAAACTGAAAGAAAAATTGATGAAAAATAGAAGAAAATGTGAAAATATCGACAGATAAAGATGTTATTAAAAGCCTTGGTAATCATTCCGCAGGTTATCGCTTCGAGTAGAGTTACAAGTTTTAACTGTTTATTCGTTTCAGTTTTAATATTTTCTAAAAATAAAAGTTATCATGAGCTTTAGTATGGAAAAGAATGTAATTATGAGTAATGAGTAGATTTCGGTAATCATTTCATCAACAAATAAATATTTGTACTAACATTTCGAAGTATAGAAGATTATATAAGTTTAAAACATTTATTTCTTGATGAAATGATTACCGAAATCTATTCATTACCCATAATTACATTCTTTTCCATACTAAAGCTCATGATTAAATAAGGAATTGGGAACCAGTAATCACCTCGATTTTTTAAATATAGAATAATTTAATAAAAAACATAATATTATTTTGAATTTACAAGAAAGATGAGTAATTACAAGTGAATGACTATTTCCTAGCTTGAATAACATAGGTATTCGCATTTGTTTCATTTATTTATAATTACATAGCTATTAAAAAAAAACACTATATCACCCGGAGAAAAGCTCAAACACCATTCAATTAAGATACCAATGCGGTTGAATTAAGACCCCTTTTTAGGCTCACGCCAGAACTTGTCTAAACGGAATCGTGGCAAATGAATCCAGTTAACGACAAATAGATGTGCTTTTGATGGCGACCGTTTTGCATTAGCCACCGGTCTGTGATGGGCCTCTTATTCTAGATCTCCTCGCTGGAGGATTAAGAAAGGCACTGTGGGTTAGTAATGACCACCAATTACGGTTTAGCAGAGATGAGATGTTCATGTATACGTCTTGTTGAAACAAGTCCTAAAACAACGTGCTTAATAGAATCGTGGTACATTTCTTAATTCTATATTGTTAAAAAAAATTTTTTTAATAAATAATTACGAGTATATAATAAGTAATAGTATCTGTTTTGCAGGTTGTTGCTTCGAGTTGAGTTACTACAAGTTTTAACTTTTCATTCGTTTTACTTTTAATATTTTACAAAAATACAAGTTCGTGAGCTTTAGTATGGACAGGAGCATATAATTATGGGTAATGAGTAGATTTCGGTAATCATTTCATCAAGAAATAAAAGTTTCAACTAATATTTTCCATACTAAAGCTCACGATAACTTGTATGTTTATAAAATATTAAACGGGAAACAAACGAAAGTTAAAACTTGTTGTGACTCAAATCGATCCGACAACCTGCGGAATAATTACCCAAGTAATTGTTTTAATTGATATTGTAATAAGTAATTGTTTTCGCTTACCTGTTTATTATAATAGGTATATGGTCTTCTGAGTCAGAAATAGGAAGTCTTGTAAGAGGAAAGTTATTATATAAAACCGTATAAGGTAACGGAAATTAACGAGAACTTGTGTAATAAATAATCCATAAAATTTATTATTAAGTATTTATTTATATTTGAACGTGTAGCTTGATTAATATTAATTGCGTAACATAAGATCGATTTAATATCCTTAAAAAAATACCATAATTGCAAAATACGAAAATTATGACAAAAACACAAGTGATTTTTCATAGTTTATGTTAACATTTATTCAACGGTATACTTCAGTTTTTTATTTATTTTAAATTCAAATAAATCTAAAAAAACGGTTTTGAGTCAAAGACCGACATACGAATAGTTTCCTTATCAGTCAGTCAGGTTGTTTCCCTGCAATTTCTTTTTTGACTTTTTTTTCCTTCTCTTTCAGCAGCATACCTACGTAGAATACCTAATACGCTCGACAGTCCAAAGCATTTGTACGAACTTCGGGAACCGTTTCACCTGTTCGTAATCATAATTTGTGTCTAAAACACGAACACGATTAAAAATTCAGCTACAAAAATTGTATGCAATCATTAAATAGATTAAAAACTAACAGTAAATTAACCAAATAAAACCTGGCATAAATTGAATTTAATCAAAATCCTTATGCTATCTGGGTCATTCTGGTCATATTTCAGGAGCAAATTTTATAGATAATTATACAAATATAAAAAGTAATTAATTCCAGTGGTGCTTTAAGTATTTTATAAACTTCACTTTTACTGGACAGACGCTGTAGACGGAGCTATTCCGACTGCACTTAACCCAATGTTTACTTTCTTCTAGAGCTGACGAAGCTTCAACTGAAACGTGTTGTCAGTATTCTTCTTGGCGATTTCCAATTCTTCTTTCTAAATTCTACACTAAAAATTAAAACTAAAAGATCTTTTATTCATGATCGTAAATTAAAATTGAGTTTTTACAATTAAAATAATTTAAAAATGGAATTTAGGCTATATTAACCTTTTGGGTATCAGTTGCGCAGGTTGTCGCTTCGAGTAAAGTCACAAAAAGTTTCAACTTTTCATTCGTTTTATTTTTAATAATCTCGAAAATAATAGTAGATTTTAGTATTAAAAATAGTGTAATTATGTGAAATGTGTATATTTCGGTAATAATTTCATGAAGAAATGAACATTTCAACAAACATTATGATATAATAACCTAAACAGAATGTGTAATTCGGTAATTTAATATATATCCAGTCTTTAGCAATAAAATTATTTTTATTTTCGAGTATATTGAAAAGGAAACTAATGAAAAGTTAAAGTTGTCACTTAAGACAGCCTGTGGTACTGATACCAATCTAAAATTGACACTGTGGATCAGTTAGATCCATAAGACATCAAAATCTGTTAATAATATTATAAAACAACACCAAAATATATGACTAAACGATTTTGGAACTTGATACAGTAAAATAACAAGACATTTCATGAAATACATAAGCTTTAATAATTAGCCTGTTTATTACATATATTCATTAATGTCAGAGAAGTGCTTAATTCATACATTGTGCTGCTGTAATACGTTAGGTTGCTACATACACAGCATACTTATAAATGTATTGTAATAAATATAATAATGTTTTGACAGTCGCTAATTTGACAGCCACCGCAGATTCGACTATTTGGTTGTCCTGAAGATGGCCTACATCGTAGGCCGAAATGTTGGCACACTTAAAAAATGAGTTCTGCTTATTTTGTGTTATCATTGACTGCACTCCCTGACCAATTCAATCCATCATAATAATATTTTTTTTTCAGTTTCATAATAACTATAAATACAATCTTATTATAAATTTTAATACTTTTAATTCCTTTAAATCTTTAGAAACTTTCTATTACTCTTTAATTAATCCCATATTTCTCTATATAACTTAAATAATGCAAAAAGAAAAAAGAAAAAAAAATCAAATCTAACTGAAAAGAAATAAAATTTATGATTTTTTTAAAATTTAAAACTTGATTTATAACGAATGAACAATTACCGTTCATTATTTATAAAGTATTATTATTTATAGGTCTAAGAATAATTATTATTAGTCTAAAATTAGTTATTCAATAAGATATTACCCTTCATTGCTCAAAATAAGATAAACAAGTTTTACAACAGTGTGGATAAGGTTGTATAAAGAGGTTAACAATTTACCGGAGATAATAAAAGTATTATAAGAGAATCCGAGTTGGGTTACGTAAGTCCACCTACCCGCCATGAATGACCTGACCAACGTATCAGATCCCCCTTCTAGAATCCAACCGCTGCCTATTAAAATATCCTACTACCAGAGACGTTTCATTTAAAAATTTTAATTAAATTACAAAAAAATAAATCGACGGAAATCGTGAAGTATATTACTGTGTTGTATCAAAGCAAGCACGAGGATATTGGATGAAGTATCTTAATTAGCGTAGTAATTAACAATGTATACAGTAATTATAGAGTAATTAAACTGATTGAATCTCACTGGGTGTTCAGCGATAATCGCTAAAGTAAGGTCATGCTTACACCGAGGATCTGATTATTTTTCGTTTTATAAATTTTACAATTTCGGAGCTGGATAATTTTTTAAAATATTAAAAATAAAAATAAAACAAACCTATTTTATTTTAAAATAAATTTATATAAAAATAGATAAATAGAAATAATGTTGTAGAATACTATACTTACAAAACTTTATGGACGGAAATTTACTGTTTCAAAATTTTTTTTTACATTATCTAAATTTTTAATAATTAATAAGCTCAATGAATCTGGGATCGCGTGTGGTGTAGTGGTTAGCATAACAGTCTAATATAACCAAAACCGAGTTTTCGCCGCCCGGCAGGTGGACTTTTTTAAAGGAAGTAAAAAATCCTTAGTTATGCCGACCTTCGGAAGGGGCGTAAAATGGTTCTGAACTTTTGTGATGTCGGGTACCCATTAAAGAACCCTTTCCTAATTATACCTGGATAGGCAAAACTTATAAAATTTCAGCATAAAGAGAGGTTAAACAAAACAAACAATGAATCTTATGATACTGAAAGTTTATGAAGATATTTATGATAAGTGTGGAGTAAAATACGTAACCGCCAATTAAGCTACCCCTAATTATAACATGCGCTAAACTGTTTGGTTCCCTAGGAGCTTAGGAATATTCTCACAGGTGGACAGAGGGGAAACGGATTTGAAAAGGGACACTACAATGTGTGGTGCTCGGGTGCGTTGGGGTGAAGAAACATCTAATTGTAAAGGCACTTGTTGCTGGCACCACAATGGTCCTTGCTAATTTACAACCTGCTCTGTAGCGGTCATTCTTACCATCTTCACTATTATTATTCTGATTTAGAGCGTTGTTAAAATGACCGTTAGTAGATCTAAAAAACACTCTGTTTTTTGAAATGTCAATCTTTCGATACTTACATTATTTTTTTGATATATAAAATATAAAAAAATATTTAACTATACAATAAAATTGTAATTTTATTTTTAAGGTCATACATAATAATTAAAAATACCACTTATTCTTGCACGCATAAATGTTACAGTTTAGGTTCCGTAGGTATCCATTAAAACACAAGTTTTCATACATCCTTATATAAAATTGTTCTACATCACGAAGTCGTGCCCATTTCTTCATCCCAACTAAGTCCATCTCCAACGAATAAAGGAAGTACAATATCATAATTTGAATAATAAAATTTTGTGACCCCACACTGCGAATCTTTAAACGGAGATAAAATGAATATGACGATGATTATGAATTTTTTTTTCATTCTCCGATTAACCCATTTTGATCGCTAACTACGTCTAGCCCCACCTTTAGGAATTAAAGAGGTTAAACGAGTTTTAACTTAAAATGAAGTTAATAGTTAATGAACTTAAATACCAACAGTTGAAAGCTTAAAACTTCCTCTACTCCTTGTAATCAAATCACTGAAAAAATCGTAATTTAAACGAAAATTCATCCCTCCTTTTTGCCTTTCAAATAATTTACCCTTATGTTATAGTTAATGTTTATACATCTTACATATATCTTATATATATATGTATATATATATATATATATATATATATATATATATATATATATATATATATACATATCGGCTACAATTCCACCATTCAGCCCTAAAACATTATCATTGCTTGACGGCCTCCAAGGTAGCCTGTTGTGGCGAACCGACCCGAACCTGCACAGAGCTCCTCTGGTATGAAATACAGATACTATTACACAATTATGATAGCTTAGAAGTCCATTCGAATAGAATCTTTTCTTAATTAGAATCTTAGCTATTAAAATATTGTATTGCAGAATTTCCATTTCAATGTGATATTTCAAACACACATAATACTCCTAACCCCTCTATTCGTTTTTCATATTTATTTATCACTCCCTCAATTAGTTATGTAGGGTAATTCAGGAAAGAGAAAATGCCCACATCCATTGCATAACTAGGATCTTATGCGAACAATGTTTTTAAAAACCGTTTTTATCCACATACAGAACTTATGCCCAGAAACATATCAAGATGAAAAAAAAGACTGGTTATTCGCTTTCAATTAATCTGCTAAGAATTAATTGAGTGATGTTAGGAGGAAATATTTAATAGCGAACATATATTAACGATATGAAAAGATGGAGAGAAATCTGTTTATAGGAAATGAAGGCGTGGACTTATAAGAGTGAGAAAAAAAGGCTTATTAATTCAACATTTAGTAACGATTCGATTTCACAACTTATCAATTTCAGCTGTCCGGTATATAAGATTTATTCAAACATTTTATTCTGGTTATTCAATGTTTAGCAAGACTGGAATTTTTTTTTTTATTGTTACTGAAGAAAGGTGAGCTTTAAAAGCAAAAAAAAAAGAGAAAAAATTGATTAGGGAACGAATCAACTTTCAGAATTGGTTAGTTGTTTTGTTTTTTACAATGAATACAGAAAAATAGCCCAATTAGAAATTTTTTAAAAAGGTGGAATCCGTTATAAGTATTGTTTGTTAATGGCTGTCCAATTATTATGCTTATTCGTATTTTGAAACAGGTTTCTGAATTCGGAAATAAAACCATCGCCGTGTTTTCATGTGTTTGTTTGTCACATCTCTTCTCTATAGGCATTCTTGTTAAATACAATTATTCATAGATACATATTTGTTGTAAATATTATTCTCTGAAAGAATTCCAATTTCATTAATAAAATTTAAAGATTTCAAGAATCTAAAGATAAAAAAATAACAAATACAGGACTCCACAATAGTTCTTCCCGTAAATGTCAAACACATTATAACTCGGAACAAATGAATATTAATCTTTTATTTCAGTTTCTCCGAATGTAACCATTTATTTAACTCGAAAAAAAAAAATCGGTTTTAATGCTTTCAGACGTTCGCATTATGTATATCCAGTTGTCAGAAGGACGGAATAAAAACGTTGAAGGTCCCCAAAGCTGAAATTTGACATTTTAACAATATGAAGTTGGCGATGAGAATCTAGATATCAATTTAGAAGCAATTTCCTCTGGTTTATCCGCTTTTAACTAAACTTTTAATAAACATTTTTTTCTTTTGTCTTTTCTTTTATGGGGAATTTCTGTGCTATGAGGATGACCGTGGTACGTAGAAGGTGGGGTAAGAAGGAGCTAAGAGTTGTAACATCACTCGTCCAAGACATGGAAAGGAGTCCTCTGCTTATATTTCCTTATTTAATGAATGAATGCAGCTTCCTCAGTTGTAGAGTCATCAAAGCTTTTTTTATTTTTAAGTAAAAACTGAGGAACTTTAGCCTCCGTAGATAATTACGGATACATATATAATGATAATAACGATAAAATAATATGATGTTTAAGAACTAATAAAAATTCGTTTCCTATACAAAATTAAGCATGTACAAAGAAGCAATGCAAAAAATGGCGATTATTAAAAAAAAAAGTGATTAGTTACTCTCAAAATTGATCATTAACATCTGTTATTATAATTTCTACAAGAATTCTTTAATTAATTATATACCATTTCACGAATAACAGCCCAAATTATAAGTCATTAATAAGGGGAAAAAATCGTTTAGATTTTCAGCAAAACAAGTTTTAATAGAAAAAAAAAGATAAATAATAATTTAGCAAGTAGCTCAGCGAAGGTAGATAACAAGACATAAATAAAAAAAAAAGTCCCTTATCACTCAAGTTCTTCGTATCTGAGAATAATGATGCAGCATATCCACGCCTCATTCGACTCGCAGGTAAATTTATCGCTCCGTTTTTACGATCCGAATTGCTAATAACTACCAATTTTCTCAGTTGCGGACCGACAATCGCTAATCATTTCCTTTGTGAAGTCCAATAAAAATCTTTACGAGCAAATAAAACGAATCCGATTTTAAGGATAAACGAAACATTGTTTCGTGCATGTTAGGGCTGACGAAAAAGCGTTTTGATATCTTTCAATTACTTAATATCATTCTTGGCGCACTACATTTCCTAATTTTGATACATCTCCACGAAAACATTTCATGAAAGTTGGGCTACTATTATTAGGCAATTTGGAATAAAATAGTGCAGTTTTTATTTCAGTTTTATGTCATTTGAAATCCAGAAAATAATTATAATTGTTGTAGTATGTAAAGATGGAGACAATGTTTGGCAGGTTGTGAGCAGAGTATGAAGAAGTGGTCATATGGAAGTTATGATTGTTAACTGTTTTTAGAACATTTTTATACAGGGTTTAGTTTTGTTCTAAATAAAGAATAACTTCAAATTATTTAATTCTGTCATCTATAAAAATCCTGTCAAGTTTTGTACTGTTTATTTTATTTCTGTATCTTTATTTATTTTCTTATCTATTTCTATTTTCATTATGTTTTCTCACTCTTGATTATTTCATGATTTGTATTATTATGTAGCCTTCTGGCCAGAGGAATATTATGTTTTTTTTATTTGTTCATTATTGTTATTCTAAAGGGACTTGGTCCCAGAATAAAGTTTGTTTTCTATTCTATTCTATAACAATAATTTCCTTAACAATAACTACATTGTACACCATAATAAGTAATAGCTCTTTATATTTTTAGGTGATTTTATTTTTTGCTTCCCTACCATGGCATACCTTTTAATTTATATTTATTCTCGTGTTATTATTTAAATATTTTATTATTATAATAATGTAGCACTTTGGCCAGATGTATATTTATTAAATTTTGTATACAACTGTTATTCTTAAGGGACCTGGTCCCAGAATAAAATTATTTTTCTGTTCTATTCTATTATATTGTATTAACTAAAACGGATGTAATCAATACTATCATTTTCTGGCCATTTTTAGATTTAAATAAAAGTTGTTTTTTTAAATTTTATTCACAGAATGAATACACCATCAGCTCTTGAACCCTAATCCTGCTCATCTGTTATTCCATCACTAAAACAACTTCTTTACGCTCTATGAGCAACTATCGATTATAGAACCGATGTAAGCACATTATATAAACTCTGTTTTTTACATGATATAAATTCAAGATAAAATTATACCATACACGTCTCAGGTATGTATTATAAAATAGAGATAGCCTAATTCGAACGAAGAAATATCATATCAGGCTGCGACACCCTGGGACGAAGCTGGACATGCAAATGAGAGCATTAAGGGGGTGCATTTATAATGTATTCAGTATGGAATGGCTTTAAGACGGGCAGGGAGCAAAATAGCTGGGACGCCTACGTAGTTTTTCCTATCCTAATCTTCCAACTTGAGCTAATCAGGGAACCCCATGTGGTCAATGTAACATCTCGATATTTCAATGATAAAAGGATTTATGTACCATAGCTATGGAGAATTTGCAGTAATCGGGCATAAAATACTTCTTTGTCATTCCACCAATACACACACAGCAGAAGAGCGTTATATGCCACGAGTGAACCATTCAGTACATATAGACAGAAGGATTAATAATAAGTATTAAATATATATCATTTATAAAAAAACAAGAAAGTAAACGCATGTTGAACCCACCGTAACTAACGTAGCGACAATAAAGAAAAAACAAATACTACATCATTCAAAGCCATAAGTATACCCATTCACCCAGAAGCAGTTCACAAAACAATAGTAAAATAAAAAACTATGTTTTTAAATTTCAGAAAAACATTTCTACATTTTTTATTAATTAAATTTACTAGTCTAAGAATGTGAAATAACCGTTGACAAATAATATTACAGAATCCATCTATAAATAGAATATCATTTCCAGTAATCGTGAATTCTTTAAAATCATAAAATAGGCTTAAAACTAATTGAAATTAAGTAAACGCAAGTAGGCCCCACTCCAACTTACTTAACAATATTTAAAAAAAAAAAACTCCAAAAGAAATACATTGAAAAAGCTATTGAATTTTGATAATAATTTCAATAAGCGTAAAAGTATTTCTTGCCGAAATACAAATCAATTCTTGTGGCAATGATAGTATCAGTTTTCTTTCAATCATGAAGACTATTATATAAATAATAATGATACACTAAAATTTCTTTTAATTTTATTAGAAACGTAAGATGCTAATATTTGAATATAAATCAATATATCATTTCTTTATTAAAATAACGTTATTTAAAATTATTTCACTGTTTCAATCGTACTGTTAAAAAATATACGTTTAACTAATTTAGAATCATAAGTTTTTTCCTAAATCACGGCGCCGAGTTGCTAGACATTTTTTCAAATTCTGACAATACATATTTCTTTTGTACGGATTGATAAAATATTAAATATATTTTTCATAAAAAATGAGATATTTTCTAATAACAATAATACATTTCTAGTTTCTCGCCAGAGATAATTTAAGAAGTCGTATGAAATAAATTGTTCTTCACTTCCAGTGCCTTGAGGTGGAGTCAATTCATTTTTTAAATAAACATTTATAAAAGCAAGGAGCTTGAAAAAAAAGACAAAAACAATAATAAGTGCAAATTATATATTCGTTCTTCGTTGCTACGCGCCTGGTTAGGTTTTTTTCCCTTACAAGGTTAAGTACGGTACGAAGTCGTATATCATATCAGAAATATCTATCTCTCTCCGTATATCTTAAGAACCGATTTCTTATTACAAATTTTTCTTGTTGTATCCAACTGTTATATGTATTAAACTCGTGGATTTTTTTCAGACTTGTAATGTTGTAAACATCATGAGTGCTATATTCAGGAATGACTGCAGCCAAGAAGTTGATATAAATACCAACATATTTATATATCTATAGATTGTTTTATTACTAATTGTTTTGTTTTATTTAATTATCTCTATGATTAATTGATCTGGCTAGCATTATTTTTCTTTTAAATTAAAAAAAAATCATAACCTAACAGAATAGTTCCGAATTTCTCTCAAGTACTTTTTGAACGACATAAATTGTAATCCTTTTAAATTAAACTTAAGAAATAATAAAAAAATATGAGAATTCGCATTAAAATTGTTTATTCGCCGTTTTGACAAAAATATATCACCGGCTTATAAAAACGTGATTTAAAATTATGGAATATTTACAAGCAGTAATAAGAATATTTTTTTCCGAAATAAAATAAGAATATTTCAGAAAGGCCGTTATACAAGGGCGTTAAAAAAAAAAATCATTAGTAAATATTTGTTGTATTTTGCTAAATAATTATTCTACAGAAGTGAATTTCTTAATGAAATTATTGTATTTTAAATATCGATATTTAATATGTTTACACTTAAATTAAACTAATTATTATAGATAATATACACTATATAGAATATATGTTATTAGCTAATGTTAAAATGTTATTTGTAGTAGAGAAAAATGTTTTCGGGACGATAGAATAGTAAAGAAAAATACTGAACAAAAATAAAAATATAATAAATATTATGGAATATATATTGCGTGTCTCGAAAAATTATTATAGTTTATTTACTCCCTTATATTTTTACAAATACTCTTGGTGAAGTACTGGGGAATATTACACGGATTATAATACCGCAGAAGTTTTATATAGATTATATGATATTATTTCCTATTATTTTCCGCATTGAGAGTCCCTATTATTTTTTTATATATACCATATCTATTTTAACAACGGATTTAAAATATTTCTAGCTTGAGGCTATTGTTTAGAAAGTTCATAGCTGTTATGGTAGAAACGTTCGTAAGTGCGGGTTGGCGTTGAATGCCCTTGACCGTAACCACTATACTTGGATAAGCCTTCAAGAGACTACAAGAAGTAGAGTACACGTACCTCCACTTCTTGTTCCGGCAATTGAGGGTTGCTGCCGGGAAGCCACGTACGCCCGTTCAAATCTCCGCCGTCAGCCAGTCATGGCTCGCTGCTCCACCAACCGGCGGATAAACGGTCCAAGATAACATCGGCATTATCAATTTTGTTTTATCTCGTCATCTCTCTAATTGGTTTGTTCACCCTTCTTCTTGTCCAATCCTTTATCCTAATCCCATTCTGTTTTATAGATATTTCTTGACGGGTTTAGAACAACCGATGCCATTCAATTTAAACGATTGGAATCTGTGAGGATTAAAAATTTTAATGAACAAAAAATCCCCCGGGACTAATGAAAATCACAATCTAATAAGAATAGCCTTTAAGATGTAACAGGCATGAAATACAGTCATAGTAATATAACACAGTTCAGTACATACTTTTGGTCAAGTCCGTTAACTTCATTAAACAAAATCAAATAAAATGCGTTCGAATTTATTATCATTCAGTTTATTTTAAGGAAACAAACTGATTTTGGAACGTGGCATACATACATTTCACAATTCCATCAACATTGAAGTGAACCATTCTATTTTTTTTTTTTTTGCGGTGCGGACAATGTTATGTTTCGCGCACCGCAATCACTGATATTTCCTTGTGATTCAAGACACTAATATTTTGCGATCTGACCAACAAAAATCAGTCTTCTACAATCACTGGAGAAACAATTATTATTATATATTTTTTACTTCATTTCTAGAACGAAAAGTAAATATCTGGCAGTTTATTCTTATATTCTGATAAAATCCAGAACTGTTTGGATACATGTTATTAGAAAATCGGCAAATGTAGAAAAATGTATTCATGGATCAATCTACTTGAATTTGAAGTTGGTATTCTCTTTTTTATTAGAGTAAATAAGTCATCAGGTATTAGTCAATTTCCGTATGATGTTCGTTAAGGGGGTTCGGAAGAGTACGTTTCGTTCATTATATTTGACTTCATAGTCAAGTAGAATATGCAGCTTACATATTATTTTGATCTTGCGCACACAAGCACAAAAAAAAGTATTTTAATAAAAAATAACTGGCTAATTATAACAAAGTGTAAAAGGATTAAGATATATGGGATTAAGATGACATTCAGAGCTGTAGTTGTTGCCTCCCACACGCGGATGGAATCGCGGCTTCTACCGGCGTCGCAAATCGGAAGGAACGCAAATCACTATCACGAGTCTTTTGGTTAGGATGAGTATGAATACTCAAGTACGGCAATGGTACATAGAGGCATAAGGAGTAGTATTATAGTGGAAATCCTAAAGATTGGATCTGGAGACTTTAATTCCAAGATATCGAAAAATATAAGTACTGTGGAGGTCGGAAGCGGTGATGGAGTTGAAAGACCTACCTTGCCGTGAGGAGCCTGCGATCGCCTCACCTCGCGGCACACGACACCAGCACTAAACACTCTTATCACTTGTAGCTGCCTTGCACATGATAGCCTACTCGATTCCCTGACAAGACTAACCACTGAATCCTCCCCTCTTTCGAGGACCCTCCCCTCCCCACTCCCGGCCCCTCCCTACCCCCTCCACCTCCCTGGCTCCACCCCTAACTGATAAATGGGCCGCATTTCCAGTCTTCCCCCGATGCCTCACTAATATCCTCGCTACACGCACAGGTTCCCGATCCCCGGATCACATCCGCTCCAACAGGTGATTTGTTTATGAACGTCTCAGGCCGGTTGTGTCGCCTACTGTGGGTAGTTGCGAAAAAAGTAACACGTCAACTGTAAGGAGCGAAACTCAGTACACTATCTTCGACAGATAGAACTATGGATCCACTTCTGCTACATCATAACTTTATAAATTCAAATTTTAACACCATCATTAAAACCATACATGATAAACCATAACACCACAAAGCGCATGAGACGTATGACAGGTGGTCATGCACCTGCTAATAAGTCAGTCTTATCTTTTGTTAAATCCATTACAAGAATAAAATACTCGGATCAATTTTATAAATTTAAATAAATCCTATCCTTTAAATAGTTTTCAAGGGATGAAATAATAACCCCGAACACCTACACCCTTTCCCGCCAACTATTTGATATGAAACTACCCCACGGTAAAGTGGTCAGTGCACCCTTTAATCAAGGATAATCACGCCTAAGAATCCTATTAAATTTTTTTCTAAAATCGTTTCCTTAAGCATATATGTTCACTTTATTGAACGGGTATTTAAAATGAAACAATAATTTCAAAAAATTTCAGTAAGCTGATTACGGAGTATACAATTACGTATACAAACACCAACTAATTTGCAGCGCCTCATCCCAACAATTGATTGAATAATTTCTTTTACTGGGAATTCATCTAAGTTCTATATAATATCAATTGCACTTGTCACATGCAGAACTACAAAGAACATGTCAAACTTAATATCACTTGTAATTTCTGATTAATTTTCAGTGCTCTTTAAACAACGGGACTTTTCATACTTTTCCACATAGCCTTAAGAGTCATGACTAGCTTATAATACCGATACCGTCATCATTAATTTAATCTAATCAGTTCTACTGTTTATCTCAAAATGTGCGTATTATGTTATTATAAAAACACCTGATGGTGAATTTTACAATGCAATTAAAATAAAATATGGCCTGGATTGGCAAAGTCATCTAGCCGTCGCAGGGTATGATAAAATACGATAATAATATTATTGTAAAGAACCAATAACCGCTAATTAATTTTAAAAACATATGCATACAGACTAAATACCACATTGCGAGAGAATAATATATATCTATAATAATATTTTATGTGATATTTTAATAGATATAGTCAGATAATAATATTAGGAATAATAAAACCAATATAATGTACAATAATGATTAAATAGTAAATTATAATAATAGTGATGATAAAGTATATCTATTATAAATTCGGAATCAGTTCCGCAGGTTGTCGGTTTGAGTGCTTGTGTATTGTAAATATAATTTTAGAATTTTCGTTATATCATCATCTATACTTCGAAATGTTTGATAAACAGTTCATTTCTTGACGGTGACATGTGGTGTAGTGATTAGCGTAACAAACTACTAAACCCAAGATCGCGGATTCGTAGCCCGGCAGGTGGCTCTAGGATTTTTTTAAGGGAGTAAAAATCCTTAGTTACGCCGTCCTTCGGAAGGGACGTTAAACGGGGGTCCCGAGCCTGTTCGATGTCAGATACTCGTCAAAAATCCCTATCCTAATTAAACCTGGATAGGCAAAATTTAGAGCTCCCACTGTAGCATCGTCCGATTACCCATAGCAGCATAAAGTGACGTTAAATGAACATACAACAACAGTTCATTTCTTTATTATGACATTATAGAACTTAATGTAATTAAGTTCTGTAATGAGAATCGACCTGAATTAATAAGCATTCAAATCTATTTTAAAATTTCTTTCTAGTTCATTTTCAAATAAATCACCTTCAATATTGTAATTTCTTTAAACATTATTATATAAACAACTGTTTGCATATAAAAATAGTAATATAAAAAAAGGCAAGTGTTTTTGGGAGTAGTTTTTGATTTATAGTATTTCAAAACCTAAAGACCATAAATAATTAAGAACAATAAAAAAACAATCTATTGACTGACCATATTTGGGTAAAAAAAGTTCATCCAAATACAGAGATAAATTTCATCCTATGAAAAACTTCATTATTTATTTTATCCTTTGATCAGCAATCAATTTTCGTTTATTAATCTAATTTAATTTATTTTATTTATTCTTACCTTTATATTATGAAAGTGATTCATAAAAGTTTCAACAATCGTGATTGTTTTGGAAATTTTTTTGCAAGGTATAAGTATAATAACTTAGGTCTTCCGTATTGCTATAATGAGAAATCAAATATTTATTATAGATGCAAGAGGTTATCATGAAAATAAACTAAAATTATTCGTTGATAATATTGTTGGTTATATCAAACTTATTTCATTTTAGTGCATGCACTCCATTGGTTCTAACGGCATTGAACCCTCTGGTTCGGTGAACCTTTATTCTTGTCACATAATAATAATACTATATAATAACAAAATAATATAAAAAGTCACATAATAATAGTTTAAGATATTTAAAGTTAGTAATCATTCATTTCATACAAATGTAATGTATTAAATTATAAAAATGAAGTCATCCACAACTTCCAAAAATAAATAGATAAACCCTTTGTGACAGATGAGATGTTTAAATTAAATATATATGATTATATTTTGTTTTTGTGTGGCGTACCTCTGGATATCATATAACGACAGAGAACTTTTTTTTTTTCTTTCGGAAGCCTAGAGATTGAAATTTACTGTAATTAAATTCTGAGATCATTTTCCTCCCTAAAACAACTGTCAGAAGAAGGGATTAATTCTTTACAGCTGCGTGTGCGTGACTAGAATCCGAAGGCATTTCGGTAGCGTTGTAAGAGGCGGTCAATATTAGAAAACCCAGCACAATCCCTCAGTATAAATAAATTATAAATGTTTACAAATGCATATGATTTATAAAGAAATATAAAATATCTCGTAAACCACAATAAAAAACAGTGAAACAGTAAATTGACTATACAGAATAAGTTTAATATCTTTATTTTTAATTTTTTTTTCACGGAACGGCCTTAGAGACCACGCGAAAATAATTATCACTTTATTCTCTCCTTCCTTCTTTCTTCCCACCTTTTCCCCATTCTTTCTGATTTTTTTTTCCTTCTTTCCTCGCTCCACGCTATTACTTTTCTCTCATCTCTCGTTTCCACAAGAATCTTAATTTCTTTGAGTCTCTTCCCGTAATCATCCCTATTGAAACAGTCTTGATCTGTTATTTTCAATCTTTTAGTTTCTTCCCTCATCTGTTTGATGTAACCCCCAGCACTCTTGTATCCTCTCATTTTATAGAAGATTTCTCTATTTAATCGCTTTGGTTGCATCCTTCCGTAGAACCTTATCTTCTTATTCTTATGCCCGTTTCCAAATCATTCACATCTCTGTAAATTTCCTTATTGGATCTAAACCTATTAAATTTTTATTGAAATCATAGAGAGAAAAAAAACACGCAAATGTGACACTCAAAAGCTTTTAAGATAAACAAATTTATTAGTATTTATTCTTTTTTTTAGAATTAATACATGAATTGGATACATTGGATACGATATGATTCTTATAACTTACAGGAAATTATCATTTTCTTGTTAAACCATAATAATAACTAATAACTTCAGAAATTCTCAAACTTAAAATTTGATCCATTTTACAGGCTACAAGTCTGAACGAGTGAATTATTCCAGAGTTTCTCATTGGGGTCCTAGAAGAATAATGAGAAAACATACTATGACTTTCAGTAGACAAGTAAAATAACATAACCGTTATTGAAAATCTTTAAATTAATTATTCGATCTCTAAATAAGAACGAAGATGTTTCCCATAGGGCTGCAACTGTCCAAGGAATGTAATGTATCGATATTTGTTTTGATGTTGGAAAATAAAACGTAAAATTGGTGATTATGTAAATATTTGTTATATGTAGTTGATATTTCATAAAATATAATTGGTGATGTTTCATACAAACAATGTGAATGATGGATCCAGCAAACCTCCTCCCCACCCAATTAGAGGTTGTATTTAAGTAAAAGGTATTTTCAACAATCATCGGGGCGGGAAAATTTTTGAATAGTGTAACGGAATAAGTGTAATAGTAGACATTTTTTATTTTAAAATGTAATATTAACGAAAATGTAAAAGTGCACCTAAGCTCCTCAAGTTTTCAGAAGATTAAGTCAGAGCTATTTTCGGAAGGGTATTTTATAATCTGTATCGCACCCTCAGACTAACTTGGCATCAACAAATGTTTCCACAGTGAGAAGTGAGTCTTTAAACGTAGAGTATTTTCCCGTCTAGCTTCATGACATATTATGTAATGTATTTCGAAATAAACATTATCTGATTTCAAACATTTATTTTATAGAATGAATTAAGGCCAGAACAAAATAATTGTTTTAAACAAAAATATTATATTATTTTCCAACATCAAAACAAATATCGATACATTACATTCCTTGGACAGTTGCAGCCCTATGGGAAACATAAAATGTTCTTGATATTTGCCGCCCCCAAAATACTACACTAAAGACCAATCATAAGGACACCATTTAAATACCTCCACTTCATTTTCATTTTTTTTTTTTTTAAGTTTATTTATTACTTCAAGAATAAGTAGGATGGGAAATCTTAAGCTGTCAACTGTTGATAGTTTAGTACCGTAATTCTTAATTTATACTGGTAGGATCCCGCGAATCCAATCTGGACAAGGTTAGGGTAAAATGGAATAAAAGGGTACCTAGATGAATCGAAGGTGAGGTATCAGTTCCTTAGGTTGTCGCTTCGAATTGTCACAAGTTTTAACTTTTCATTCGTTTTATTTTTAATATTCTCGAAAATAAAAAACATCGTGAGCTTTATGTAGTATGAAAAATAAGTATAGTCGTGAGAAATATGTATATTTCCGTAATCATTTAATAAAAAAATAAACGTTTCAACTAACATTTCGAAGTATAGATGATATATCTTGAAACGTTTATTTCCTTATGAAATGATTACTAAAATATACACATTTCCCATAATTACAGTATTTTTCCATGCAACATAAAGCTAAAGATTAGTTGTATTTTTGAGATTATTAAAAAGGAAACGTATGAAAAGTTGAAACTTGTGACTTTACTCCAAGCGACAACATACGGAACTGATACCGAAGATGGAAACAACCGCTTTACTTATTGAAATTATTTTTAGTTTATTATTTTTATTTCTTATAACTCAAGAATGACTTTAGTTTGGTTTAGGGATGGTAAATTAGGGTTATAGTTTTTTTTTTCTTAGGACGCCAAAGAATCATTAAAGCCCGCCCTGATTGAGAGCTTGATTAGAATATTTTCTTTATAAAATTTGAAAGTATAACATTTGAAAGTATAAAATTAATTGTTAATCGAGCATTTGGTCGAAGCGTGCCGTTTTCTTGAACGGGCAATGACCCAGCAAAACCCAAATGCAGGAGCTAATATGCAATTACTTAAACTGGTTTCACCGCACTTCTCACTTCTATCGATTCCATACGCTCAGGTCCATTTCAAGTAGTATGGAAAAATATAATGGATCCCAACGGCAATCTTGCCTAATATTGGATATTTTCACAAAATCACCCGAATCATAAAACGTTTATTAATCACCGATTTGTATGACCCTTTAAGGAGGCGAGTTTGCCAATACCATTCAAGCAGGATACATTTCTGCCGAACTTTCTCTCTTAAGTTGTACGTTTACAGAACTGGAGTATATTATGAAGTATGGCAGGTCAATTAAGTTACATAAACGGTGTAAATCGCGGAGATAGAAAGTGCCTGCCTGCAAGGCTGTTTATTGGTCTATCCTGGGGGTAATAAACATCAAGTCCGACCAATAGGAAGCCGAGCATAATTATTGCTGGGTAATTAAGTGCTTTCTGGGCTTCACACATTGCAGCTCCAACTTATTATACAGCAAACATTCTTCAAACATTCCGGTAACATTTGTTGCATTTAAATTCTGTATCAAACTTATTTTCATATAATCCAACTTAGGTGTTTTTATTTATTCAAAACCACGAAAAAATGCTTACTATAAATAGGTTTTTTTTTTTTAGTTTTCAACTCATATGTCTGTCTTTTCTTGGTGTCGCCAAGGGATGTATAAATGCAAAAAAATCGTACCAAAATACATCGAAAGTGAAGTTGGATGTGACGACAAGAATTTAGATAGTTAAGGCATTTGTCGATTTATATTAGTATTTCTACTGTTTTAAACCCCATCCTTTAAAAGCCTTGGATATAGGGGAAATATTACAAAAGAAATGTATCAAAAATTTACTTTGTTTATTAATAAATTAAACTCTTCTTTGTTACTAAGGACTGTTATAAATTAAAATGAAAAATAAGAAATAATCGTACTGCTGTACCTGTGTAATGAATAGGGCCTTGGATAATGAATAAGGAAGTATTTTTTATTGAGCAACGGTTATAATGGGTGCTGATGTGGTCAGTATTCACCCTTAACCACCAGTTTTTTTCCTATCGACCCAATGAAAGGTCAGGTGCCAACTACGTAGGAGCAGGGTCTTCATCTTGAGACGCTTCAAACCCTCATTTTTATGACCATCGTCGATAAAAACATAATTTGAATTTTTGTTTGTCCCGAACTAAACTTGGCTTTGCCCCGACAACTACTATAATAAATGACTAAAATTATCAACAAAATAAATTATAAATATTTTATTGCGGTTTTTATGGTGCAAATTTCAACTTTATAGCGAGAATAACCTGGTTTTTAAAGTTGACGTACTTAGTAGCCGGAGTGCAGTTTCGATGAAATGCATATGAGATTTTGTGGAGATAACTTTTTTTTAGTCCCCGCTTTCACCAATGGCGGAACCATAGCAGGGGAAAGGGGAAAATTTCCCTTACCAAAATTGCCATTAAAAAAATATATATAAACATAAATAAATATATAAGCCATCTAAAGAATGCCTATGACAATTTGTCAAATATCACGGATATAGGGTAACTAACCTTATCTATTAATCATCATCAAATATATCAGATGCAAAAAAAATATATATTTTTACGAAAAACTTAAATTTGAAAAGGAAAGTTTTCTTTATTAACTAAAATCTTTCATATTAGCATCTATTATTATTCAAATTATAAGAAATTTGTTTTTTTAAATTCCAATTTAAAATGTGAATTAATTATAAGTAATAACGTGTGTAAAGGAGATAGTTGGGGGGTGCAGTCAATAAGAACACAGAATAAGTAATAAACTTGTATTATGTGCCGGCGTTTCGGCATCGGCACATAATATAAGTTTATTACTTATTCTGTGTTCTTATTGACTGCACCCCCCAACTATCTCCTTTACATTAGATCATCCAGTCAACTATTTTCATCTCATATAAGTAATAACATTTGATAAACAACAAATTTATTTTTGTATTATTAATATATTACATTTAAACATTTAACGGAAATATCATTAGAAACTAAGCTAAGGGAATTTGGTTTAGAATTTTATGAAGTGGTTTAATCCTTCTAAAAACAAGGAGAAACCTAAAGGATACTTGAGGTTCTCACCGATTCATATTTTATTAGAATTAAACGGTTAGCCAAAATCAGAATGGATTTCTGAATGAAAGGGTGTTTCACAATCTGAGGTATGGAATTTTTTAATAAAGTCATTGTATACAAAATTATTATTTTTTTTTATGAGTATTGTTGTTTTTATACCACCTAATTATGTCGATACTAGCTAAGAAGCACATTGATTACAATATCACAAGAATTTTTTTTCCAAGAAGTTATTTCTATTTTTTTCATCATTCATGCTCATTTTTCTGATTCTCGTTCAACATTAATAGGTTTTTAATGTTAACATCCATTATTTTCAATTTTTATTAATATTCATTGCATGGGTTATGGACAATTTAAATTTAAATTTGCTGGTATTAGCGAACATTTGCTAAATGAACAGTATCCATCTAAAAATAAGCAAACAATACAATAACTGGTTGATTGTAAGAAGACAATTAAGGATAAAACTGATCAAGTGACCACAAGCAAAAAATAAAATAAAATCGTATAATACAACCAAGACTAATTTAACGGTTTATGAATTAATTACCATGCATATACAGGAAATACATTATTTCCGTTTTAATTTAAACGAATTAATAACTTATTAAGTTGTAGTTATTAATTAATTAATTTAAAATTTACTTAATCAACCCCCAACTCTATCTAATACTGCTTTTACTTGTGTATGTGTTTATGTATTTCGGTGGGATTATTACCTTGAGTATTGGACTTCATAATTAAAGTCTTATGTAATAAATGATAAATAATGTTGGTTATGAAAGCTATTATTGTTAAATATTAAATAACCTATATTAATCTTTATATTTTCCACTGGTATAAAATAACACTCCACTTTTATGATATGAATACTAGTTTGCTCGAAGAAATAAATTTAAAATTGTATGCATGGTTAAAAAAGATTCTAAAATGGATATGTGCTAAGCATAGAATATCCCTAGTACCATCCCTATTGTACGTAGGGTCTTGACTGACCCTTCTCTGACCCTTCCATTCCCTTAGCAGAGGTCCAATACAAAAGCTCATTAAAAAAACTAAAAAAAAAATAAGAAGAACAAAGGATATCCAACCCTTCCAAGAGGGTCAGAAATGACAACACGAAAGGCTCCTCAATACATCCCAAGGGGATAACGGCGTGGACCTTGCAGGGAATAACCATGGACCTTAAATAACCAATGCTCAAGAATATATATATATATATATATATATATATATATATATATATATATATATATATATATATATATATATATATATATATATATATTATGTGTGAGTGTGTGTGTGTATAATGGCGGACACGAATGTTTTCTTATGTATAGAAATACAAACTGTATCAATTCACCAATATATAAAACAATTGAGCAAATATATAAATTGAATATATGCAATAACTATACTATAATTTTATACGGTACTAATATAAAGGTATCTATAAAATTATATAAAAAAAAGGTATCTGAAGTTCCTCAGTGTTTTTTAAAGCATTGTCTATTGTGAATAATGAAAGAGATTTTTATTATATTAAAAAACATTTGCTCTCGAAGAAGAAAATAAACTAACTGTTAAGTGCAATTCACAAAGGTCCTTCAGTAACTAAACTGAAAAGAATTATAAAACATTACAATCTTTATAATACATAGATATTTTATAGACACGGTTTCAGAATATTTTTTTAAAAATTGAACAGATAACTTTAAGCAAGAATAGAGTTGAGCTAATCGCATGTTTAATAAATTGGATTTTGGATTCATTCTTTAGTGAGTATATTGGTTACAATAATGTTCAGCTGGAATTTGTTAATTTATAGAAACATTTTAAAATGAATCTTTTATTAAAATTGTTTTGTTCTCTGGTGTATTGTGTAAAATAAAAAAAATGGTCCGAGGGGTCAGAAAAAATTCTCATTGATGGGGAGAACTATTTATTTGAATGCCAACGTTTCGACTCACATTGCAGGTTGTCATATTCTTCCTCATATAAATAAAGTCAACTAATATTATTCAAGATGAAAAGTGTAGAGTACAGAAAGTTCTTAAAAATTCACAGAACACATAAATAGCATATAAAATAAAATGCACTGAAAACAACTTATGCAAATTGAAGGCAAATTTAAAAGGGAATGGAGTTTAACTCAGTTTTTATTCTCTTTTAAATGAGTTGAGGCAAGATTTAAAATTAATACTTAAATTTTAAATCTTGCCTCAACTGAAAGAGATAAAATTATGGAAATGATAGAATTTTGCAGTATACGACTTATTTATTTGCAACTTATTAAATCGGAATAATAACTATGAAATTTAGAATTTATTCAAACTAATATTTAAATTTTATCCTGCTAATACATAAATAAGATTAGATTGGCAAGGTATGAAATATTATGCGCTACAACAATGAAATACTAAACATGCCTTAAGATGCGTTTAAGTTCTCCGATGATAGGCTGTGAGAGAATAGAGTTTCGAAAGCATAGGATTGGAATCGGAGAGTTTATGTAGCGTTTGTGATTGCCGATAAGAACAAAGGATTATTACAGGAGGCTGATAAGTCGACAGGTATCACAAATACCCTCACACGGTACCGCATCTTAAGCTTCTCAGTCTAAGCCTGTGTCTCCGCACTACATACATGATAGTAACGGATGAATTTATCTAAGGTTATGTTTTAGTAATCTTGTAGATTTTCCCCAAAAATGTTTGTTTGTACGAAATTGAGTTGATAAATCTAGGCCTATTGGCAAAATATAGAATAGATAAGGTTTAAACGTTCTGAACTGGTGGTAATAATAATATAAATAAAGCCTAAGAATAAGTCAGAGTATAAATGAGATACTTATTTACAATAGACTACAATGTGAATATGATACAGCTGTAGCCAAAGATTTTGCTATCCATCCCAAATAACCTTAATATTAAATGTATAGAATATTACAAAAGACTTTGTTGATTAGACACTTTCTCATTTCAGTCCAGAAGAAGTCAGCAGCATGACTGGCGAAACGTTGGCGAAAAATTTATCAACACGGTCTAAACCAGAAGAAATCAACAAAGTCTTTTGTAATAATAGTGGCCGTAGAAACCTAAAAGAGTATAGAATATTGTTGAGATTTCTTTTCTTCACAAAGAGCGCTATACTTTTATGGTAATTTTAATTACAAACAGTACCAAACAAGTATATGAATTTACTGTCAAGAACCTACTTAAATTTGTTCAATTATTTTTTAAATTATTATTTTTGAAATTAAAAAAATAATTTATTTTATTGTTATATGATATAACTTTTTTTTATTTATTCCCGGTCCTGATCATATCTTTTCTTTTCAAATAAAATATTTTAAAAAAATAGTACTCACAATTTAATTATTAAACAAAAACGCTTGTATGAATCAGCCACAAGTACTTCAGACACCACTGGGAAAAGTTTGGACTTTTCTATTCAATAACTCTAATATACCATACCACGTTTTACTTTTTTTGGGGGGGGGTTATTCTATCAAATATTATTTTTTTTAATAAAAGGGCATTCATATATAATTAGGATTATATTTTTGACGATACAATGTCAATCACTTGAAGTTTTCAATCCTCCTTACGCCTTAATGTCTACAACTAAACGTTAGTAATTCCTTTCTCGAACTTAAAAATAAGTTTTAATAAAAGGAATAGAGAGCTATAGCATGTTCTGTAGGTGTTTCTAAATTTGCATATAAGGATCTCGAAATAATTAGAAGAGAAGGTATTTCAGTTAATTACGAAACGAAAGTTTTGATAAAAAATTATTTACCTAAATCCTGATTAATTAACGGGCGTCCCAATTTTTAATATGAAAACTTCTTTAGCTGAATACCATGAATATAACAACTATTATATTTATCTAAAAGATTGTTTAATGGTTGTGCAAGTGATAGTAATGATTACTAAAAACATGAATATCTATCATATGATAATCCTCCGAGGCATTTGAAAAGAAGATGGCCATGTGACCTTCTTAGTTGAACTTTGATTTGAGTACTACCAGTGGGTAGTTTCTCTACTTGTCATTCTCATGTCATTATGTATCACTTATCCTATTTACTTGTTGTATTATTGTAATACAATTGTAAATATCAATAAATAATTTAAAAAAAAAATACAAATTTGAAATTTAAATAATTCAGACTAGAATTGATTTAGAAATAAATAATTAAAAAAAGAACACAGTTATTCCAAATTGTTGAGTTTTAACTTCTGTCGGAAGACCGTTTATTTAATTTTTTTTTTGCATTTTATCTTTGAAAATTGGATGGCCATTGAAGTTTACAAAAAATATACTCATTTTTGGTATCTTTAGGATCTAAGAAACACCTGATGCGAGTGAACAATGGCGCTTTTGGGGAAGGGAGGGCAATGTCTCTATAGAACTCGTAATTAGAATCATTTCGAAATAATTAATAACTAATTGGCCCGTTACAAAACTAGAATATTTCGGTATTAGGTTTTTACAAATATCAGTTGCAAGAAATTATTCAATTATAAAAACATTAGCCCAATTAAAAGAACTTTCTCCGAGAAGGGTGCTCCTTGTACGGGGGTCTGTAATGGCTCCCAATTAGTGGTGACAGTTGCACCGCTCATTATAACCATTTTTAAGTTGGTTAATTAATTTTTGAATTAGTAGTTTATTCAATTTTTGAACTCCAAAACAGATTTATCAGTCTTTTGATTAATATACCATGAATGAAAAAAATTAATTATTTTTGTATGGAAAACTATTTACAAGATTTTCAAAGAGATTTCTTTTTATTCATGGTTGATGTCTTATCTGTTTTATTATATTTTATGATTTTATTTTTTGACTTTTGCACAAAAGATGTTTATAATTGGCTGTAAATATTCGAGATGTATTTTATTTAAAAAAATAAAATTTCAATAAACTTCTCTAATTCAATCATTATGACAAATTTTTTATATTTTAGAAACCATCGGTTTGTAAGCTTACTGGTGAGAAACCAATCGGGTAGTTCTATAAATCCACATATGTTTAGGAAACCGTGGTTCCTACCTATAATAATGAAATTTTCAAGCGTTATATATTTTTGTTTAGTTGTGTATACTATTAGTATTGTATTGATTTAATTAAATAAGTTTGTGTTAAGTCTTTAAAATGAATAAAGTTAAAAAAAGTTGTGAGGTTTTATGAAACCACGATGCAAGTCAAACTATTTTTCGGTTTGTATGCATTTAACTAAAAAAAATTGAAAAATTATTAGATAGGATAAATTAGATTTTATTTTATTATTTTAGATTAGATTTAGGATATTAAAATTGCGTTTTTAATCTTAACTTAATTATTGAAAAATGGGAATGATAATGGGTAATCAATATTAGACAAAATATTCAATTATAAAATTTAATTTCAATTTGCGTATTAGAGTACGGAATACATAATTAATACAATCATTTAGATTTTTTTTTTGCGCATATTAAAAAGTAAGAGCAATATTATATAAAAGGGATATTCACAATAAAGTGTTTGTTTATGATTATATATTGATGTATTTTATATATCATTGATTTATAAACCCCGACTTATGTCCGGGTTGGTCCATTCTCTGGTAGAAACCGAGAAAAAGAACAAGATAATAATAATTATAATAATAATGTCGTTATTTATTCTGGGACAAGTCCCTTTAGAATAACAATACAGGTGTTGTAAGCTATTATGCCTTAGAATATAAAAATGATTAAATATATTATTATATATCAAAATTAAAATTAATACACACTGATAAAAGGATTTGATAGTCTTTGAAGAGATTTGTTAGTAGTAAACAAATCGTTTTTATTTATTTAATATTATTTAAAGTTAATAAACATTAAAAAATTTACGATAAAGTAAATAAATGCATTCACATTAATACACAGATCAAAACACCCAAATACCGCGGAACACTTGCAGGAATAAGTGAGAATATAAATGCTACACGGTCAGCTGAATGGGCGCCGCCATATTGGTATAGGCTGTCCTGGCATGCGCCTTTCACTTTACCCCTTCTCCAGATGTAACACGACATGCTGATAGATGGGCGAAAAATATTGGGGTGACAGAATAAAAGTTTCACTTTAAAATTGAATAGCAACATATAGAATATTCTGTAGGATGAGTAAGAGAATGAAAAAACTCCATTCACAAATAAATTTTAAAAGTTGACTATGCACTGCTGAGAATATGAACTGTTAAATTAGTTGATTATTAAATGTTTGGCTGTTTAAATGATCATGATTTTTATTCTTTTTAGTACATATTTTAAATATTATAATTTTTTATTAGTCACAACAAATTCTCTTAACAAGTAAAAGTACCATCTTCAAGTTTTAATTATTAAATTTTGTTTTGTTAATAGGAACTTATTAAAAAAGTAATAGAATAGAATAGAATAGAAAAGTAAATTTATTCTGGGAATAAGTCCCTTGAAGAATTTGAGTCGATTAAAACCGACATGAAATTTAATGCTTTAGAATATTAATTATTATATATTTTTCCAAAGAAAATGCGTTATTAAAGTGAAATAAAATTTAATATTATACATTTTTGCATATTTGCACGGTCCTATGAATTACGGAAGCTGCCGAGGAACCAACTTGAAAAATATATTAATTATGTTATACAACTTTTATGTAATGAGTTTTTCTCATACGATATTTATATAATAAATAGTTACAGACCCATATATAGAAGTCACCTGTGGGGTAGGTGTTAGCATAACAGCGTTCTATGCCCAAGATTGCGGGTTCGCTGCCCGGCAGGTGGCCCTAGGATTTTTTAAAGGGAGTAAAAATAATCCTTGGTTTTGCCATCATTCGGATGGGGCGTAAAATAGAAGCCCTGAGCTTGTTCCAGTCAAAGATCCCTTTTCTAGTTATACCTGGAAAGGCAAAATTTACGACTCTCGCTGTAGCTCAGTCCGATTAGCCATAGCAGCATAAATTCACGTTAAATGAATAAACAAACAGACCCATAGATAGTGTTCTACATCAGTTGCCAACAAAGTTGGAAAAACAATAGATGTTTTATAAACGTGGTTTTCGACTTAATCAGTTAACAGAATAATCATGCTGTGTTACAAACTTGAAATTATGATGAAGAAACCCATAAAAAACTTTAAAGTTCAAAGATTTTGGGCTCCCAAAAATTCTCCCGAATTTGTCCATATTATCATCTTTTTTTTTATACCCATATAAACAAGTTAAAAAATAAGAACACTTAACCTACCTTTTGCATCATTGACACCAGTTTTGATCCCCTACTGACTGGCCTAGACTAGTTGTAGAGCGGACATGTATATTCAAGGTGGCAGGAAAATATATCCTTCAATGTGATTGAGGAAAAACCTAGCGCTTATTAGTGGTTCTTCACCACATCACTTCCCGTGTAACCCCTATAACGCGTTAGTTGTTTAAAATAATAATTTCTTGTCAAGTAAAAGACTTCTATAAATAAATGTTAAGAAATTTGCACTATACGAGAAGCTTTATTACTTTATTGTTAATACCTAAGGTTTTGTCTGTTGATTACAGTTTAATTAAATATTTTTTAAAATATTATAGATATGCAATGATTATTTTTGTTAACATTTTTGATTAGATACGTTGTTTTTTCAAGTTCTAATTTTCTTTTCATTCCTAGATATAAAACTTAATATCTTTTATACATATCAATCTTACTTTATCGATTAGTATCTTTAAAATTGAAATTAATTTAATGTAATGAATAAATATTAAATTAAATCTGTAATTACAACATGCCTGTAGAACATAGAATACAGTACGTGCTGGGTACGGATAAAATCTGACCCCATCAAAGGTCAATGAAATTTAAAACAAATTATATGTAGGCATCGTTTATTCAGTTTATGATGTAGTTTTGTTCGAACAATGCCAGACTAGTACAGAAACGTGACCCTATTGACTATTATTATCCAATCAACCCATCCAATATACCCCATTTTTTATAGATTACTTTTAAAAAAAAGAAATATCCATTTTGGACAAAATATTCAATTTATGATAGACGCAGGAGACAAATTTATCAAACGCAGAAGATTAACTGGTTTCAAATTTTGCTTTAGAGTTTTCATTTTTTATTTGCAATCGGTTTGCTAAATATCTATATAGTCCTGATATGTCTAATTGTTTTTTTTTTATTTTAACATTTAAAGGGTTGATATAACATATTTCAAGACCGATTTATAGCCGACAATAATTAATTCTGTTTTCTTACACAGAAATCCCATAATTTATAGCGTTGAGTTAAAAGAACTCGATTTTTCTGGAGGAGAAAGTTTTCTGAATTAAATAAATTAAATCGAACAAAAAAATTAAATTTAAATAAATAAGAAAAATGTTGGTAATGTTTCAAATAAATAACAAAATACAAAATAGTAAAATTATTTGTTAATTACAAAAAATATTTAAAAATCAAAAAATTGACCAATAATTATAAAAAATTAAAATATTTTTATTTGAAAAGGACCCGGGTTCGAATCCCGGCCGGGGGCATATCTTTTCTCTTCAAATAAAAATAGTTAAAAAATAAAACAATTAACAAACAATTATAAATAGTAATATAATATGACGTAAGTCAACAAGATCCTAAAATTAAGTAATGTTCAAAGAACATTCGTTCTCGTGTATACATCGGAAAAATGCGATGTAAGAGAACAGATTTGGCTGGAAAGAAACTCCGGTAGCTCAATTGGCAGAGTACTTTCACGGATAGACAGAGGATTCGGGTTCGAATCCCGGCCGGATTTTCTTTTCTCTTCAAATAAAAATAGTTAATAATTAAAACAATTAACAACAAATTATAAATACTTGAAATAGTTTATATATATATAAAGGTTTAAAAAGGTTTACGCAGCACATTTCAAGTTATTCTAAATAAGTGTTTTTTAAAAACACTAAAAGAAGAATACAAGACATGATCGACTTACTTTTCATAGCAATGTTTAATGTAACATAAATTTCTCAATTTAAATATTTATATTTATTTGGAATAACGTTTAACTAGAATTTTCATTATATATAATATATAATTATAAACGTAATTTTATATTTTAAAGAATATATAATTTTAGGTGAAATAAAACAACCGAAGACAATGTTACTGATCATTTATTTCAAACAGTTAATGCATATCAATTATGAAAAGCTTATATCCAGTAATTTTAGAAATTCGAAACAAAGTAATAATTTCATTTCTTATAATTTATGACTCTCTGAATAAATCATATAATTATCTGAATGTATCAGAGAATAATTATAATAATGCATACAGCTTTAATTTGTTCTTTTATTATTTAGTTTAGTGGTATCTACTTGGAGGGGAAGGGGAAACAAAATTTACGACCTGCCACGGATTTCTTTTAATCTCTAACGGCAGATAAGTGATGGTATTTCCTTTTATATTATCGGGCTACATTGATCAAACAGTTATGCACTGGCTGCTATTAAAAATAAAGTTCTTAAGTGCAAACGATTGTAAGCACAAGTGGCCATCTATGAATAAATAAGCCCAAGCTAGCAGCACTACGATAGTCACCCAAGCCCGGGTTGAAAACTGACGAAATATTTAATCATACAAAAATATTTCAAAAAGTTCTGACCATAAATTTATAAGAATTTGATATAACTTAAGTAGTTTCGGGATGGAACTTGAACCATTCCAAAAATGCGTATCTACGTCAACAAAAATGTAAAAAACTATCATTAGCATAGCTTAATGTAATTTAAATATTTTTCAGTATTTTAGCTATTCGATATTAAGATATCAAGTTGAAACTATCGCTATATTTATTTAAAAAATTAACACTTTTCTATCATTCCTATGGTCTTTTGAAGAAAGAGGATTCAAAATATTAAATATCTTATAATTTATTTTTATTAATTAATATTTTGATAGTGGTTATTTTTAAATATTTTTGTTTTGAAGAGAAAAGATTTGCCCCCGCCGGGATTCGAACCCGGGTCGTCTGCGTCTCCGTCGCAGTACTCTAAGCAACTGAGCTACCAGGGGTCGTATCCAAGTCAGGCAAATCCGTTAGGCTAGGATAACAAAAATATTTTAATTTGAGATTCGATAAATCGCAATACCTCCACTACTATTTGAAAATATTTTTGGAAACTGTCGATTCGATAAATATCGATATATTTTTCCAATATTTAGAGTCCTTTGGTCTTATTGAAAATTTATTTTAGTTAGAATATTACATTAAGCATATTTGTTCCGTTAGCGCTATGGTAAAATTATTTTATTCACTTAAACATTTAAATAAATAATGTATTTTACGTTATTTTCAAGGATTATTAGGACAATTTTTTCAATAATTTCATAATTAATTCAAAAATTGTTTTGTAAAATTAATTAATAAAGGTTTGTTTTATCAACAAGGAAACTATTCATTCCGTATTTTATTACAATTATGTTAACTAGAAATAAGCGAATTCAGTATATTTCAATCATAAAACATGTTCGTTGAAGAAATTGGTCCGGGTAGAGGTCACTGAATGAATTTCTCGTTTAATTTGAGAAAATCTTTATTGATAGCCAACGTTTCGACCTACGTTGTAGGTCTTCTTCAGGGCTGTGGGAGAGGCTGGGGGGGGGGGGGGTGGTTCCTCTCTGGCTATGAAACACAGACTGAGTGTGTCTGTGAGTTGAGTGTGAGAGTGTGTCTGTGTCTGTTGAGTCTGTGTTTCATAGCCAGAGAGGACCCCCCCACCCAGCCTCACCCACAGCCCTGAAGAAGACCTACAACGTAGGTCGAAACGTTGGCTATCAATAAAGATTTTCTCAAATTAAACGAGAAATTCATTAAATGACCTCTACCCGGACCAATTTCTTCAACATACATTATCAGGTCAACAATTATCATTCAATATAAAACATGTTTGTTTTTCTAATTCTACACCACAATTTTTGGCAATACTGCTTCAATCCTAAAATGAACTTCGATTGATTTGTACGAAAGTTTCACAAGAGAATTAGATTCTGGTGCTCTCATTCGGACTACATTGGTCTGAACAGTGAGGCGGCTGGGAAAGAAGCGTTGGTATCACCCTTGGTATCACGCGGTCTGCACCCCACACGTGGAGGGTGGAGCTGGGCTCGGAGATACCTAGGCCAATGTGCACATAATGTATATAATTTGTGTATTCATGGATAACTAATAATCATGAAGAGAATTAGAACATGCTAAAAATTAATATAACCTTTCGTTATTGCCCACTCTCCATAAAAATAAATCACTTTTAACTGATATTTTAAAGCCTTGAAGAATTTTGTATTGATCACTTCATTATTACAAAAATCTTTTCTTAAAAAAATTCTGTGTACTTTAAAACTTATTATTTAAGTCTACTATCATCTACTTGTTTTACGGCAACCTGTATATTTATATTATTATATATTAATTTTATAATTGGAGCATAATTTTCACATAACAATATTATTTTAATTATATTAAATTTTCACAGCCGGAACATAATGACCAGTTAATGTTATTATTTCAGGGTAATACTGATCAATATGTATGTTCAATATGTCAGAGCAGTGTTTTCAAAAATTGTCATGACTTTTTTTATTTAAATTTAAATTATAACCTATCTCATATCTTCTTTTCTTTTCAAAAATTCACAAACACGAATAATAATCTGTATTTCTTCTTTACAGTTGTCAAGAGGATAAATAATGGAGATAAAGCATGCAGTTGAAGGGAGATAGAGCTACGAAAACTGGAAACAAGCAGAGAAATTTCCGGACAAGATTGCCTTGATCGTGGCTCCAGATGTCGAGCCACTCCAGACACTGATGAACACTGCAGAAGAAGGACAGACATTATGCGAGCGATAGGACCAGTCCGAGTGCATGTAGAGTAGTCGAAGCAGTAGGTGAAAGCAGGAATGGGTATTCGTCTTTGTGGGAGTGATATGTGGTTCTGACATTTTGGAAAATTTGAATTTTTTGGAAACTCACTACCTATCGAGTTCTGTTATGTCAGCTGTTTGATTTCGAACTGATAGTGAAAGAGATTTACAATTCGCATGGTATATATTTTAATTTTTGAAAGTTTGATTCAGATTTCTAAAATGAGAGTCGTTATCCCCTGTCATACATTTTACAATTTTTTTCTTACCCTTGTATTTATACCTATTATAAAAATAAAGTATTTATTTATAATGTTTTTTTTAGTTTAATTGTAACATTCCCTGCTCCCTTGTGGTGTCCAAATGGCACCCGCTTTGAGGACCACTGATCTTTTTGACGGTATGTTAGAGAGAATAAATTTACACGAATAGCTTTAAACAAAATAAATGATTGTTCTTTTTTTTTGGAGGGGGATCTGTACAGCTACAGCCCATGAAGGGACATGGGTTCATTACGTGGTAGAGACTGTACTGTTGTATTATGTTAATAACACATTACGCTACAGCGTACTGCCATAAGCTGTTGTTTTTTAAACTGTGGATGTGAGATGACACATAGCATGCTTTATATTAATGTATTTTCTCTCCGTCTCAAAATATTGACAGTTTAGTTCAATTATAATTATATTACTTAAGAATACATGATAAATTAATTTAAAATAGTAATTGTGTCACAATATATTTGCTTAATCCATGACGTTTCGTCAAGGCTAGTAATTTTAATTGATTCGTTTGTTGATTTCCTTTATTCTAGGCATTCCAGTCTTCATATGTGGAACTTTCCATTTAATTCAAACAAACAAATATAACTTTTTTAATATAGATTTAATTGTTTCCTGGTTTGTGACTGTTAAAACTTTTCATATTAATTTATTAAATATGTAAATTATTATTATTGCTTGTATTTTTTCTATATAAAATGAACATCTTTCAGGAAATTAAAATATTCATTAAAACTATAGGTCCGAAAATGTTTATCTTTTGTAATCTTGTTAGGTATTTTTATGTTATATTGTTTTTCTTTTCTGTGTTTTTTTTGCCTTTTTTTAAATATATTATTTTCTTAAATAGCAGACATGAGGAAATTCATGTTTTCGATATTTATCGGTTCTGTTCTGTTTTAACTTCATCTTAGTTATGTATTTTTTTTTTATTGTTTTATAAACGGATGTAGATACTTATAAAAAAACCTGTACCACTACAACTCGTGAATGGGGGATTTAGTACATGATAGAGACTGTACTGTTTCATGGACAACTGTTGTGCAGGGAGGTGATTTGTCCTAGACCACGCTCATCCGCCAGAATTTTCCCACTTTACGGTGCCCACATTATAGAGGCTGGATCAGCCCCAGGAGGGTCCTAGATCCAATATGATCCATCACCGGCCCCTAACAGAGTAAATAAAAGTATTGCCTGCAGCGGGATTAGAACTCAGTGTAGACACTATTATAGTTTTATATATTTATATAAACACAAATATTACCACAATCCAAAAGTATTCGCGTGCAATGAACTTAATTCAATCTCTTATCGCTATTCAAATACAGGAAACTTTCTTCTTAAACAGTTTATTTCCTTGCGGGTAATGATGGGTTTTCAATTTAGTATATCTAAGAACGTGCTTAAGGGATCAGATAACTTGGCTCAAGACAAAAGCTCTGTAGGGAGAGAAACTGCAGATGTCTGTAGCAACGGAAATCTCTCGAGATAATGTTAATAGTCGACTCTTATTGCGGTTGAGAAACGGACAACCATCCGTCCAAGCCAAGATAAGCGCGAGTCTACCTTCGCCTTTTCTGATTTACAGCTGTAATTTTCCTTCCATCGAGTTGTATAAAAAATATATGTATATATACTTATGTTTCTTATAAAAAAAAAAACATTATCTATTCAATCAGAAAATATATCAGGTGACGATATCGCCCTATTTAGATCCCATCGGTAATTACTTTTTTTAAAAAAGGAAAAAAAACAACCTTTGGTTTTTTTTCTTCTTGAGTCCCATGCGTGATTATGAAATATAAATAAATAATTCAATCCTAGTAAATTTCAAAAATTGAAAAAAAATCTCGAGCGATTTCCAGTACATGTTATAACTTGGTTACGTCACACGAAATGCCGATTTTGGATGTGACATTAAAAGAAAATTGATGCAGAGCCACGCATCTCACGACTTTCACTTGCCACCCAGCTCGAAATGATATTTAAAAGTTTCCTGGTTAATACAACTTTTAATAAAAGTTTCCATATAGCTTCCAATAATTATATAAATAAAACAATTATCAACTTAGACACACCATTTATACCCTTTTCAAGGAGCGGAATGGCTCCGAGGTAGAGCGCTAAGTTGCAGAAGGGCCCGGGTTCAAAACCGGCTGCTGGCTGATTTTATTTAATCTGTTAACAGCCGAGGATGGATCCTTTGCGACTAGGGACCCTCCTTGGGCTCGCCCAGCCTCTATATAAGTTGGTTCTAAAAATAGGAGGAAATCTGATGGTTGAACTTGATTTAGAATCACCTCCCTTCACAATCGTCCATGGAATAGTACAGTCTCTATCACGTACTGAATCCAAGGCATTCATTCCTGGGTTGTAGTAGTACAGGTTTTTTTTCTTTTAATGTCCTTTTCGCTACTCACCCTAAGCATTTACGAATCCATAATATGGAATACATAAGTGAAAAAACTTTTTGGTTTGGAGTTTTGGGGAACTCCAACGTTACATTATAGGTGAGCGTGGAGTTTGTTTTAATGTTTCGATTTTTTTTTTTATGTTAACTATGGATCGCTTGTACTATGGCTATCATAGCAAACTGTATCGTTAAAATTAAAACTAGCTTATAATTTTAAAATTAAAATAAAATAAATAAAGGAACTTATTTAATGAAGACACCTAGACCAGATTTAAATATAATTCGTTTGTACACGGTGGGGACACTTTAATTAAAGGAGAAAAATGAAAATATTATTTTTTGTAGTCCAAAGTTAAAAGTGACATTGATTTTTTCTACCCACAACAAAAAAAGATTTTTTGGCAGGACTACTTCTTGCTAGTTTCGGTCAAAAAGCACATTATTTTTTTTATTATTGTACTTTCTGAACCCGAATAGAAGTATTATAAGCCCTATAAACTCCAAGTGAATTAAATTTATACAATCAAGATCTGACAATCACCTGAGAGAAAATTATTCAAAGCTAACGGTCACCATTAAATAACGAGATAATTTTTCTAGATGTGGAATTACAGATTAACCAGTGATACCTCGTCACAGATTCATGCTAATCTCAGAAGAAGGATAAAAATAAAAAAATAAAACAAAGAAAGGAAAAAAAATTGGTTTTTGGCCGCATTTTTCGGTTTTTAGTTCCTTAATAAAATTCACAATTCGTTGTAAATTCGGAGACCAACAACAGATAATGACCAGCTTAAAAATGGCCCTTAAATTTTCCGAAGATAGGGCTGATTAATTCTAGACTGACAAACACCAGGGCAGAACCTGTTTCCTCCTGAATTATGTCTTATTCCTGCCATATGTAGAGACTGTGACTTTTTTTTTTTCTTTTCAACGAGTAGGTCCATTTTCTCAATTTAATTTAATCGAGGCAAAGGAGAGTAAGAGATGAGAGATTGGGTGAAGAAGCTAGAATATACTGGTATAATGGCCACTTGACATTTGAAATGGGTTTGATACACTAACTCCCAAAGGCCAGCTCCCAAGGACGCCGTATGACTGAGACCTTGTTTACAAACCACCTTATTCTATTAATCAATTAATGGTTTATCTACCGTATAAATATTACTCTGGTATTTTTTTTTTTTTGGTATAATGATTACCTTTATTCCTTTCTCGGGATTTTACAGTTTTAATTTCAAAAGATTTAATACTAATGCTAATGAGCGTTTAATAAGTTGTCTTGGCAATTGATGGATGGGGCGTGGCCCACCGATCCAACGGTTATGCAGTCGTTAGGAAAACCCGGTACCATGGTGATGATTAGATATTTATCAAAGTTGAAACAGTATTTTTATGGAAACACTAAAACTAGTTAAGATGCATGAGTTTTTTGTGTGAAATCTATGCATAATTAATAAAATAATTTACAGTATATGCCATAGGGCTGCAATGTTTTTAAACAAAAATCCATAGAAAGTTTTTTCTCAGGTTTCCGACATCATACTTGATCGTTTTGGTGCCTGTAATCGTTTTGTACTTCTAATATAAACACACACACTTTATATATATTTTTATGTGATACTTTTTTTTAATTAAAAATTATAGAAGCCTAATTTAACAAAATTAAATTCTTATAGATGCCTGAAGGTCTTCATGCTTTAAAATAAACATCTGTAGAAATTGTATGTACATATTTTTTAAATATTCCGAAATTCGTTGCCAATCGAACGATGCGGGAGTACTAACTTTCGCCTATTCAGGTTTAATTGGGATAGGGATCTTGAACGAGTACCTGACATCGTACAGGCTCGGGACCCCCGTTTTACGTCTTTTCGGAAGGACGGCATAACCAAGGGTTTTCTCTTTTAATAAATCCTAGGACCACTTGCCGGGCAACGAATCCTGGGCATATTAGGTTGATATGCTAACCACTACACCACAGGTCGTCCTTCATTACTTTTTTGAAAATATTTATCCCCGTAGCAAGCGTATATTTTATAATACATTAATACTTATCCAACATAAAAAGGCTAAAACAGCCTTTATTTATGGAGAAATAACTAATCAATAATGATTATATACTCTGAATTTAATCCTATTCTATTATATTTCAAACTGAGAATCGCGCTCTATTTTCAATCAGAAAATTAAACTTATTCCAAGGATAAATAGCATATTTATCTATTTTTCAATTTTGATAAAGTAAAAAAAATACCTATTAAAACATCAAATGTTCAAAGATTTATGATTTCTATAGATTTTTATTCAAATACCTGTAGACCTTGAGATGTCTATCGAAATTAAATTAATAATTACATAAAAACAAATACAATAATTATTTTATAATATGAAATATTTCCCTATTATAAAATATTGTAAATGTTTATATATATGATTATATATTCGCAATTAGGTGTTACATAATACCCTTTGACTATTAAATGTTACTATTACCATAGGGGCGAAATATTATAGTTTTTTTCCCCTTTAAACTTATGAATTACATTAATTATATCACCAACAAGCACGCAGGAAGGAGTTACGTAATTGGTTTTCTTCTATGCGAATCAATTATTTTTTCTAATTGTCATAAATTAATTAAAACATAATGTAGGAAATTACTTCCATTATTAGGGCGTGCACGAGACGCCATGAATATGGAAAGATAGTGATAATGAAGGCGTTACGAACAGTTTAAGATGTGACGAGTTGTGAAAACGGCTGGTTACCTGAGGAACCCAACCATGACTGGCGCTGACACAGCTTTGCTCAGCTTGCTATGTTCCATGAGGGTGTTATAATTAAATGTAATTTTACATAACCATATTCCGAGGTTTTTCTACTAGAGGAAAATAATCAGAAGGTTTTCAAAATATACGAAAACAGATAAGGGAGCGGAGTAGGTCTGTGGTGGAGCGGTGAGTTGCCGTGCCGAAGGCCCTAGGCTGGCAGACTTTTATTTAATTTGTTAGTGGCCGGGAATGGATCCTATGGGATCTAGGACTTTCCTGGGGCTCACCCAGCCTGTATAAAATGGGTACCAAAAATAAGAGGAAAAATCTGGCGGTCGAGCGTGATTTAGGACAAATCACCTCTCTGCACAACCGTTGTCCAAGAAACCAGAATGGCCCCCTACTAAATATTATACCCAAAACCCTTCATGGGTCGTAGTGATACAGATCTTTTTCTTAATTACAGGCTAACTTTCAAGTATTTAAATGGGATTCAGTACAATCCTTGGCGAGATAGATATTCTTGTGAAAAACCTCCATTACAAAAAGATCTAGGGACCATCTTTTCTGACATTAGATTAGCCTTCTTATAGAAAAATGGGCGATGTTTTTTGTAATAAACTGAACGTTTCTAGTATTAATGTAAAGAATGTTTAAGTCGGAAAAAATGGAAAGATTTCTTTTTAGTCAATCATATTAAAAGGCTATCTCGAATACTAAATAATAAAAATAAAAACGGGGATAATAAGAAAATAACAATTTAATACATATTAAAGAACTGTATAACCTCAATATTACCTTCCCAATTCTTTATGTTATCTTTGATTATTTTTAAATTAAATAAACATGATTTAGGTCTGTTATGATTGAATTCATCAAAACAAAACCAAATATTATCCTGTTCTTTTCTAACCATTACTACTATTTCCACTCGATCATAATTTTCTACACCATCTTACCAGAATCTTATCTTTATTATAAACAGCTTAAATGTTCCTTTTTTCCTAACTGACTATTCAAATTATTTAATGGGTTATTACTGGTAGGATTAATGAAATTCCAGTTACTATTACGTTAATTAGTACCTGATGATTAGCACAAATTACAATGCATGCATATAATTAAGACAATATAATACACTTGTAATGTGAACACAGTAACAATTGTATCCTGTAATAATAAAACAAACTTCCATTAGGAATCTTTGGAAAGAAGAAGGTAGCATTGAGGTTAAAACTATAATTGACAAATACTTAACTATGTATTAGCTTTCCACTCTAAATCGTTTGTAGTTAATTAAGAAAAAAGTTTTTATGTCGCCAACTTGTGTAATTCATGTTTACATTAAAATTAGATTCGAATCATTGCTATTAAGATATTTATAATTATAGGCTAAGATATTTTTCAAATGGTCTATTCGCTAAGCTGTCACGTTCCGATGATCAGATTAATGGAAGTTTTGATATTCAGTCTTCGGTTAAAAAAATGTGCAGCATATTATTTAATGCACTATTTTTGTTTTAAATAAATTGGTCTAACAACAAAAATAAAAACCTTATTGACTATTTTTTTATTCAGAGAATCTATTTTAAGTTAAGCTGTAGAAATGTTAAGGATAACATCATAATTTAAGATAAATGGTCTAAGATAATGGACATATGTCCGAAACGTCAGACAGAATAAAGGAAAATAGGACTATGAAGGTTAGCAATTCTTCCTTTAAAAAGAAATGGATTCAACGAAAAAATTATTTATTGAGTCTATAAATTAGTATCTATTTTATTATGGAAAATGAAAGAAAACAGTCGAAGAAATGAGTAACTAAATTGTAATTATTTTTTTACGTTTTATTGAAATTTGTAATTTTATTATAAAAATTCAGAATATTATAAATAAAAATACTAAAAATTAAATGTTCGTAAATGCCTAGAAAATTATTTTTTAAAAGGAAATTATCTACGCTACAGCTATAAGTTAAGCTGTAGCTGTGTTAAGCTGTAAACTCTTTCATGAAACATTTAGAGATAGGAATTAATTTTTTAGTAATTAATCTTTTTTCTTAATAAAAAGAAAGCTAATTTAAGTTCGGCCTATCTGGTTAAATGTAAAATATTACAGTGATCTGTAATATACAGAGTTTCAACACTCTATATTGGTGGCTCTGGTATAATACCAACCAGGCATGAAATCTTTGGAATCAGGGTGACAAGCGTGGTTAACCCATTTCGCAATAAATATATTCAAATATTCCCCTCTTTTTTCCGATGATTAATTCATAAATAAGTCAGTATTAAGGATTGGTTTCATATATAATCAAATCAAACTGGTTCGACCAATTAGAAAGTTTAGTGCTCTCGGTGGATTACGACTAACACCACATGAAAAAGGCTCAATTCAAATTTATTATTTAGGATAAAAATCGTACATGGTAGATTGCAACACGATATAGTTATTAGTTATTCATTTATTTTATGATAGTATCTCATTACTTTAAATAGTACATTCACACCCAGCAACCCTGAAGATTAAAAAAATATTAACTGTATTATAAAATATATTTTTTATATAATAGACAAATTAATTTCGCAATAACTTAAATAATTCTGTAAAATAGTTTTTTTTTTTAAACCACTTTTTAAGGATGTTTTAATTTTTATTAAACTATTATTAATTATGAACAAAATCTACGTTACCACACTAAACGTTAGGTAATTAATTATAGTTTTTAATTTCACCAAAATGACTATCATAATAGGATTTATAAAAATTTATACAAATTTGAAAAATCAAATGTTAAAAGATAACTGCATTTATTATTTTATATTATTATATAAAATATTATATATTATGATTTTTTTGGTAGCACGACTCTGTGTAAAAATGGATAGGATAAGAGCTGCCGTAACACCAAAATATTTTAATTTAAACTTTTTTAAAACATACTTAATAACTTTTATATAAAATAGCAAGGTTTATCAACAGACATTCATAAAAAAATGTCTTACATGAATGGATTTTCACACAGCGCGTATGTCAACAACCGAAGCAAGTACACGTGTACATGAAGAAAGTTGCTGCGAACATTTGCGTGAAAACGTGCTTGGAATTGAATACTTAATCTTTTGATGAAAGACATACGAATACACCAGGATCGAGGAAAAAGAAAACATTTTATTTATAGGAATTCTTTATTCCTTTATTATTTACTATTCATACCAATTCTTTTCATTTTTTTAAATAATTCGTATTATAATTAATTTAATTTAATTATATATAATATATAAAACATTAAAAAAAAATCCAATGGTTTCATGCACATACTTCTATAAAAATACTCCTTTTAAATTAGTATACCGCGAAGTCGGCGGACGGATATTAAAATAATCTCTCAAGTATTAATTAATAATTAGATTAATTAAAATATTTAATGAAAACTGATCTAAACTAAGTTAGATTAAACTTTCTTCAAACTGGCCAAGTTTTAAAAATTTTTTAATGTATAAATTGAATTTTAGTAGGACTCGATCAAAATCCTTCGACTTGAATGAATTTCTAAGATATTTTGCAAGGTGTAATAATAATCGTATAATATTTTAGCATTTAATATAAAATAATGTTATTGTTACATTATAATACATTATGTTATGAAATTATACTATACTTTACAATCAGGAAAAAAATATTAGGTAATGATATTCATTTTTTATCTCATAATTATGTGTTGTAAAAAATAATCTTCATTAAACCAGAGCAAATATACTTTGCTTTACAACTTTGTTGGTTGAATACACAATACAACAATTAAAAAAATTATCATTTATTCCAAACAGTAAAATTTTAAAATATTGGATTAAACTTTGGCATACAGTGAAGAACATACAGTGCTCATGAAGAAAATGAATGAGAGTTGAGTTACTATAATCGATTTAGCTTTAATACGAATAGCGAACGAAGCATTTCGGTATTTTAATGTTCATTATATATAAGAAATTATTAATGAAATATTAATATGGTCTAGATTTAGATACATTTTATTAAGTAAAAAAAAAATAATAGAGCTTGTTCTAAAAGGTCAAACGTTAAGTCAGACTTACCTCATTAAATGTAAAGTAAGAAAATTAAGGACTTAATAGAAATAGGCAGGAAAATGTGTTTATTTAGTTCAACATTCTAACATGGATTTTTTTTGGATAAAATCATACAAACGAATAAGCAAGACGAATGGAGCACAATTCATTAAACATTGAATTGATTATTATTTCAAGAAACTGAACGACCTATTTATTTCATCATACTAATTCAAAATTTATAGGAAACGAAATTGTTTCAATGTAATAAAATTTAAAAAATATATATTTTATGTTATAAACAAAGACGTATATACTTTGACCAGCACTATACACATGCATCTGCACTGGGAGATCCATTTGCGGCTAAAAACATTTGTATGTTTGACTAGATTACCAAGGTAGTTATTTTTTTTTATCGGTAAACCAAAAAAAACAAAACAAAACCGTGGCCAGGAGGGAAATAGACCACAGAGTACGTGAATCAACAATCTTATACTGAATGTGGTTACTAACTCCCTGCCTCTCCGCAACTAGCTATAGTTTTGAATTTCGTCGAACGTACACGATATTTCCGGGTTTAACTGTAATTAGTTAAATAATTATTGTATTTTATAATTATGGTGCTAATTTAGTACAAAAAAGTAATAACCATATTTAAATATTATAATAATTTATATTTATGGAGCGGGGTAGCTCAGTGGTAGAGCGCTGAGTTGTGCCCCGGGTTTAAATCCAGCTGCAAAAAGATAATTTATTTATTTATTGTTAGATGTTATAATTGTATTAATATTTTTAAATATTTTATTTGAAAAAAAGATAAGACCAGGACCGGGACTCGAACCCGGGTCTCCCGTCGTGGTGCTTAGCCACCTCAGCCATCCTGGTTCGCTTCTCGGTCAGACATATCCTTTCTTTTCACTGATCCTATATCTCCGTGTATACATCGCAAATTGCGAGAACACGAAAATTATAACATCTAACAATAAAATAAAATAAATAAATTATAATAATATAATATGAAGTAAGTAAACAAGATCCAAAAATAAAAGTAATGTTCAAAGAACATTCTGCCCGTTTATGCATCGCAAAGTGCGTGATAACGGAGATAAAGGACCAGTGAAAAGAAAGGATATGTCTGACCGAGAAGCGAACCAGGACGGCTGAGGTGGCTAAGCACCACGGCGGATACGTGGGAGACTCGGGTTCGATTCCCGGTCCTGGTAATATCTTTTCTATTCAAATAAAATATTTAGATAATTTATTTTATCTAATAATAATATTATAATAATTTATTTAATTTGTTGACAGCCGGGGATGGACCCTGCGGGTCTCTACTATGACTCGCCCAGCCTCTATAAAGTGTATACCCTTAATTGAGGAGAAAATCTGTAGGATTAGTGTGAATTAGAACAAATCATCTCCCTGCACATAACCGTTGTCCTAGAAATAGTACCATATCTACTAAATCCCTTCATGGCTTGTAGTGGTACAGGATTTTTATTTTACTTTGTATATTTAGTTATGAATTCCTCTTTTTCCACTCCTCAATAAAATAAATATGAGTTATTTAACCTATAATATAATTTTATTGCGAATTTGCCGCATGAGGTAAATGACCATTTCTCTCTCTTCTACCTTTCCCTATAGAATTCTCCAATCCAGTTGTAGACTAAAGAATAAATATTACTACAATATAGCGTGGTACCATCATTATTTACATTACCATAAGATCAGGTCCATATTTACCAGACATTATAAAAATTAGTTTTAAAGGGCTATTTTTTATTTTTATTTTTTTATAAATAAAGTGAACGTTTTTTTTTTTTAATACATTTTTCCTTACTATATCTTCCGAAAGAGGTTGGCCAAACCCGAGACATAAATAAATTAAAGTTAGCCGTAAATTATTTTTGAATCATAAATTTGCTCTCTATGTTATGTCCTACCACCCCCGGTGTGATAAGTGAGTTGGAAAATATTGTAACCGTTGTTACAATCAGCTCACACCCGTTACATTCTTCGGCCATGACTTGTTCCTCTGGGATTCTGGAAGTAATGAGTTATCGGCGAAAGAAATTTCCTCATTGCTAATAGTAACTGCTCATTATAAACATTTTAAATTAAAATAAGCTAGAATGAATTGCTTGATATTCATTTCAATAAAGTGAAAAAAATAAGATTTTAAAATCGTTCACAAAAAAACTTAATGTGAAATTAAATGCTTCACTATAATTTAAAATTTGTTGAATTTTAACGATAAGCAGTGTAGTGATTTAAGAAAAAATTAAATAATTAATAAGATTAAATCAGAGTTTAAAGTTATTTTAAAATCATATTGTTATCAAACTGAAGATAGACAATAAACCATTAATCAATCAAAATAAAATAAAATAGAATTTATTATTCAATTTAATTTCAAATTAGTTATTTGTGTATTGATTAATGATTCGGCATCCAATTCAGTAAACCTCTTTTACTTTTGATGTATTATTATGAATACAAGTATACATAGATAAAATAAGTTGATAATTTTGAAAAATGCATTCAATAATTTCGAAAAATATATAATTCATTGACCGCATGAATGTAGAGAATTTTAAGCACGTATTTTTTAATTTAATGATGCTTTAAAACTTCATTTTGGACAACACTCATAAAAAAAGATCTACGTCAATGATTTATTATCCTATACAATTTATAGATTCGATTTATAACGATATAATTTTTCGAAACATAGCTTATTTAGCGAGCTTTAAAATAAACAAATGAAACGGTGCATATGTTCTTCTTCTGGGATGGACCGTGTGGTGTTGGTGTTGGTTAGTGAAGCCTACGTAAAAAAATGAAACGGTTTCTTTTCTCAATTATTATTTTTTATTTATTGAAATTTACATCTGTATTATAATACAAGTAAATAGAATGAATGATACATAACGGTATAAGTAGAGACAAAAAGACAAGTAGATAAGCTACCCACATATATTACTCAAATCTTATATAATATAAATATATAATTTTATTTTTTTATTTTGTACAGGAAGAGTTTATTATAGTGAATTTTATAATTACTAAATATTTTTAAAGGTTATAGCACAGGTAAAGGACATAATTCCAAAGGGGATTTTTACATGATTGTTTCCAATATATCGTGTCAGGGGATCGTTAAAATCTGATATGCTTGTATCTCATAATAAATTGAGATTTTTATAAAGAGAAAAAGTACGCGGATATTATGCAAGAAAACAATGGTTGGCTAAGTCCACCTGCCTATGAAATGAATCCGGTTAATGAAAGACGCGTGGCGGACGCTTGACCACGAGGCTCGGAGCAGAGGGTAGGCCCTAGCCACTCCTGACCTGATTTCCCTTTTCCTTACTTTCACATATCTAACAGCCATTTTTTATTTAACAAAAAGATACACGCGGGTCAGCTTTCCTTATGTCCTCGCATACGTCTTGTCTTTGTGCCCCGTCCGACCGAACACGTCTTCTGGAATCCGATGGGACAAATCGTCTGAGAGAAAGGACGGTCGGCGAAATCGGGAATGAAGCCATCAGATAAATGAAAAATGTCTAGAATATTAAGGTGTCATATATTTAATGTTTATTTTATATTCGCTCCATAAAATTTTTTAACAAGTCTTATCAATAGAAAGGGAGTAGAGACTTCTACAAAATCCCTAGTAGGAATGTTGAAGAGCATCTTTGAAAGTCAGATTTAGTGAATATTTGAGCTCATAATCAGCCTTAGGTTCTTGAATAAATAAGTAAAAATATCATTTTTTTTTTTTTATAACCACTGTACCTTTTGTTGTTGGTTATAAACAACAGGTTTATGTATTTATTGGGCATTGTTAATTACAGGTATTGTAGTACCTGGCCCGTCAGGTAAAAGAGGCAAATGCCATAGACTTAGGACAGAAGTAGATGACCCTACCCTGAGTACTTCGGTCTGGCTGTGGTCTTCCAAGTTGCCAAACAGCCGCCCTAAGGTTCTTTCTATGGACGGTTGGTCTGCTTAAGAGAAAGAATAATAGGCCCACCTCCTAGACACTTGAATACATCTCCATTAAAATTAACATTATTGCTTCTATTCCAAAACCCGATCTTAATTTATGTGGAAGGTTCGGATAGAAAGAGGTAACGTACATTCCATAAAGTAATCTGACGTTTCGGGATTACAAATGATTGCATATTAATGAAATGATAACAAAAATAGGATTATATTTGTAAAAAATGAAGTTATATTAAATTAAACATGAAATAAACTTATTAGTTCAATTCAATTTATATATTTTTAATTTTTTTTATTAATTTATATATATATATATATATATATATATATATATATATTTATTTGTAACCACTTTAGAGTTAAGAAAAATAAATTAAATTGTTTAACACAGACATCGACAGACGGATTATCCATGATCTAGTGTTTTTGTGAAATTCTAATGAATTTTATTGTATATATATATATATATATATATATATATATATATATATATATATATATATATATTTTTTTTTTTGTTTAATAAACTTTCATTCATACAATAAATTCTGAACTTAATAACATCATATTCTAAATATTACACTCTTAACAAACAAAAATGTGGAACTGAGAACAATAAAAAAGTTAACAAAGTGTAGCTATTTGTAGGGAAAAAATTATTATTTGGTAACTGATTATCAATTATTTTAAGGGTACTGAAAAGACCTTTGTATTAAACCTTTATATATTATTAAATATTTATAAAATTAGACGTTATTATATATAAATAATGTTTTTCAAGATCTAAACGATCATAGTAACAATAAAATTACATGGAGTTTATACGAGCGGCACACTTGTACGAATCCTCCACTTTCCATGTAAGTTTCACTTCAACGAGGCGGCTCGATAAATCAAAATATTAATTTACAGAACGTCCTTAGAACCTGCCTCATTTCACTCAATTAATTACTCCCAGCCTTCATTAGCAGTAATCAAGGAACTTATACATTATTAATGAATGATTAAAAACATAAATTTAAGGATGTTGCCATATTTACGATGATTTCGTTTTTATTTTTTTGAGTTGGTAAATAACTACTAATACTTTGTTACCCCCATTTGATTTGTTATGTATTCTTGTCATTATTTATCTGTAATTTACAACGATGCATAAAATAGATTTACAAAAGCATTTATTTCGAAATGAAAATTTACAAATTCACGATGTTATATTTTTAAAAGATGTAAAACAACGAAGTACTAGGGGTCTTAGTTCTAATATTACCGATATATATGAAAAAATTAATACAATTAGCAAGCCTAGTGATCTGGACGTTTTCAGCTGAGTGTCGTCCAATAGTCACCTTAACTTTTCACTTTTATTTTTTTATATAGATTTGTACTCTTTTATAGTTATTTTTCATTTCCTTTTTCATTCAGGTAGAGAAGAAGGGCTTCTATATTTGAAACTTATTTTTTATTTAAGCAGTTTCCTTTTTTTTTACAACAGTTATTTATTTTTACGAATTTCTTTATTTTCATTTTTCTCAGAAAAGTCAATTTTCATATCACTCAAAACTATCTTCGCATCATTCACTCATTATGATCATCGTTTAATTTATTCTGTGCCCGAAAAGTTTTCATTTTCTATCCCTCAATCCGTATTCCGTTTACCTGTCATTTCTCTCTCTCGTCCTTAGTTATGACTAATTTACTGAACTGTTGTCACATTAACGCACAATCCCTTATTGCACATATTGATGAGTTTCAGAAATATTTCCAAGATAACTTTTACCATGTCATAGCGGTCTCCGAAACTTGGCTCAAACCTATCATTCTTTCCTCTCAATTGTCCCTTCCTAACTATTCTCTCATACGTCATGACAGATCTGACCGCAGGGGAGGTGGAGTTGGTATATATATCCATGAAAGCCTTAAAGCTAAAATCCTTCTTCAATCTCCCGCCTCAACCTTTCCTCACCTAGAATATACATTTGTTGAAATCTCAACTTCCTCCTCTCCTCTTCTATATGCCGTAGTATACCGACCTCCTCATGTTCCATTCGACAACCACTTCGAATCCTCTCTTCTTCAACTAGTCTCTAACTACACCAATATAATTATATGTGGTGACTTCAATATTAATATGCTTTCGAATTCAAGCAATCAATCCTTTTTCTCAAATCTAATATTCTCTCTCAATCTTTACCTAGTTCCCTACTCTCCAACCCATCACACCCAATTTTCGGATACCTGGTTGGACCTGTTTATCTCTGATTCACCTCTTAAAATGCTTTCCTCGTCCCAACATCCTGTTCCGTTTCTTTCATCACACGATCTCATTCAAATTTCATATGACCTACCAGTCAAATCCTTTACTCCCAGAACGGTGTCCTATCGCAATTTGGATCTCCTTTCCTTCGAATCACTTCAATCCGATTTAAGTTCCATCAACTGGGACGTCATTTACTCCTATAGTTCCATCGATCAGATGGTTTCCACCTTGACTTCCAATCTGCAATCCATATTAGACATCCATGCTCCTTTAAAAACCCTTACCTTACGCCGTCCAACGGCACCTTGGCTAACCCCGGAAATAAAAGAAATGATGAAGAAAAGAGAAGCAGCAAGGAGAAAATTTCGTCGCACACGTCTATCAGTAGACTATGCAGGTTTCAAACTACTTCGCAATGAAACACAATCTGCAATACGTCGTGCAAAATCAAACCACATCCAATTCATCCTCACCAATGCAACCGATCCCAAATCCAAATGGAAAATACTCCGACAATTATCGCCAACAGTATCCGGTAAACTCTGTTCCTCTTCAATGACGCCAGACAATCTCAATAACCACTTCGTACCCATCACATCTCCTAAATCCTCATCCGCTACCGACATTGATCACATAAACTTTAACCCTGATAACTTCTTTTTCTCCCATGTATCATATGACGAACTATTAAACGCCATTCTGAAATCGCGCACCAGTGACTATGGCCCCGACAATATTCCTTTAAAGCTACTAAAATCCTGCCTTCCTGTCTTAATGCCCGTATTACATCATATTTATAATTTCTCGTTACAAAACTCCATATTTCCCACGCCTTGGAAAACCGCGTTAGTGCGCCCGCTAAATAAAGTTGAAAATCCCTCCTCTCCAAATGACTTCCGCCCTATCTCCCTTCTCTCTAACCTCTCAAAACCATTAGAACGCCTAGCCCAAAACCAAATTTCAAATTTTCTAGAAGAACGTTCCCTCATTAACCCTCTCCAATCCGGCTTTCGTCCAGGCTATTCAACTCAATCCGCTCTCCTCAAAATCACCCATGATCTCCATACTGCAATTGAACAGCAAAAATTAACCATTCTGATCCTTTTAGATTTTTCCAAAGCCTTCGACTCAGTAGACCACAATATCCTTCTCGCCAAGCTACGAAACTTACCTATATCCAACAGTGCTCTAGGATGGTTCAAGTCTTTCCTCTCAGATCGCTCCCAATATGTTTTGGTCCCCGGTCAACCTCCCTCCATAACCCTTCCGCTATCCTGTGGTGTCCCACAGGGTTCATCACTATCCCCCACCCTATTTGCCATTTTCATAAACGACCTTCCACTTCTTATCCGACATTCCCAGTATCATCTCTATGCCGATGACTTTCAAGTGTACCTATCCTTTTCCCCTTCCGATCTAATATTAGCCACCGAAAAACTCCAAGATGACCTGAATCGAATAAATCGATGGGCAATGGATAACAAGCTAAAGTTGAACGTGGACAAAACCAAGGCAATAATAATAGGGTCAAACTACTTCCTTAAAACTATTCCCCATAATCCAATCCTCCTTCTAAACAATAATCCTATCAAATTCTACCCAACTGTCAAAAAACTTGGAATTACTTTTGATCAGACCCTTTCCTGGAAAAACCATATCTCTGAAATTTCTCGTCGTACCTTCTCCACCTTAAAGCGTCTCAATTACCTTCGTCACCTGTTCCCTTTTGAAATCCGTAAACTCCTAGTTTCTTCCTTAATTTTCCCCCATTTTGACTATTGTTGTTCGGTGTATGGGCGTATCTCTGGGGATCTCGAAGCAAAATTAAAGCGGTTGCTTAATTGCTTCGTTCGATTCATCTTTGGGATCCCTAGAGATGCCTCGGTGACCCGATATTACGAAGAATTGAAATGGCTCTACCCTTCCTACCGCCGTAAGTACGTCCTAGCATCTTTCCTTTACCAAGTTATCCAATCCCGCCGACCATCTTACATTTTCGATCTCCTTCAATTCAAATCCACAGTCCTCTCCCGCAACACCCGTTCTCGGCTCTCTGATCTATATACAGCATCCCACCGAACTGCAGCTTTTGACAGAGCTTTCCTGATCCGATCCTCCTCCCTTTGGAACTCTATACCTTCTTCCATTCGTCGTTCCAATAATCTTCCAACCTTCAAATCCCGTATATTCCAGCACCTATTATCCCTACAATTCCCAAAAAATCGAAAACAGTAGGGGATCAGTATTGACTTAATGCTCTCTTTATTCGATGAATGAATGATGTTTTTAGATGTACATTTGTGTGTGTTATTTTGTATTCATATATTTGAGTGTGTGGAATTTAAACCACGTACATATGTATTATTAATGTCATATAGATAGATATTAAAAAGGACAAAAAGGGATGAAAGGTAAATCTCGGATAATCTTGTTTAATCTTTCTTTTTTGTTTTTTTTCTTGGCATAAATTTGATATATGTGACCATAAATTTGTTTCTCTTATATAATTATTGTAAACTTATTTTAATTTTTTTTCTTTCTTTTCTTCTAATATGTTTTTGAAATACTGTTATTGTAGGTAATTCACATTTTTTATTTGTTCATTTTTTTTTATTCGTTCTCACTAATTAAATTAATTGTAATAATTAATTAAAAGTAATTATTTAACACTCTAAGATTTAATAGCTTACAATGCCTGTATTGTTATTCTATAGGGACTCGTCCCAGAATAAATAAAGACATTATTATTATTATTATATTCTTCAATCTCAAAGGTTATGTTGTAAAATATTTGTTTACTATCGATAGTTTGAAATGGTATATTGATCTATCATATAGTTTCAGAAACTAGCGGAACACAAGGGATTGTCGTCAACGGACGGAGTCTCGAGTAATATCTGGTTTATTCAAAAAATGATTTCTACAAGAATCCTATTTGATACGGTTTCAAATATACATTTAAATTGATATTATTTAATTGACAATTATTTCAGTATTAGATATTGTAATTTTTGCATGGTGTGGGGAACGTAAAATTCCATTTTATTCGTTTCAATTCGTTAAAAATGCATTTTTTTTTTTTAAAGCAAACATTATTAGTTCACGATATTTTATATTTGTAAAATATGTAGAAACGACAAAGATTTAAGAGTCTTGATTCTAATATCACCGATACCAATTTTTGATTTAAGTTACAAGAAGTTTTAAATTTGTATTTGTTTCCTTTTTAATATTCTCCAAAAATACAAAATTATCGTGAGCTTCGATATGGAAAAAAGTGTACTTATGGGAAATGCCCATATCATCAATACTTGAAATGTTAGTTGAAACGTTTATTTCTTAAGGTATCTACGTTTGAATGCCTCTATTAATATTAGTATTTACAAGACGAGGAAGAAATGTATATTTTTTTCAATCGCAACCGAAAGCTGGACGAAATCCAACCCATGTATGAGAGTAAGATTGGGTGTTATAAGAAGCAACAAGTGGCAAGTAAATTTATAATTGAAGCCTGCGAAGGTTGTGCAACCGTCCAGTGTATTCCGTTATGGAGTGACCCTCTCCCTATCTCGTGGGGTCCAACCCTTCTTCTGGACCCTCGATGACCCTTCCAACGATGAACCTCGATGGGAAAGTTTAAATTACTCCTCTAAATATGCAGATGTGCTCCTAATAACACACTGGACTCTAACGTAGCCTGTGAGAATCAAAATACAGATTCATTTATCATTAGTTCGTAGTAGGAAAAATCTTCGGAAAAATAAGTAATACATTACTAATACTATCGATAGATTTAAAACGGTATATTGAACCATCATAAAACTAACGGCCTTTCCATGCGGCGGGTTAACATCCGAAGACTAGGCGCCAACGAACTAAGAATCGAGTAATATCTGATTAATTAAAAGCTTTATACTTACAAGAACCCTGTTTGAAGCGTTTTCAAATATACATTTAGATAAATATTAATTTAATTGACAATTACTTCAGCATTGAATATTGTAATATTTTTCACGGGTGAATTCCATTTTATTCGTTCCTCCGATTACTTAAAATTTTTACTTCATCAAAATACGGATGTTTTAAAAGTTTAACTTAAGACTGGTCAAACTTTTTCTTAACTGACTAATTTTTTCATATTGTTATCTACATTTATTACTTGCCACTAGTTGCTTAAAAAATCACGCAATCATACTCTCAAAGGTCGGATTTTGTCCAGCTTTCAAATGCGATTGAGAGAAATATACGTTTCTTCTTCGTCCTGTAAATTTTAATAGTATTCAACTTTTCATTCGTTTCATTTTTAATATTCTCGAAAATAAAAAGTAATAGAAAGTTTTAGAATTAAGAAAAAGTATGTAATTATGGAAAATGTGTACATTTCAGTAATCACTTCATCAAGAAATAAGTGTTTCAACTAACATATCGAAGTGTTGATGACATATGTTTGTTGATACGTTCATTACTTGGTGAAATGATTACCAAAATAAACACATTTCCCATAATTATACTCTTTTTTTACATACTATATTTTATTACTCTTTATTACATGCTATACAGTATTTTTGAAGAATAATAAAACTAAAATTAATGAAAAGTTAAAACTTGTTGAGACTTAAATCGAAGCGACAACCTGTGGAACAGATACCTAAAAATTAACCTCATAATTAACGGAAAGGGCTTATCAGTTTTCTATCCAACTTTTCAGTGATAGCAGACCTTTATGCGATTATTTCTCCAATCTTACTTAACTAACATTTACAGTAAGCGGGATACAACACTGCTTAGCAGGTACAGGCATTTAAGCTATACCGTTGACATTATTTTGTTTTATGTTAATCAGAATACTAGAAAAAGCTGTGATATAGTTTACGATAATTTTTCAATTTTTTTAAATACACTACAATATAAATACAATAAAGATGTAAAAAAACATTACAACATATTTAAAGAATATGATATATCACTCTCTGTAAATATAATTAAAAATAAAGGTGTGTGTCACTTTATTATTTATTATTCTTTAATCCTTCAAAGCTCATTGTTAAATTTAGTCCAGTTGTGTTTAATAAAACATTCTAATTTAGTGGGAATTATAGAGCAGTAAAATTTAAAATAAAATGGTTTATTCAATTCTTTCCCCACTGGCCATTTTTTTATAACCCTTCTACCCTTTCGAGAAGAAAGGAGTTTCGATTCTTAAAAAAATAAAATAAAAACTCTTTTCTGAATCCATTTATATTCTTTCTCATTTTCTTATCATCTTTTAGCTTTCACTTTTTATTTTTTATTTCTTGTCTATTTGTTTCATTATATCCATTAATCTACAATTGTAGGATTTTTATGTTTAAATTTTTATTTTAACTGTGTCTTTACAGCTATTGTTAGTTCATGTATGATTAGCTATAGTTATAATTTAATTTCAGTAGTATGATTACATATATTTCTGTCTCCCCTCACTCCCTCTCCCCCATATTTATATATATATATATATATATATATATATATATATATATATATATATATATATATAAAATTATAATAATTATAGATAATATGATTGTAACATAATAATTATTTTTAAATTTGTTTAAATTTATCTTGTGATTTTAATGATTTAATGTAGACAAACTTATATAGCTAAGTGAAACAATATAGGCGTTGGAGTCCTTTCGATCAATAAAACCTGTACCACTACAACTCATGGACAGTACTTTTTCTAGGGTAACGCTTGAGCAGGGAGGTGATTTGTCCTAGATCATTCTCAACCACCAGGTTTTCCCACATTTAAGGGTACTCACTGTAAAGAGGTTGGGTAAGCCCCAGGCGGGTCTTTAGAAAACCACAGGGCCCATTCCCACCAATTAACAGATTATATAAATTATTTGCTGCAAATGTCATTGAACCCTGGGCCTTCTCAAGGCTCTACCACTGAGGTACCCTACTCCCCTTCAAACAATAAAAAATAAATAACTTGAAATAATACCGTTGTAGGAATGTAACATAAGAGTTCTTCTCATACTTTAAAATACCTTCTAAGAGACATTTTCAATTCCCAGAAAAAAAAAATAGATCTTGTTTGAACCAAAAATGGTATCTGTTCTGCAGGTTGTGACTTTGGGTTGGTTTACAAGTTTTAATTGTTTTTCGTTTCAGTTTTAATATTTTCCAAAAATACGAGTTATTGTGAGCTTTAGTTTGGAAAAGAGAATATAATTATGGGTAATGAGTAGATTTTGGTAATTATTTTATCAAGAAATAGATAAAAGTTTCAACTAATACTTGGAAGTGTAGCTGATAAATTTTTGTTGAATCATTGATTTCTAGATCAAATGTTTACCGAAGTATTCACATTACCCATAATGCATTCTCTGTTCTATACTAAAGCCGATGATAACTAATATTTTTGAAAAATATTAAAACGGAAACATATGAAAAGTTAAAACTTGTTACTCAACTCGAAGCGAGAACCTGCGGAACAGACCCAAAAATCGACTACTTCTGTCTCAAGGTAGTTGCTCATTTATCACATCTTCGCAAGGCTAATAGTTTCCAGATTTACTCTTTTAAATAATTTCTCATGGGTTCCTGGAATCTAATGAAGTTTTTTCTCTTCCTTTTTTTCTCGAAAACCATTAGATATCAAAAAAGATATATAATTACTGGGAGGGTAGAGATAGCCACTGCTCGAATCCATTTTTTTCCCGATGATTAATTTAACTGGTATAAATATTTGCCGTGGAGGAACGTGCCCTGGGAGACGATAAGCTGTGGGAGCCAGCAGGTGCCTCCATTCATGGCCGCTACGAGATGTTGATTCACAACCGCGTGCTGTATCCAGTTACCAAGGCAGTCTTCTTAGCCGGTTTGTTTCATCGAAAATTCGTATATTCTAAAGTTATCATAGGTATCTGTTCCGCAGGCTGACTCTTCGAGTTGAATCCCAAGGTCTAACTTTTCATATATTTCCCTTTTAATATTTTCAAAAAATACTAGTTATAATGAACTTTAGTATGGAAAAGAGAATGTAACTATGGGAAATGTGTATAGTTCGGTAATCATTTGATCTAGAAATAAATGATACAACAAAAATATATCATCTATACTACCAAGTTTTAGTTGAAACTTTTATTTCTTGATGAAACGATTAATGAAATCTACTCATTACCCATAATTACATTCTTTTTTCTATACTAAAGCTCACGATTTTAGTATTTTTGGAAAAAATGGAAAATGAAAAGAATGAACAGTTAAAACTTGTTGTACTCGAAGAGACAACCTGCAGAACAAATACCAAACTATTTAAATGAGAGAAGAAATAAATCGCTAGAAATCAACTTGTAATAAAAGTTTTTTTTTTCAAGTTAGACTTTTTGCACTTAACCACGCGCCGAATTAAATCATTAAAAATACCAATATTATTTTTTACGGAAGAGTAATTATTAATTTAATTTTGGGTAGTTGGTAAGAAATAAATTGTAGAATGGTAAAGAACGATTGTAATGGTCAGAAGAAATATTTTTATATTCAGTTATAATTTTTATCTTTATATATATTATATTTAATATATTTTTAAAATAAGTATGAAAATACCAATAACGTTATTCTGTAGTTTAGAATTTATTTTGAACAAGGAGTAAGTTAATCCAATAGTAGACAGAAATGTAATTTTTTTCTTTTAATTTTACTTCAATAAACAACCTAAAATAAAAAAAAAAAATATACATGCATATATATATATATATATATATATATATATATATATATATATATATATATATATATATATATTTCCTCCATATTTATATATATATATATATATATATATATATATATATATATATATATATATATAGGATATATATATATATACATAGGACCCCTCTTATGTTATATACCTGTAACAGTATTATTTCATTTTATTTGTTCTAATTAGTTTAAAAATAGAACCATATTTTTTTCAGGTAAGTGTTAAATTTTAATTATTGGAAGAACGGAGAGAAAAGCTTCATAAAAAGTGCTTTTATTATTTATTTTTATTATATATATTATTTACTTTTTATTTTTTACTTCAAAAAGTACACATATTAAAATATGCACAAGTAATTTATATTACATTAGAACTTGCGTAAACCATGAGTAGGGTATTTACAAAAAAAAAAGTTAGGGTCTTATTTCTGAACTGCATTTCTTTAGCATAACTGCACTTTAGATGTTTATGATGGTAGGCATCTATACCAACAAATTTTTTTTTTTCAAAAACTCCAATTTTCCACAGTTAGCCGGATACTTAGCAACTCTATTATGTCATTTTGGTCCTTATTTTTTACTTAGACATGAAAAAAAAAATGTATATTATGGTACTCCATATAAGAATGAATATGAAAAGAATCGTTACGCATTAAATTATTATTAGAGGCCTACTGCAAATGTTTTTCTTAAACGAAGGCACAACCGTAGGATATATATATATATATATATATATATTTAAAAAATACGACGAAAGCCTTTAAAGTTGTTATAAATAAAAAGGAGGTACATAAGGAGTAGGAGATGGGCGGAGCTGTTGCAGGTGGGTGCAGAGAAATGGGTCCGCGGTATACAGGTCCGGGAGATTGCCCCACTTCTAAGCGAAATCGTATAAAATTAGGGAAAGTGGACAACACCACCAGATATACCGCTTCGATTTGGAATATCCCCTTAATCGGGAATTGATATTTGGTGATAAAAAAAAATACGAAAAAAATCAAAACGCGAACGTTGTAAATGGTCGCCTCTAATTGACGTGTCCCTCGGAGTTTTGTGAGATTTTTTTTTTTTTTAAAGCCTACTATCATAAAAGCTTAATATACTGACTCCATTTAACGATTGACTCGAAGTCTCCATTTAACCCAATACTTATTTTTATGTTATTTCCTTAAGATTTAGGAACGCTGCTTACGATAAAACGAGAAAAACAAATATTTCGTCAATTCAGTCTCATCAGTGTGGAAGGATAATAAATAGTGAAAAGGTTAAAGAGAGTATTTGTTTCATCTGAATGGAAGAAAACAGTCCGGAAGGTGGTCAGAGAAATAATTTCTTAAATAGGATTGGACAATTTGAACAATATTGCAGGTCTTCTTCAGGGCTTATATATACAAGATACAATATTATATACAAGATACAGATAAACTAAAATGATACATAAAAAATTGTAAAGAATAAAAATAGATCAAACGAATATATATGTTTGTGGAAGAAAATGGTCCGGGTGGAGGTCAAAAAGATATATATTTATATATGTATATATGCATATTGAATATACATCTTTGTTTGTTTATTTAACGTCACATTTATACTGCTATGGCTAATCGGACGATGCTTCAATGGGAGCTCTAAAGTTTGCCTACCTAGGTTTAATTAGGATAGGGATTTGTAACGAATACCTGACATCATTACAAGCTAGGGTCCCCCGTTTAACATCCTTTCCGAAGGACGGCATAACCAAGGATTTTTTACTCCCTTTAAAAAATCCAAGGGCCGCCTGCCGGGCTACGAACCCGCGATCATGGGCATTGTAGGTTGCTACGCTTACAACTATTGTAGTCTAGAATATGTAGAAATAATAATATTGGAGGAAACGATATACAACAGTGGAGATGTATTAAAATATAAAATGGAATAAAGGTATTATTTGAAATATATCAACTAAACTTAAGAAATTATTCTGACCACCACCTATTAATCTATCAATGATGTATAATGTACCACAGTACTTATAGTTGACCAAATTAAAACTTTCTATTGTACTATATATGTATTGTTAAAGGAGTGTAAGATCCAGAGTAAGGTTGGTTTTATATTTATTTTATTAATACATATCTTAATATTACTCAATACAACTCAAATTTCTACAAATAGATGTGACTTATATTATTATTAACAAATGTGACTTTTGTGTCAACACTACAATTTAATGATCCAAGGGCTGTTTCTCAGTTAATCTGTTCAATATCTTTAATTTTCCATTTTTTAAAATATTTTTTTAATAATTCGCACTTAGGTCACATTTTAAATCTTTGATTCCTTCCACAATGGGATGAAACCTCAGAGCTTATCCCACATCCCGTCACTCATTAGTAGTAATTTTCAATAATTTTTTTCCGTTAAAACTTTTTCTATGAAATTTCAGAGGTCAAACTACATGCTGAATGATCTTATCACAACTTGACATAAACTATAGCTGTATCTTCTCTGTAAATACTACTTAATAATACTTTACTGCCAATGTTTCGAAAAAAAATACCAAATTTATAAAAACGAAATTTACCCAACTGAAACAGCTATTATGAATCCGAAGAATATGCAAAGGATGGAGATAGATAAAACCTCGTTTATTGCCTAATTATTAGTATTACTTGTGTTGGACCTAAAGTGATAAGCGTCACTGTGAAAGCGCTGGTTTGATTACCGGAAACTGGTTTTGAAATTTGCTCTACTCAGCCTTGCGAGTTTAACTGTATAGCTACTTGAATAATGAACTGGCGGTTTGGCCTGATTTTTATTTATAAATAAAATTCGATTTTCGAAACTGATCTAATTCTTATTTGCCATATAAAAGATTTAGTAGACTGCAATAGCAATAATCTATCAATCAGTATAATATATATATATATATATATATATATATATATATATATATATATATATATATATATATATGTATATATAATATATGTATATATATTTAAAATAATTTCTAAACAAGTTATAGATTTTTTATATTTGATATTTAAATAACAAATTATATCAACATTTATTAGGGTCAAGTTAATTTCCACATTTTGGCTATATTCGAATGAATAAATTTATTTAGGTATAATAAATAAACTTATTACTTATATATTTAGGTCTAGAAGCAAAATATAATATGGCTAATGATGGTAATCATGCAATGAATAACTTTAATTAATTTAATTTCCAACAGACAAATAATTAATCCATGCATGTAATAACTCACCTTTCAAGGTAGTGGTCGTATTTAAGCCGAGTGAGGTATCTGCAAAACAAAACAGGATATAACAAAGTGTAAGTAACCCTAAATCATAATTATAAGTAATATAGTAAATAAAATATTATATATATATATATATATATATATATATATATATATATATATAGTTAACAAAAAAAAAATGAAACCACATTAATGCAGACTTTAGAGAATAAATATTACTTTATCAGCTATACAGAGAAATACGGATAAGTTTAACATGTACTGAAGAAAAACGGAGGTATGTATTAAAAAACAAAAAAAAAAGAATATTCAGATCCTACGTTTCCAACCTAATTTCCAAAGTTAAATGTATATTTTATATAGTAAATGTAATATTTTAATAAAAACTCAATAATATTAATTGTTCTTAAATGTATAAAAGAGTTACTAGCCTGATTGTTTTTTGTCTTAAAATAATATTTATTTATAGTAATCATAGATATATTTTATATATAATTTATGTCGTAATTTTTTATTCATGGTTGTTATACTAATAAGTATTTTTTCTCAAACTCCAGCAATTTAAAAATTTACAAAAAAAAAAAGGTGTTGATAATCAGGAATCAGCCAAATATAACCAATAATACAATTATTGCTTTAGTTTGTAATAGTGCATTTTGTGGAGACTATTAAAAAAAATGAAAACCGTTAATTTTCGATCCAAATAAATAGGCAACTTTATTAATTGACAAATTCTATATTACACATACTAGACAGGAGTAATTAAAATAGACTTTTGCCATATTGGAACATGCGGTGAAGGGTTAAACTTTCAAAAAAAAAAACTAGAACAGCAATAGATCTAAAACTAATCCAAATTTTACTATCGAATATGACAAGTAAAATACATTAATAGTCAGGAAATAAAAATCAGTTTTTATGGGAAAGGTCGGTTATCTGCGTAGTCCATTACTTTTTATCATCGTTAGGAAATGGGATTCCCACGATGCTTCTGGAAGGTTTTGGTCCGTCAGTTTGGCGGTTTTGGTTTAACTTAAAATGTCAACATGGCTTGAAAATTTTGATGTTAATTTTTAAAATCATTGCATCACACTCATTTTTTATTTAATCGCGTGAAATAATGTTAAATTTTTTATTAATGCTGTTTTCGTACTTATAAATATTTTATTGATAGTATGTTTCATTCGTAACGAATAAATATTGAAATAAATATCAAATTATCTGACAAGAAAGCTAAGAACAAAACATAAACATGTATAAATAAATATTGGAGAAATATGTCATATTGGACGGTAATAATAATTCCATACTTGTTATAGAAAATTGTTCTAAAAAAATAATAAAGGTAATTTTTCTAGAAATAGAAAACAATACTGAAAAAAACGAGTGATCGTCAATCTGTTCACTGATCAACGGTTGCGATTTTTTAAATTCAGTAAAAAAAAAAAAAAAACCTGGGACTGGGGCTCAGTAAATGGTTGAGACTGTACTGTTTATTAGACAACGGTTGTGCAGGAAGTTGATTTGTCCTAGATCACGCTCAACCGCCAGATCCCCCCATTTTGGGTACCTACATTATAGGGGTCGGGTGAGCCCAGAGGAGTCCTAGATCCCATAGGATCCGCTAACACATTAAATAAAAGCCTGCCAGCGGACGGGATTTGAACCCACTACCTATGGCACGGCAACTAAGCACTCTACCACTGAGCCACTCCGCTCTTTAATCCACTAAGCTATATTATATTATGAAGCTATAATAAATCACAGACATAAGCAGTTTAATACAAAATAGGTAAAAATATAAGTACATATTTCTTTATTTAGACATGCTAGATTTTTTTCTAATTTTGAATGCGGTTCATTGGTTTTTACCTCTAGCCTAACATATTGTTGGTCCACAATATTTTCAAGTTGTCTATTTATATTTGGATAAAGGATTTCGACTGAGGTTACAATGAGGGTAATGGATTAAATAAAAATTTATGAGTAAATACTTAAATGGAATAATTGTTTCATATAACGGGTAGCCTCGAAGAAAGAACGAAAAAAACAACCCAGCGATAATGGTCCGAAGAAGTTAAATTTGAACAGTTCTTTTCATTTACATACTCCTCGTATAATTAAGGAGCTACTTAAATAAGGAATTTCCTCGAGACTCCATTACGGTCACCTAACCCCCACAAGCTAATAACCATATATACTGCCTCCTTATCAGATTAACATAAATATTAGTCCCTAATATAAATAGGCCTTTGGGCCTATTAAAGTTTAGATTAGATAAATAACAATCATCTGTTACCGAAATATTTTTATTTTGTTTAAAAAATACTGAGCGTTTTAGCCCCTTTTGGCCCATTATCAATGGTCTCCAGGCATTGCCTTGTTTTTTGTATAATTTATAATTTACAAAATTTTCAACGCTAATCAGATTATTTTGTTTTATTTAATTACTTTACTTGGCATGTAATTACTTTTAATACGTCACTAATATACCTGTGAATCCACGTGGCTGAAACAAAATGTTGGTAACTTGCATTATCACTAAGTACGCACAATTCCTCCTAACTTTTAATGTCGTTAGAGACCGACGAGCGGACTAAGTACTTGGATGGGTGACACACACCAAGGAATATCAGGTTACTCCAGGACCTTTTGATTGCTATCCTTCCTAGGGTTTCTGTATCGGAGAAGCATCAGCAAGAATATTCGTATATTATTCGATTAGTTCAAGGAAGAAATAGTTGGGGGTGCAGTCAATGAAAACATCAAAATAAGGAAAACTTATTTATTATGTGCCGACGTTTCGGCCTACATTGTAGGCCGAAACGTCGGCACATAATAAATAAGTTTTCCTTATTTTGATGTTTTCATTGACTGCACCCCCAACTATTTCTTCCTTGAATTAGAAGATACAGTCGACCAACTCTTCTCTAACATTATTCGATTAGGCACTTTTCTGTGACCGAGAGTTTGGTTGAACTTTGTTGGAATGATTTCCTTGTCAGTTATATACAAGTTGCCGTAGTTAGTTATGGTCATAAAATGACCCCTTCAAAGCAGTGTAACCGCCGATATATTGTAGATGTCTGTTTTAACTATTATAGGCCTCAATTCAAGTCATTGATCAATATGCAACACCTCAGGAAAACTGCTAGATCCCTAAAATTTTAATATGCTAATGTAAGTGAGAACTTAGTACCAAAATGAAATTCTGAAGTAAATGATGGAATGGTCGGAATTTATGGACAGATTTTCGAATTTGAAATGCTTAAATGTTAGTAGCACTATAGTGGTGCAAGAAAAGATACGAAAGCACCTAAAAAGAAGTCCAGGAAAGAATTGCTTGGAGAAATGCTTGGAAGAAACAACAAGGAAAGTATCAAAAAGCTCTAGCGCACTGTAAAAATCTTGAAGGAAAAACGGCAAATCCAATGTAAACACTGAAGAATATTAGACAGATAGCGTAGGTACAATCTAGAAATTGTCGCTAATGAAGAGCAGACGCTCTATGAAGTTGGTTAAGAAGCCATAAAAGAAGGTGAAATACAGCTTGCTCAAGAGTAGATGAACACAGAAAAGGAGGAAGGCAGAGACAACATTGCCCCGAGTTCCGGAAATATGGGGAATGATAAAAAAAAGAGTGTGTGCTTGAGACCGCGCAGCAGAAGTGAAAACTATTTTTTACGATGTTTTATTAAGCATGCATTAGCTAATTTCCTGTTTCGTTTTAATTCGTCATCGAGTTGGCTTGTTGTTTTAATCCAAGAAATGCTTATATATACATACATACATATATATATATATATATATATATATATATATAATATTTAGATCTTGAGTTTCAGTCTTTTATTTCTTTATTAATTTCTCAGGCGACGTTTCGAGACTAGGTTAGTCTCATATTCATGCCCTGACAGTGAACAAATGAGCTTTTTAGTAAAAAACATCAAACAGATAATATATAAATAAAAGACTGAAACTCAAGATCTAAATATTAGGTATATTATTTCCATAACAGACAAGAAAAGTAAAAAAACCAATATATATACTAGCTTTTGCTTAGGGCTTCGCTCGCGTGGAATTTGGACTGTCGCATAAAGTTTCGTTACAGGTCATTTTAAATAAATTAATTAATTTTTTGGAACTATAAGTTACTCGTATATCCGAAATTTCAGTCTAACTTCGTAACTGACGGATTCCATACAATCTTTGAACCCCTATTATATTAAGGGGGGGAACCGTTGGGGATGGAATTGTCCAAATTCCGTTCTTAGTTCTCATTTAAGCTATACAAAGAACCTATCTGCGAATTTCAAGATACTAAGTTCAGCGGTTTCTGTTGTGCGTTGACCGCTGGGTGTGTTAGTCAAGCAGGTTACAGCTTTATATAAACTTCGGCTGTGGTAGTGGATAAATGTCCTTCCCCAGGCTCCATCCATATCAAATTTCATCACAAACGGATCAGCACAGGAGTGAAACATACATTGACACTGATTAAAAAACGGGAGGGACAGACTTTCGACAGACTTTCGTTTACTGTTGTTCGGATCATTAAAGGATAAGTATGTAATGTTATTGAATCTATAGAAAAGGATTACTTAATATAACGGTTTCACTTGTCGTACGGGAGCAACGAGAAATTAAAACTGAAAGGATTAGAATAATGTACATATGTAGGTAATTTATCGATGTGCTGTAATTTAACGGTATAACCTACATTACTGTAAAGTTTCATCCAAATCCGATCAGTAGTTTTTGCGTAAAGAAGTAACAACCATATATCCATCCTCACAAACTTTCGCATTTTAATATTAGTAGCGAAAATATGTAGATTTTGCTAGTAAGAACACTCGGCCCGGGTTTACCCGATCCAGCATTTCACCACAGAGCGTGACGGACCAGCCTAACTTACTACCTACTAAAAAATGTGTGTTCGGTGCGCCAAAAGAAGTTTTCACTTGAAAAAAAAAATGACTGCAAAATAGAATATGCTAGTTAAAGGCCAATAAATCACCCGTCAGTGGCCTACAATACTTATAGGTACGCCTTGGAGAAGCGGCTGCAAGGAATTGTCCAGGAAATACTAGAAGAAGAACTGATAGAAGAGGAACGATAAAGGTGTTAGGCAGGGAGGTGAGCTCACTTCTATTCACAATATTCATAAAATTTGTAATATGCGAACATCCCAAACAGTCATCGGTAAATAGATCCCATTTGTCACACGAAGGAGAAATTTAAATTTTTTATAGAGCTAATGCTTGTGCACGAATGTGGCTTTATCAGAGCTTGAGTTGCTTAGTAACAAAGATATTTCCGGTTATCTCTTTTTTTTTATTTACTTTTTTACATACCGTATGTCATCATTGACATGACACTTTTCCAAGCTTACTGACTGATTGATTACAAAACGTGTATTCTTGTAATGAAGGCAGAAACAATAAATTTTAAAATAAACTGGCTTAGTAATACTTTCGTCAGTGGAGGTCGATACTGCCTTGATTGATGGAGATATACATTTATTTCTTACTTATTATGCATACATTTCACTTTTTGAAAGTAATGTAACAAGTTTCCAATCTGTACATAAACATGTTGGCCAATTTATAAGACCACCATTAAAAGTCTAAATTCACCGCACATTCATTATTGGGCCTTTTATGTTTAACGTAACATGATGAATTTATCAGGAGCAGAAGTTTATGTAAGTAGATCTATTATTTGGCCTGAACCGGTCTCCTTGACATTTCTATAGAAAATTAAACTACATAGGGACAGTGGGTCTTTAAAAATGTCAGCTAACAAGTGGCCTTGTTAGTGTTTCAGAGATTCACAAGCAAAATTGATAGAAAATAATATGCATTGAAAACGGTTATGGAAAATTTCGATGGACTGGACCAAGGATTCTTCCAAACTGGAAGGCATTACTGAAATATGAAAACATTTCATATAAATAGCTTAATTCTCCTTGACCTTATTGGTTTTAATATAAACTTGGATAGCACACACTGACACATGGTCAACATTTGGCAATTATCTATATATATATATATATATATATATATATATATATATATATATATATATATATATATATATATATATAAAATAGTTCGCCCTGAATGACTGACTGACGGATAAACGCACAGCCTAAACCGCTGATCGTAGAGACCTGAAACATAGAGGGTGTGTTCTTTGTATGACGTAGGCATCCGATAAGAAAGGATTTTCCGAAATTCTACCCCTAAGGGTGAAAAATGAGGGCAAATTTTTTATGCTTGCTCACGTGTTTCTTACTCGCAAAATCTAAATATTTTCGCTGAACAAAACAAATCATAAGATCGGGTAAACTCGGGACCGCCGAGTGTTCTAACTCGCAAAATCTACATATTTTCGCTACTAATATTAAAATGGGAAAGTTTGTGAGGATGGATGTATGGTTGTTACTCCTTCACGCAAAAACTACTGACCGGCTTTGGTTGAAACTTTACAGTGATGTAAGTTATACCGCTAAATTAATACACATCGATAAATTACCTACTTAGTCTAATCCTTTCAGTATTAATTTCTCGCTGCTGCCATACGACAAGTACCGATATACTAAGTAATCCTTTCAATAAATTCAATAACATTACATACTTATCCTTTACTGAAACGAACAACAGTAAACTTCTGTCCGTCCCTGTTATAAATTTCTGTTATACATCAGTGTCAATGTATGTTTCACGGCTGTGCTGATGTAATTTGATATGGATAATCTCAAGCCTGGGGAAGGACTTAGGCTACTTTTTATCAACTCACCAAACACGCAAAGTTTATACAAAACTGTAACCTGATTGACTAACACACCCAGCGGTCAAAGCACAGCGGAAACAACTGAACTTAGCATCTTGAAATTCGCAGATAGGATCTTTGTACAGCTTAAATGGCACTAAGAAAGGAATTCGGACAATTCCATCTCCAAGGGTTTCTCCCTTATTATATTAGGGGTTCAAAGATTGTATGAAATCCATCAGTATTTAAGTTAGACATCTGATATTCCGGATGTACGAGTAACTTATAGTTAAAAAAACATAAGTTATTTATTTTAAAATGATCTGTCACGAAACTTTAAGTGGCAGACCAAATTCCACGCGAGCGAAGCCGTGGGCAAAAGTTGTGTACAATGAACTAAATAAAAAAAAAAAAAAAACAAGCGCGCACACAAAACTTTTAAATACCAACTTTTTTATTATCAAAAACGTTTATGATGAAAGTAATTATCAATAGCCATCTCACATTTTTTTAGCCAAATTTTAACATCATAGGATAAAAAGTTAATTTTTATTATTACTATAATTTTAACCATATCCATAATAATTCTTTTCAACACTTAATTACATATTAATATATTGCCTCATCATTTCTTTAATGCAATTTATCGTATGGCATAGCTTAATATTTATTTAATGTCATAAGGCTTATAACATTAAACAAACTTATAGGACCTTAACGTGTATATAGTATAAATAATGCTCACTGTTGAGAAGATTGAAGAACCGACGGATTGTAACATATTTCCTATCTCCAGAACTCTTTTTTTACCGAGGCTTTTTAGGACAATTGGTGGTGGTGGTAACCCTAGACGTACTCGGGGGAAAAAAAGAAGAGAGTTGCCTTGTCTTGGGAGCCTATTTCATTCGATTGTTGACAAAGAAATTATCAAAATACATGAGTTAATATTTAATCCTTTGATGGAAAATTATGAAGGTATCATTATTGAGCTAAGGTATCATTATAAAAGAAATAAATATCACTAAACAGTAAGAATAAAGTAATTTTATTTTTATCCTTAAAATATATTGAATTTCATCAAAATTCATAGTTCGATTAAGATTTTAAATCATTGATTGTTTCTTTTTGAATTAATTGGAAATGTTTGTTTGTTCATTTAACGTCACTTTATGCTGCTATGGCTAATCGGACGATGCTACAGTGGGAGCTCTAAATTTTGCCTATCGAATGTTAAATTAGGATAGGGGTTTTTAACGAGTAGCTGACATCGTACAGGCTCGGGACCCCCGTTTAACGTCCCTTCCGAAGGACGGCGTAACTAAGGATTTTTTACTCCCTTTAAAAAATACTAGGGCCACCTGCCGGGCTGCGAACCCGCGATCTTGGTTTTAGTAGATAATAGTCCATAATTGGAAATGATAATTATATTATCATAACATAATAAATAAGCGAATGAAGTTTTCATTTATAAAATAGAAAATAGAAATATAATTAGTAAAGGATAGCGACCTGCTAAAGAAAATGGGGACTAAAATCTTGGAAAGAATAGAGAAGTATATTCCCTATAAGGCGCAGTTAAGCTGTCCGACTATGACAACACGACATCTAAACTAGTTGTGTCACCGTCATAGAATGGATAAGGGTAGAACCGTCAAAGGGTCAGAGAGCTGGAGGGAGGCCATGAAGCAGATGGAAGGACAGTGCTTCAGAGAACCTCCGAAATCTTAACGTGTATCCTATATACAGAGAAAACAGTCAATAAACAAATCAAAAAGATACCCATTTTGGGAGAGAGTTTAAATAATTTAAATCTTCTGTTTGTTGAGGTTTCACAATTGAGTAATTTAAGAGGATTGGATAATCAGCCCAATGCCCCCGAGTAAGGTGGAGGAGCTGTCTCCACAAGCGCACAGACAAACTCCCACGTCCGGGCGGCTTTCTAGTAGGCCAGCGGCTAGGTACAAAAATAGGGTTTAACGTCACAATAAACTGATGAGAGCTTCATTTTTGATATGTTGTACGGACATCCAGTCTCCCTGAGGTTTTTCTATCTGTTTTTCGGTTGCAAACTTGTGTTTACACGACTCAGGCCGCTGGCCTATGTTTGGCTATTTGGAAAAAATTACCAAGGGATGTAACTTAGAATCTATTAGACCTACAGGCCTCGGTCTATGCTTAAACACAAAATTTACCACAGCTTCATTCCCCATGACTTTCATCGTAGGATCACTCCTTCGGCCGGTGTTTCTCACGACAAAAACGCACCGATTAGGAGATAAAGTCCAAAAACTGGATTAACTCCGAAAATTTCAAGATTTTTCGGTCACCAAAAATTTTCCCATCCGTTTTTTTTTGTTGCAAACTTGGATTTACACTACTCAGACATGCCCTTACAACATATCAAAAATGCAGCTCTCTTCAATTTATTGCGACCTTCTAACACTTGGCCGTTGGCCTATAGGGGAGATGGAATTCCGCAGGATTGGGGCCATGGTATAATATTGCATAAGAAAGGCGCAATGTATGTATATGAATGTATAAATTACAGAGGAATTTAATCTGTGCTCTGTGCGTTGGTTTGACGTGCGTATAAGATTCTGTAAAACAAACGGTTTGAGAAAATGGTACTTGGAAATTGTCAGACTGGGTTGAGAAGAAGCCGCTCAACCACCGATTAGATCTTTACCTAACGGATGATCTTAGAACGAATCATTGAGTATAAGCCGATCACGCACCACTTTTTCAATTAAGTCAGCATATGATGGCATCAACAGAGAAGAATTGTATAAAGCCTTGGAAGTATATAAAGTCTCGGAAAAAACTAACGCGAATGGTGAAGATGACTATGAAAAACACAAAGTATCCAGTCCAACTTAACACTGTCTCTATTGTCTCCCAAAGTTGATCAATTGTGAGACCCTTTAAGTCCAAGAGCTTGAATTTATTTTTCAGCTCAATTTGGAATTTGTCTTTTAGCTCAGGATTTTTCAGGTTGTGCACTTCAAGCCTTCTCCTTTCCTGATCAGGGAATGGTCCGAATCACAATCTGCTCCACGACAGTTTCTTATCGTTTTAGAAGTAAATGAAGATAAAACAAAATACATGATATTAATCGTAAAGTCCACCATAACAACAGTATCTGTGTGGATGCAAATAATTTCCGAAACTAGAAAGCTTCAAATAACTTGGCTCCACAATGACCACAATGAATGACCATATAACTGAGACCAGCATATAACAAGCCCAAATAGAGCATTTTTCTCTGTTTTAAGAGTAATAAAATCCCGACAAATTTCTTGAAATTTAATCATAACGGTATACAATGCTGTAAAGCCGGTTCTGATATATATCTGTGACACCTGGGCTCTCACTGGCACCCTATTATTATTATTAGTTCAGCACAAGAACACGTTGACGCGTCCAGGCCTCCTCAATCAGCATCCGCCAGTAGTCTGCTCTGTTGAGTGCATCTGCCATCCAGTTGTAGACTCCCAGGTTCCTTGCATCTTCAGCCACACAGTCAATCCAACGCAATCGCGGTCCTTTGCCCATGTATGACCTCCGTCAGCAAACGCATAGGGATTACCTCCTTGTTCATCTTGGCCTCACGTCCAGCCCTTCTTAATCTGGATCGTTTGATAACACTAACAACGTTAAGCTCGCCAACGAGATCATATGTATCCTCATTTTTCCTTCGCCTCCATCTTCCATCAACAAAGATCGGTCCAAATATTTTTGGAGGATCCTGCGTTCGAAGACAAGTAAATTTCGGTATACATCTTTTGCCAATTTCCATGTTTACGTAAGCACTGGGCGAAGGACCAATAAGGAATAGCTCTCGGAAACTGGTCATTTGATATCTCGTGATATGAAGGCGAGAAGTCAAGATCGGTGGAGCATGTAGCTCGAAGTAATCCTTCAGGAAGCCTCAACATAACTATGAATGCCACAATAGTTGGCGAATAAAATGAATGTATAAATTACAGAACATGGATAAACAGGAGCAACAAAGATGATGCAGAATTTCATAGAGTAAACTGGAAATACGAGGTGGAGAAGGCTGGGTAATGGAGGCAAAATATCTTTTTAGGAGACAAATTGAGTCTATTCCATTTTAAATTCAATAATTTTCTATAGCAATAAATTAATATCAATCCGCTACCCGGAATGTTGTTTAATTAACTATCCCTTTGTTTATTTTCATTAGTGATTATTTCGTTAATAAAATATTAGATAAAATGAAATCATATTTTGGTTATGGTATTTGTATTTTTCTTAAATTTCGTGAATGGGAAACCTATCTGATGATTTTAAGGGGTGGAGGGTGGCGCTTATGTTTATTAAAATAGCATTGAGAAGAAAAACATAATCATATAATACATGCTAATTATATATTGAAATCGAAATTGTATTTGAACTGGAAAAAGATAAATTTGGAATACAAAAAGTTGAATTTTATTGGGTATGATTTAAATATTACTTGGAAATGTTACATTGTTTATCAATTTGTTGATCATATTGCTATATGTGCTAGATTATTAGTTTACAGAACTTAACTAAAATAGTTTTAGTGTCAAGAGGAGTTTTACTTAAAGAATATTTGGCATAAAAGAAACTTGTTAAGAAAACCTTATCAACACAGTTGAGTAATGCTTTAATATAGAAAGGCGAAATCGGAGGAGTCGTAACAGTTTACATCGTTTCTGTAAATGTCAGCATTGCATAAAATATAGGGATAATGAAGAGAGGACATCCCTCGTCACCATTTCGCCTTTCGAGAAGATTTAGGAGCCCATCTCGCCAGGTTCCGTTACGACCAAAAGAAAAAAAAACAAGGAAAAAAGGTTATCTCTTCTGTTCTCTTTTCTAATTGGTTCAGACTGAAAACATTCAGTTATTTTTTGTTAATTTGGGAGCCATGTTACCAAAACTTCGAGACATGGCATTATTGTCTAAAATTCCGGGACTCGATTTCCATACGCAAGGGTGATTTATTATTTTTAAAATTAATTATTCTTAAAGGTACATAATCAATTGCAAAGAAGATGATAGAAGACGTGAAGCTAATGATAAAGAGTTATTAAACAAATAATTATCAAGAAAAAAAACACTGTACCACTACAACCCATGAAGGGTCTAATAAACCCTAAAACTGTATTATTTCTTGGACAACGGTTGTGCAGGGAAGCGATTTGCAATAGTTTTTTCCCTATTTTGGGTACTAATTTATAGAGGCTGAGTGACTCCCCAGGAAGATTCCAGATCACAAAGGATTCATCCCCGGCTGTTAACATATTCAATAAAATCTGCCACAGCCGGATTAGTACTCGGGACCTTCGGCACGGCAACGCAGAGCTATACCATACAGCAACTCCACTAGCTTAATAACTATTGAGAATTAATAAAAAAATAAAATAGAAACTTGTTAAATACATACCTTTTTATATTGCTTTAGCTTGCCAGCATATAAAGTGCATTGAACTCTCATGAGTTTAAATAACCAAGACTCGCAAAATGATCTATGAGTGTATATCTGTGGAATGCCTGGATCAAAAACGAAAAAATAACGTATACATGAATGTAAAATAACGTATTTACGATAGTTATATGTCAGCATTAAAATATTTCATTTTAAACATGTCGAAATTGTTCAAGGAATTATACAAAGATCTTTAGACATTGAATATATATTGTTTATAACTATTAAACAGACACCTTAATGTTTCCTATCTAATATTGTTAGGTTATGCGTAACATCCCCCTGAAGTACTTATCCGCAACGTTAACACGGTTCAAGTGAATCACCAAGAGCCTGTTAGTATTGTAAGACCATGACAAAACCTCGGTGAGGCTATGTTGCAAGAGGATCGTCAGAACCGAATTTAACGGCTCCGGGTTGGATGAGCTCTTTATTCATTGGCAAACACCTGGAGAGCTAAGTGACTCAATAGCTATTGGCAAGGGAAGGATGACTCCCTTCGTTCGTGCAGGTGCATACGTTAAATGGGACCACTTTTAAATAGTAGCAGTTGGTCAGTGACTTCAGTAAAAGGGTTTGGTATAGTTTGAGAAAACGATGGCTTGCTCAAACTATAATGAAAAAGAGCACAGTTTTGTTTTTCTATGTAATGACTAATATGATGTAACTTACTACGTTAGACCTCTAAGTCTACTTGGTCTTAGCTTGAAGGCAGAAAATACATAAGTTTAAACACTAAATAAAAACATAAGTTTGAATGACAAAGAAAACTTGTGTGATTTTTTAAATATTTTATTTGAAAAGAAAAGATATGGCCAGGACCGGGACTCTAACCCGGGGCCTTCACCTCTCCGTGGTGACGCCTTATCCATCTCGGCTATCCTGGCTTTGCTTCACGGCCAGCCATATACCCTCTTTTCAATTGATCCTACGGCTCCGTGTTCTCGCATTTTGCGATGTATACATGGTGAAGTTACGAGTATTATGAGAAGAAGTTTAAAATTCTCATTATCAAGTTTATTTTCCTGAAATAATTACCAGACCGGCACCGATAGAATGCATAAGGTATCGTCAATAACGGTAAGACTCTAGGGCATGAAAACAATAAATCCTAACCTTTGCAATAACTAATGTTGGAGTGTATCATACTGTCAAGTTGTATAAAAATATGTAAAGGAGATAGTTGGGGGGTGCAGTCAATAAGTACACAGAATAAGTGATGAACTTATATTATATTATGTGCCGACGTTTCGACCTACAGTGTAGGTCATCTTCAGGGCTAACAGAGAAACAAACAGAACAAAAAAATGTACAGTAACAATAATATGGTGACAAGTAATGTAGAAAAATAAAATAGTGGCAGATATGAAGATAGAAAAGGAGCCAGATTATAATAAAATAAAGATATAGACAGATTTAAAAAATTAATGATAATGAAAAAATTAAAATAGTGAAAGTAATGAATTAAAAAAGTGACAGATATAATAAAATTAAGATAAAGCCAAATATAACAATAGTGAAAATAATGAATTAAAATAGTGACAGATATAATAAAATTAAGATAAAGCCAAATATAACAAAATTATTGCAATAGTGACAGATATAATTATAGAAATAGTGACAGATATAATGAAATTAAGTTAAAGACAGATATGACAAATTATTGATAATGAGAAGCAAATGAAAATAATGACAGATATAATAAAGTAAGACAGATTTAATAAAATAAAGAAAATGAGCAGAGATGATAAATTATAAATAACGCATATAAAAAAAAAAAAAAAAAAAAAAAAAAAATAGAAAATAAATGTACAGAAAGGATAGTACAGTACAAAATACTAATATAAAGGAAAATCAAAAGGAGGAGTTAACAAAAGAAACCAAAATGAGGATATTTACATATACATAAAGGTTGGAATATGAAGAATAAAGAAAAACTAGTAAAATAAAGGTAAAAAATGTATGAAAAACGGACTTGATGATGTCACATGTTACAGAAAAGTATGGAACTATATGTACAATAACAGATGTGAATAATAGAAATATTATTGTACAGTAACTACAGTGTACAAAGACAGTTTTGAAAAAAAGTGGATAGGATTAATGAATTTGAAAAGTTAAAATAAGTGAAAACTCTTGTACAATAACAATAGTGTACAATGTCTGTTTGAAAAAAAGTAGATAGGATAAATGAATTTGAAAGATTAAAAATGGTGCTTAAAAATATGAACTCTTGATTACCAACAAATGATGGATGCCAAAATGATACGGGGGAAATAATAGGAAAAAAGAAAATTGGAGAAAGGATAAGGAGAAAAGTTTTAAATAAATAAAATAAAAGACGAGACATACCGATTATTTTCATCACTATTTTCATCTCATACATGTATAAAAATAGTTGGAACTTGTGATTAGGCCGGTGCCCAGGGACTGTTATCCACCATTTTGTATAACCTAAACACTGACCATTATCATACTGATAACACTTGCCATCTTATTAAAATTAATGGAAATTGAAATAAACAAAATTTAACAATTAAATACTAATTCTAGACCCCTCTAGCTACCTTCTTCTTATATAAGGTTTTGCCTACACTTTCGACGAAAAAATCTCTATTTCTATTCTTATCAAAATCCATTTGATGACCTTTTTCACACTTCTTCAATGAACTTCTCCATTGGAATTATTCGGAGCTTCTGGGAGTAATTCACAACTTCATCTTTTAAAGACGGCTATCCCGACAGCGTTATTCGGTTATTGCATTAATTAAATCTAATAAACAATAGAGACATTTTAATAGACACCTAACAAGAAAAAACACTGAAAAACTAACCATAAAACAATTTACTAACGCACATACAAATAAATCAAATGATACGAGTGATAAGAAGAGGTTAGACGAGACAAGGAGATAGTTTTCATGGGAACCAGCTGTCCCAAGTACCAAATAGTAATTATAGTTTATTCAGAAGTATGAATCAAAAAGTACATAATCATAAAACTCTATATATATACTTAAGTACTAACTAATATCTTTTTATCTAACATCTTAAGATTAAAATAAGATTTCCACCTCTACGACGAGCTTCCCTTTCAACCGTAGACATATTTACATGGTAGATATATTTCTTCAGTTAAGTTTTTAATGTCAATTCCATGTTTTTACAAGGTTTCTTTTGTAACTAGTCATTTTAAGTTATAAGGAAGTCGCTGTAAACACTGAAAGTTTAATTCAACGCCGCAGTTTGATTCAATTAACCGAAATTATAATTCAACGCTTTGTGCTTTGAGTAATGAAATAACTTAAATATTTAACCTATTTCAGTTCAGAGATTGTCAATGTTACGTAAACTACAGTGGCCTTCATTTATCGATAATAAAGTTTTCCATGAGGAAAAACATTTTATGTGTTTCTCCCCAATGAGATTTTAACTCAGTTCGACAATTACCAATACTCGAGGCAGCTATTAACAAAGATTGCTTTAAAAGTTCTAGCTCTTGGTAGTATCATTACTTTAATGTAATCAAAAGTGCATCGATGTGTAAAATTCCACCATTCCAAGATCGTTCTATTATCATTTTTCAGAATTCATATTTGCCTCTTCCTTTTTTTAAATTGTAAAAACAATGTTTAAAATTTAGAAATTGATTTTTCAGAAGAAGTAATAGGCATTATAGTACTTTAGAAAGAAAATTAAAAACTTAGGCATCATTATTGCCAACCCTTTCCTAGAAACCCCATACCGCCCAAATAATCCGACGTCAATAAACTCCCTTCCGAATTCCGAACTTCTGGAAGTATTTCCCAGATTCTTCTTTTAAATACGGCTATTCTGGCAGCGTTATTCTGTTACTTCAAAATAAACAATAATAAAAGAAAGTAAGTAAAATTGCAATACAAAATTTAATTTAATATACAATACAAAAATTTTAATTGGTAATAAACAAAAATATCAAGACAATAACACTGAAAACTATACAGAAAACAATTTAATACCGCACATACAAGTAACTTAAATGAAGTCATTGATAAGAAAAGGTTATACGAGATAAGGAAGTAGGTTTCATGGGTAGCAGCTGTCCCAAGTACCAAATAGTTTTTATAGTTTATTCAGAAGTATGAATCATTATTAAATACATAATCATGAAACTTTATCTATAGTTAAGAACGGACTAATAGCACTGTATTAACCATCTTAAGATTAAAATAAAATTAATTTTAAAACATAACCGTCAGTTTCAGTTCCTCTTATTAAAAACTAGGCATAATTTTTATCTAAACACTTTCCTGGAAACCCCATATCTCCTAAGTATTCCAACGTTATCATCATCGTTAAAAACCCGCCTTTTGTATTGTATACGAAGACCTCGGAGACAGATTTAAATGAATCATTTATCTGCGGTTTGTCTTCAGTATCCCGAGGCGGTCTGGTTTGTCCAACCTCCATGGCGAGTAAAAAGTGTTCTAAACTTCAATCAATTCATCGCGGGATCAATCTCGTAGCGTTGATTTCTTTGGGAGTTAGGACACGTCTAGACAGCTCAGCTTTTCCAAGATCTCCTCAATTCCAAAATATTGGGTTGTAACATATGAAATGTCAGTGAAGGTGTAAATTTAAATTATTAGCAACAAAATTATTAAACAATACTTTTATTAATCAAAATAGGATCCTCCACTTTCAATAAACTTCTTCCAACGGGAAACGATCATTTCTATCCCTACTCTTTAGAAATTGGGTGTCAAGGAAGAAGCGAAATCTTGGAAGGCCGACTTCAGGGCATTTTCGTTGTCAATTTTTTTATTTCTCACAAAATTATCCAGATAGAATATGGTGGATGAGGAAGTAGAGGTCCTTCCTCATCCACCATATTCTCCGGACTTTCTCCTGATTTTTACTTTTTCCGTTGTGGAGGACCCTATTTTGATTAATAAAAGTATTGTTTAATAATTTTGTTGCTAGTAATTTAAATTTACACCTTCACTGACATTTCATATGTTACAACCCAATATTTTGGAATTGAGGAGATCTTGGAAAAGTTGAGCTGTCCAGACGTGTCCTAACTCCCAAAGAAATCAACGCTACGAGATTGATCCCGCGATGAATTGATTGAAGGTAAGAACACTTTTTACTCGCCATGGAGGTTGGACAAACCAGACCGCCTCGGGATACTAAAGACAAACCGCAGATAAATGATTCATTTAAATCTGTCTCCGAGGTCTTCGTATACAACACAAAAGGCAGGTTTTTAACGATGATGATAACGTTGGAATACTTAGGAGATATGGGGTTTCCAGGAAAGTGTTTAGATAAAAATTATGCCTAGTTTTTAATAAGAGGAACTGAAACTGACGGTTATGTTTTAAAATTAATTTTATTTTAATCTTAAGATGGTTAATACAGTGCTATTAGTCCGTTCTTAACTATAGATAAAGTTTCATGATTATGTATTTAATAATGATTCATACTTCTGAATAAACTATAAAAACTATTTGGTACTTGGGACAGCTGCTACCCATGAAACCTACTTCCTTATCTCGTATAACCTTTTCTTATCAATGACTTCATTTAAGTTACTTGTATGTGCGGTATTAAATTGTTTTCTGTATAGTTTTCAGTGTTATTGTCTTGATATTTTTGTTTATTGCCAATTGAAATTTTTGTATTGTATATTAAATTAAATTTTGTATTGCAATTTTACTTAACTCCTCTTATTATTGTTTATTTTAAACTAACAGAATAAAGCTGCCAGAATCCGCGAAATACTTCCAGAAGTTCGGAATTCGGAAGGGAGTTTATTGATCGTATCCAACCTCCACGGCGAGTAAAAAGTGTTCTTAACTTCAATCAATTCATCGCGGGATCAATCTCGTAGCGTTGATTTCTTTGGGAGTTAGGACACGTCTGGACAGCTCAGCTTTTCCAAGATCTCCTCAATTCACGAGGGTTTAGGAAGGGCCCGCTTCGACCAACTCTTTCAACTTTTCGTTGTCCAACTTAGTCTTCGGCCTACAACGTAATTGGTTGGTAAGGTCATAATCCCCAGTCCGAAATTTTTCAAACCAACGGAAGATTGTTCTTTCGCTCACTGTATCTTCACCGTAAACAATCTTAATGTTTCTGAACGCCTCCGTGACGCTATGGCCATGTTTAAATTCGTAGAGAAAAAAAATACGAATTTTCGCGGAAGACATAATTTTATTCTTATTTATTTTTAAAACGTTGCTTCACTTTCAAAAAGAAAAGTAAGACTGATTATGAAAAAGGATTAAATGTTCGTTCAAAGGGTATACATAACATAAATGTTTGTATACAAATAATGTAATGGGTTGTAACATATGAAATGTCAGTGAAGGTGTAAATTTAAATTATTAGCAACAAAATTATTAAACAATACTTTTATTAATCAAAATAGGATCCTCCACTTTCAATAAACTTCTCCCAACGGGAAACGATCATTTCCATCCCCACTCTTTAGAAATTGAGTGTCAAGGAAGAAGCGAAGTCTTGGAAGGCCGACTTCAGGGCATTTTCGTTGTCAATTTTTTTATTTCTCACAAAATTATCCGAACAACGGAAAAATTAAAAATCAGGAGAAAGTCCGGAGAATATGGTGGATGAGGAAGGACCTCTATATTCAGCTCCTGAAAAAAAAAAAAAACGGGTGAGCAGCTGGGCCTCGGTTAATTCATGTGGTACCCATATTTCCAGCTTTTTCTCTTATCAAGCTCCTTAAGGTGCCTGGAAACAGTCATGGAACTTGCTCCAAGTTGTGAAACTAATTCACGAGGGTTTAGGAAGGGCCCGCTTCGACCAGCTCTTTCAACTTTTCGTTGTCCAACTTAGTCTTCGGCCTACAACGTAATTTGTTGGTAAGGTCATAATCCCCAGTCCGAAATTTTTCAAACCAACGGAAGATTGTTCTTTCGCTCACTGTATCTTCACCGTAAACAATCTTAATGTTTCTGAACGCCTCCGTGACGCTATGGCCATGTTTAAATTCGTAGAGAAAAAAAATACGAATTTTCGCGGAAGACATAATTTTATTCTTATTTATTTTTAAAACGTTGCTTCACTTTCAAAAGGAAAAGTAAGACTGATTATGAAAAAGGATTAAATGTTCGTTCAAAGGGTATACATAACATAAATGTTTGTATACAAATAATGTAATCCCTAATGAAAAGAAAACTGTAAATAAACGAAACTGACATTTCATCCGTTACGACCCAGTAGATGCGGGCTCTAAATGGATCATTCGTAAATAATGGCTTATATTGTTTAGTCTACAAAACAAACAAGGATCCTAACTATAAAATAAATCAAAGCAATGAGCTTGAACCAACTACGAATTGGTGGAAGGGGAGTGCCCTTTTTACTAGCCCTAGAGGTTCAACCACGAGAGGACCGCCACGGGATACTGAAGACAAAATGCAGATTCATGATTCGCTTCAACACGAGTAGTTTTAGGAGGCCTACTTACACCACGTAATACTCAAATGTTAAATGACGACGAGAATGATGGAATCTTTGTGGATGTCAATGGAGTCAATAAACTTTAGGGTGTTATTGACCATAGGAATATTTGGGCAATATGTTACGGAAAACCTTTGGGAGGCTCCGTATATCACACAATAGTCAAAGTGGGGGAAAGACGACGAGAACGTTGGAATAACTTTAGGGAGTTTGTTGACCGTGAAAATATTTGGACGATATGGGGTTTTCAGGAAAGGGTTAGGTCAATAATAATGCCTATGTTTTGAAAGTGATGGGGGTGATCCTTTAGGATTAAAGTGGGGAAGGCGTGGACGGATCTAATAAGGGAATTGGAACCTATAACAACGGTCTGGATTTTCATTGTCTTTAATCCCAGTTTGTTCAATTTTGGCCAGGAAATGGATCCCATTTAAGTCTCCCTTAGTAGCTCATCTATATGAAAGGATAAATATATTTGGAAGTCGTCAGCATCTGGATTGTAACGAATTAGGCGTAGGCAGAGAGGAGGGGGTGCTGGATAAGTGGCATAAATCATTTCCCGAAATTTAAGAAGAAAAAAACAATTATTTTCATACTCATCAACATTTTATTAAAATAACAAGCAACGAAATACAAATCAATATGATCCAAGTTATCTCATTGAAAAGTAGAATCTAATTTGATTTGTAAATGAGAGTAAACATAGGAACATACCAAGAAGAAAAGTGTTTGGAAAAAATGGCGGTTCATTATTATTCTGATAAGTCATCCAATCGATACCTTTCAATTAATGGACCAATAATTATTTAAATGAATTTTCATAAATAATTGATCTTCCTTCTCTGCTGATGGAGCTCTCAGTGAAGATCGAAAAGAGCATTGCTGTAGAAAGCGGCCTATTTGATGTAGGATTTTCCCCGATGGGGCTGAGGCTGGAGCAGGGTCAGTGGTCGGTAATTGTGCTGCACCTTGGCGAGTCCATGTTAGTATGGAAACTGGGCAAATGGAGGGACCGGCAAAGAAATTGCTAGCGGATTATAAAAACAGGAGCAGTTGTCAATAGGTGCAGTCCTTAGAAGAGGGGGGAGGGAAAAAGAAGACTCGCACTGATAATAATTGCTTCGACTCCTCTTCCTGTCTCTGTCGGATTTGATTGGTATCGCTCTGCTTCGAGCTCACGCTACGATTCATCAACTGGAATCTCCATTCTTCTTCGATATTCTCCATTTTCAATAGAATCATAGATCAGCTCTGTATGTTTAGTCTGTGTTTGAATATCAATGGATAATTAGAATCCTACTACGTTTCATGATTTGAAGATGGGTTTTCATAATGCATGTTCAGTTGGAATAAATAAATTGTAAATAATTTGATCGATTGTTGATAGGCAAGCCATGATGATTGATCTGTATTTTCACTTATTTTGGTATTTTATAAAAAAATTCAACATCGATTATTCGACGATTATTTATCATTTAAAATGAAATATTGTCCAAATTTGTAAACATATAACGGTAGGTAATAAAAGCTTTCTGCAACGTTAGAAGGACAGAGGGTATCATGTAAAGCTCTAATTTAAAAACCATTATAAACTAGCGATCCAATAATAAAACATAAATTTTACGTTCCAGCTGACTATTATACAAAAGAATAATAGAAAAATAGCTTAAACTATATCAGACCATCACATACAACCCCATGTCATCTCCATGTCCAGAGTCACCTGCAAATAAACCGGATACGATATCGAAAGACCTAGTAAGAGTTTATCACCTAATCATCAAACAACAAAGAAAACAGATTATTTGATTTGTGAGAGTATGAAGAAGCGTTAATATGACTTTAAAGGAGCTAGGTTCCAGTTAATAAGTCTATTTTATGCTAAAAACTTTAATTTAAATAGAGTTATAATCCAGTTATAGGTCCAGGTCGATATCAGTTTGAGAATGGCTAATATAGAACACAAAAAGCACCAGGTCTTCACAATACACCGCAAGCAACACGACAGAAAACGACAGCTGGGGACAGGTTACGGATGGTTTCGCAACTGTAATATAAATAAATAAAAACTGTACAATAATGAACCAAAAAAAAATATATTATTTAATGAACGGGCAGGTTATAAATATTGAATGAAATAAAATCAATTAAGTGGTTGAGGCAGTGACGAATCTCTTTTACACAAACCTCTATGATCACCCAGTTGTTTGTAACCTTCACTATCGTCTAACTTATCACCGCAATCCCTTCACATGGCTATTGTTTTGATTTTTTCATTTTGACAAATAATAAAAAGTAAGCTAGAACATAATAATTTGGAATTCGAGAAATGGTGGTAATGTTCATAATTAGGATATTCCCTTTAAGATGGGGACGTTACCATTAATTTAGATTGCTGGTTCTGTAATAAAGAAATCTTTAGTGGATTCTTTGAAAATTATGTGAAATTTATAGAACATTAACCATAACATTTTTATGAATCTAATTGGCAATTTAATAAGATGAGAAATAAAACTATATTACATTATTTGAGGTGGGGGTCTGCATTGTTCATTAGTGTTTTCTTAAACTGGCCTTCTTCTCTTGCTTCCAAATCTTCAGTCTGGATCAGCTTCAGTTACTCTTGTATATTCATAACCAAACTGATCTATATAATTTGTACATTGAGTCCATTTCATGGCTAGCCAACAACTATAACTATCTTTTTATATCATATGTGTGTTCCTGACTACACAAGAAAACTTGAACCAATGCATAACCTTCTACGAAATAATACAGAATTTCGATGGACAGATGAATGTGATTAAATTTTTACAGAACTAAAAGAATACTTATGTCATAGCCCCATCTTATAAATTTTTGATTAAAAAAAAATGACGTTTCTTTTTACAGATGCTAGTTCTCTTGGGGTTGGAGCAGTTTTAAAACAGATTCAGGATAATGGCGAATTACACTCAGTTGCATACTTCTCCAAAAAGTTCACACCAGCTGAGGCAAAGAAAAAAGCAATATATCTGGAATGCTTAGCTATAAAAGAAGCAATACGTTATTGGAAGCATTGGTTAATTGGACATAAGTTTGTAGTAATTTCTGATCACAAACCGCTTGAAAATTTAAAAATCAAAGAAAGAACTGATGAGGAGATGGGAGACTTAGTTTACTATTTATCACAGTACGATTTCACTTTAAGATACTCCCCAGGTAAGTCAAATTAAGAAGCAGATGCTCTATCCAGAAACCCAATGCTAGAAAGTTTTGAAAACTGTGAAGAAATACTTCAAATTGTCAATTTAGTTACTACTCAGGAACTGAAGCGTGAGCAAGAAGACAACCAGAATGAACTCACTTTAGACAGAAAGCTGTATAAAAAGGGCGATTTTATTTTTAAGAAGATAAGAGGCAGAGAACGTTTATTTGTCTCGAAAGAGTTTGGTTTACTATTAATAAATAAAATTCACATTTATTATGGACACATTGAATCAGGTCATATGGCAGCCAAGATAAGACCTTTCTATTATTTCAAAAATATGGACAAACTCATTACAGAATTTTGTAACCAGTGTGAAACTTGTAGAAAGAACAAATCTAGAAGAGCTAGAGAAATTGGCCTATTGTCTCAATTAGGTCAAGTAAAGGAACCGTTTGAGATTATGTCTTTGGATACGATTGGTGGTTTTGCAGGAAATCGATCACCTAAACGTTTTCTTCATCTTTTGGTAGAACACTTCACGCGGTTTCATATACTTACTCTTCTAGAGGTCAAACATCCAATAATCTTATTCAATTTTTACGTTCTATTTTTGAAAAAAATGAGGTAAAAGTTCTACTATTCTCATCTCAGCCCTGAGGAAGTCATCAGCATGGTTGACGAAACGTTGGCGAGAAATTTATCTACACGGTCTAAATCAGAAGAAATAAACAAAGTCTTCTGTAATGCCTTAATTGTTTAAGCAATAATAATGAGTAATGTTGGTTTAACACTACGTTAAGCTCCTGTTTTCTGATCTGAGTGGTACGGTTGGCAGCTCCCATTTTTCGTCCATTGTTTACATTCAAACAAAGGATTAAGAGATAGGGGATTATCGCGAAAGCCTGTTTTTGTCTACTTTTTATTTATTATTGTCTATAAATCATAAAGATAATTTATAAGTCAGCTATTTTAATGATTAAAAGCTTTAAAGATATTTAACCTGTATTTGGGTGATGTTAGGTTTGTCCAGTCATAATGAAACCCTGATTTGTGAATTGTTGGCTGATCATATATCTACTGCTGTTAATGAGACTCAAAGCTTTATTTTACAATTGTAGATAAACATGCCGATATTTAAGAAAATAACCATTAAATAAATAATAAAAAACGGGTAAACCAGAAACTTGCATTAAAGTTAAAAGAAGTTTTGTATCGTCATGTGCCCAAAGGGTGAAGACAGTGTTTTATTTTTGTCCCTTTTCAGTTGGGTTTAGCTTTCTTCTTTTCAAGACTTTTTCTCACTTTCTTTAGCATAATTAAATTATAATCAACAATGGTGGTTCTTAGTTGCACGTGGTCTAAGGGCCCTTTCCGCTGCTCTCAAAGTAGTATAACATTTCTTGATCGGTCATTGGTGATTCTCCTTTTCGGAAACTCACCAATGGAAACTCTCGAGATCTTATGACTCGACCTTTCACATGAAAATTGGGAGAGTAAATTACCATAAATGAATGGGGTAAAACGTAAACAGAGGATCTTGCTGGGGGGAGTTACGTACGATGTAAACATTATGACGGTCATTTTAGGAAAAGGAGAATCATCAATGACGGATCGAGAAATGTACTGCTTCGATATCTTTTGAGAGAAGCAGAAAGAGCCCGAAGACCACGCGCAACTAAGACCCACAATTGTTGATTATAGTTTAATTATGCTAAAGAAAGTGGGACAAAGTCTTGAAAAGCAATTAACTAAACCCAACGGAAAGGTTAAATAAAATATAACTACACATGTTGGCGAACTCTATAATTGGCGTGATTGCTTCGCCTTCGTGGAAATTTTTGGGAGGAGACTATGTTCTGCATTCTAGTGGATACTTAACGGAGAAGAGAATATACTACACTGTGGACATAGAACAGAAGCATAAGGAAAGGTAGGTAAAGGTAAAAATTGATGAGGTTGGAGAATTTGAATAAAATGTTAATATTGTGAAGATTTTGTCAAGGGAAATCGGCAAGTGAAGAGATTAAGGAATTGTATATTTCAGATAATAATTTAAGCTTCCAAAATCCATTGTTTACTTTTAAACAAAACACCAATTACAAATCAATTTAATTTAACTGACATAACAATTGCTGTAATCACAGATATTAGCTAAGCCATTCTTATAAGAAAACACGGTGAGAGATTTTCGGGAAGGCTGGTTAAACACTGCATTAAGCTCCCATTTTCTGGTCTGAGTGGTGCGGTTGGTGGCTCCCATTTTCCGTCCATTGTTTACATTCAACCAAAGCATTAAGAGATAGAGGATTATTGCGAAATATGTTTTTGTTTACTTTTCATTGACAGAATCATGATTAATTATCATTGTCTCTAAATCATAAAGATTAAGATTAACATATCAATGTAAGTGTTAAGTTTATATATTTCACCCAGGCTTCGTCCTACTTAGATTCAACAATCTTACACACAATCCACCCCTTTATCTGTAGGTACAGTTAAACAGTATGTTATGTAAACATTGAAAACGCTACAAAGCATGTAATTTTGGGATATGTGAATTTTGGAGTCTCCTATAGTCCTATATATTTCAGCCACAAAATACGATTCGTTGTAGTTTTTTTACGTATGATCAGTAAGAAATTTTACATTATGGATTGTGCCGTCATAAAATACAACAACAACAAACTGCACCCCTACAACACATCGAGAGTCTTGGTTTCAGTACCCGGTAGAGACCGTACTGTTTTTTAGACAAAGGTTGTGCCGGGAGGTGACCTCCTAGGTCACGCTGAACCACCAGATTTCCCCCCTTATTTTGGGAACCCACATTATAGATGCTAGGTGAGCCCCAAGGGAGTACTAGGCATATCCATAGATCCATCCATCTCCAGCCAATAAGAGATTTAATTAAAGTCTGCTAGCGAGGGGGATTTGAACCAAGAATCTTAGACACGGCAACTCAGCGCTCTATTACTGAGCGCTACCACTCTGCTACCCATGCTCATGAAAGTGGTCTCATTTAACTAAAAAGAAAAGAAACAATGCCTTATAAACAATGCTTGACTTATTTTTTAAACAATAAGAGTTTCATTTAAATAAATAATAATTAAATATTGTACAAATCAATCTTTTTAATTGGTATAACAATTGCTTTAATCACATTTATAAGCGATTAGCCATTCTTAAAAGAAAAAACGGTGAGAGATGTTCGGTTAAACACGGCGTTAAGCTCCGGTCTGAATGGTAAGGTTGGCAGCTCCCGTTTTCCGGTCTGAGTGGTACGGTTGGCAGCAGCCATTTTCCGGTCTGGGTAGTACGGTTGGCAGCTCTGCCTTCCAGGAAGGTACAGAGACTGGCTGCACCCCCCACCATCGGCTGTGTCCGACCAATCAGCGCACTTCAGTCAATAGGGGTAGTGGAGGGTATGTTGGGGCCCTTCCTAGACCTAACATCAATGAATTTTTTTTCTCAATATTATCTACATTACCCTTGAATTCACAGCAAAGAATAATACTGAATATAACATATTTATTTTGTATCAAATCTTGTATATCCGGAGAAAATGGATAAAATTAAATATTGTTTCAGCGGTGACTTGTTAAAAAAAAGCACATTAATCCCTATTTGTCTATACATAAATTTAAACAGTATTAATTCTGACCGCAAGGGCACATGGTTTATACTGAAACTCACAGTTAAGGTTTTCAATAATTTACAATGAAAAACAGTTTTAATAAGTAATCCCTCCAATTATTAATCTTACAGAATAAATTAATAAATATGTACCCTGACACATAAATTTGTCGTTACTCGATTACTCCCAGGCTGATCGTAAAACCAAGGCTATACTTGTCAACAGCAGGGAAGTAAGGAAGAACATCACTCTAATCGTTGGGAATTATGACATCCAGTCCATTTCAACCATCTATTAGATATCTGGTCTGCAGACTGACGCTAGGCTTTGGTTTGATGAGCTTCTGCAAATAATTGTACAGCAAAGCGGCACAAGTGTGAATACAATACAATAAAAGAGATTGGATCGGGACAAATGTCAGGGATGGAGAGTCACAGAAGGCTTTTCGCTAGTGTATCCATTTCTACGCTAGTGTATGCAGTAGTAATGTGGAATGAAACCATTTTGCTAATGATAGTCAGGTAGAATGCTGGAGTGCTGTTATTAAACTATTCAACACTCTTCGGGAAACAGCTAAGAACACAAGAACGATAGAGGAAATTTGGGTATAACAACCTACTGCGACCAAGACACGGGTTCGCAGCCCGGCAGATGGCCCTATAATTTTTTAAAAGGGAGTAAACAATTCTTGGTTATGCCGCCCTTCGGAAGGAGCATAAAACGGGGGTCACGAGCCAGTACGATGTCAGGTTAAAATTCCCGATCCTAATGAAACCTCGATAGGCAAAATGTACGGCTTCCACTGTAGTATCGTTTGATTAGCCATAGCTGTGACATTCAATAAACAAACAAACGAGAGAAGAAAGGCCAGACAATGCCTCAATAAGGAATCCTCAGAAAGAGTAGGTGAATGGCTATTCCGCAAACACGAAAATATGCGTGACAGCAATTCTGGGAGAGTGGTGAAGACGAATAAGAAGGGTTTTTTTTTTAATGAGAAGGAATCTTAATCTTGTGGATTCATAGTCACACGAAGAACGACTTTTACCCTAACTTTAAAAAAACATATTTTCTTTCACAAATTTACACGTGTCCGACTATTATTCCTATATTACTTTTCCAAATTCCCCCTATTTTTGTTATTTTTTTCAATAATATTAATTATTTATCAATACTATACTATCCATCAATCAATCATCACTATACTATCAACATCGTCTGTCTTTTTGGTATGGATGCAAAAAGACTTTGTTAATAGCACATTAAAATAGCAATATATTTGTGTCCTTCTGATTAAATAGTTTAAGCATTTTAATCATAATTATTGTTAATATTGGATTCAGGTTACACCTTATTAGACCAATTGAAGACTACTTATGAATATATTTATAAGATTTTAGAGTTTAAATTCGTTTGAGTACATAGACCAGAATGAATACGTATTTAGTGATGCACATTTGTTATTAAAAAGATTGATCTAGAAAAGAAAATATAGAAAAAGCTAAAACCAAGGGGTCCAATTCCCACACTTGTTTGAATATTACTTTATAAATAAAATACTTAGGCATAGAAAGGATTATACAGAACGTGCCCAGATATCCCTGATTGTAGTGAATTTCCTAGAAGTAGATCTAACGTCGAGCTCCCCACCCGAAACGAAACCATAAAACTAAATAACATCTGATCGAAAACGTACCTTTTGATATAATTTTTTAATTTTCTGAGAAGCTCTAGTATTCAAGTATCGTCTATTTATACTTTTAATGAAAAGAGAAATCAGATTGAATAAATAATTTTAATCCATTTTTTTTTTTAACTTTTTGTCACCAGTTGTACATTAAAAAAATTAAATAGTCGATATAGTAATAATAGTGGATAGTTTTACGAAATGTCATGTCATTATTACATTGCCCCAAAAGTTTACTCGTTGTATTTTAGTGAAAATTTTTTTTTAATTACTTTAACCATTTGTTTTTATTTAATTAAAATCATTTAAAAAATAATAAAATAAATAATACTTACTTAAAAAATATTGACTGATTGAAAAATATATATATTTTTTTTATTTAATCGTGTGATATAGTGGTGCTGAAAAATTGAATCAAGCTAGCCATTTTTGATTGGACATTGTTTGTTGGACTTGGCGTGGGTAAGCTTATTAATTAGTATTGTGGTAATGTTAGATTTATTTATTTGTATTTTTTTACAGATTAAAAACAAAAATTATTATTTAACCCTAGGTGGGGCCTTTTTAGCAAAGTTTTATGTAAGTACTGACTCAGTATTATTATTATTCGATGCTTGCAAGCATGGCATTGTTTACTTTATTTACAGCTTGAATTAAGGGATGATTTATGACGGAGAGGTAAGTCTTATTTTCTTATGAATTTTTACGTAACAACTCAAAGCTTTTGTACGTTTATTGTTTTTGATAAAAATATTGACTGATTGAAAAATATATATATTTTTTTTATTTAATCGTGTGATATAGTGGTGCTGAAAAATTGAATCAAGCTAGCCATTTTTGATTGGGCATTGTTTGTTGGACTTGGCGTGGGTAAGCTTATTAATTAGTATTGTGGTAATGTTAGATTTATTTATTTGTATTTTTTTACAGATTAAAACCAAAAATTATTATTTAACCCTAGGTGGGGCCATTTTAGCAAAGTTTTATGTAAGTACTGACTCAGTATTATTATTATTCGATGCTTGCAAGCATGGCATTGTTTACTTTATTTACAGCTTGAATTAAGGGATGATTTATGATGGAGAGGTAAGTCTTATTTTCTTATGAATTTTTACGTAACAACTCAAAGCTTTTGTACGTTTATTGTTTTTGATAAAAATAAATATAATTATTTATATAACTACATGGCACTTGAAAAAAAAAATTAATAACAAGCACATGCTTCCCCAGTGTAACAGATTTAATTTTCAAGTTCATAATTTTCTGCAATTCAGTCAATTTCATTTCAACTGACATAGGAATTGTCGGTCATTTCAATAAATTAGAAGTGAAAGCCCTGTAAGGGTTGATTATTTTTTCAAAATAGTTATTTTTATTGGTGTGCGATTAAAAAAAAACCCAATTATTGTCTCTAGTTATGTATACATTTGTGAATATAGATTTTTAAAACATAAAAACTAATATTTTCCTTAATTCACATGTTATTAAAGTCAATAAAAATTTAATTTATATAAAAATGTATGATTATATATTCATCAGACATTCATACACTAGTGTTGGTGTAGTATTTAATAATTTATGTTTCTCTGAATTAATCGACAAGAATTGCAAGCTTTGAATTGCATATTTATGATTAATAATAATACCTAGTATTGTTTATTCATTCATTTTAGTCAATTGATTGAAATAAGTTATGAGTTTAATATTTTTGTAGTTAAGGATTGATAAACTATACATCAAATTTAATATAGCGCTAGCTGAAATGTCAGTAAATAGCCTTTTTTTTTTTTTTACAAGAATACAATGAATCCAAATTAAACATCCAACAATAGAATTTATTAAATGGTTTCACCGAATAGTATATTATAAAGTACGTTTCATCGAAAAATATAAATATGATATAGTATAAAAGTATATTAAATCATATAATATATTCAATGTTTAACATGGCAGTTCAAAAAACTTTTACTATGGTATATTTAAATGTAGCAGTGTCAGCCTTCTAGTTATATTATCATTAATATTAATCGTTACAGTACACTTTAACTTACAAAGCAAAATAATATAACGAAGAAATATAATAATACTTTATTTACTGACTTAAGAGAGTTTATTTGTGGTTATATTATATTATACTACATGTTGAGGGTATTATTTCTCATGGTAATAAATCAATGTAGTCAAAAAGTGACTGTGCTCTTGAGTTGATCTTATTTTGAACTATTAGTCTTATGTAATTATTAGAGATATTAAATATTAATACAGCCTTAATTGAATTTTCAGGTGCAGTTTTGATAAAAGAGTTCGCATAGATAAACTGTTGGATGTACATGTACTGAATGTTTAGAAGACGTGGTGAAGAAACATATATATATTTTTTTTGTTCATATTGAATGGATCAGCATTAATTTAAGGTATGTTATAACATAATTTTATTCCTGCTAGATACCTTATAATTCTATATAGTATCATGTATACATAAATGCTTGTTTTGTTAAAGAAAAAATTAATTCAAAACATAATTGCTTTGCTCCCTTCTATGTAATTAACTATATTTTAATTTTTTCTGTTGTTCTTAATTTGTTTTCCTTTGGTTTTGGAAGCCTTGCCTCTAGCTACCACTATAAAAATTCTAATAGGGAGTTTCTTGGGATACAGACAGGCCGAGTGTCCATAAAATGTCAATCACCTTTTCCTGATACATGTGATGATAACCTCCTGATTTTCTTGTAGTTTTGTATAACTCACCTCTTAATTTCACTTTGTACATTGTGTCTCTCATAGTTGTATGAGCTAATCCAAGGGTCTTCCTATCCAAACTAAATTCTCAAAGAGGGGAAAAAAATGTTATCATTGTCTACAGAGTTATAGACCTTCTGAAAATCCAAAAGGACTATCACCCAGGAATGTCCACCTCGGCTATTATATTTGAAGATTGTCTTAGAATTTGTATCTGTTGATCCAGAAGCTGGTCTAGAATTGACCTAATTGTGCTTCTAACTGAGTAGTGACTCCTTTTAGCAATTCCTGTGAGACGAAAACGTGAAAAGAACTGCTGGATACTCTTTTAGTATTTTACTTAACTTTTTTTTGTCTATTCGACAATCTGTTCTTCTAGTCACATTCCTTAGCTAATTTATGAATTTACAGGCTCCAGGAATTTACTATTACACGATACCAGCAGTTTTGTTTTTCCTTGGTATATTTTATTTACACTTATGAAAAACACAATATTATGTTCTCAGCTGAATTAATCTTAAGCCTTTTTGCTTCTCATTCTCTTATTATTGACTTTGCCAGGGCTTAGCTCTGCTTGTATAAACCCAAAAATCCTCATGAAGTTCGTACTTGTCATAAATTTTAAAATACAATATATAGAAATTAGTAAATTCTCTGATGGTTAAACATTTGGATATTGTCCTTATGGATCCATTGTACACTTGCAATTTTTATGCGGAGTCAGTAATGTTTGCTTTTTCACAATAAGTTACTAACTCAACAGCCTCTTAACCCATGCCTGTTTTTCTTGTTTACTACGCAAAACTATAGTAATGGAAACATTATAATCACTTTCACTATGATCCTGTATTAGTTGTTTTAGCTCAGACATTGGAACTGTTTAGTTGAGTACTGGTCACATCAAGATAGGTCTATGAATCCATCAAGACCCTTTTGAATCTCCTTTCATTGTCTAAACATGGTATTTTATCTCCACAGTATCCTTTAAAAATCTGACAACTGGTACTACTATTTGCCAGTAAAAACTTGTATAATACTTAATCAGTAGACAATATTTCATTGGTTTGTTCTTATACCAATCCATTGACTCTCAACAAATAAGGTGAGTGTTTTCGTAACCCAGTTTGTTTAGTTTTTTCTCTGTCAATCAAAAAACATGTAGTCTTGCATTGTAACATAGTATAAGAGTATAGGTCCATTTCGACTAACAAATGCAGGTTGTTCTTTGGTAGGTTTTGGTTGCAGTATGTTAATATCGCTGCAGTGAGTTTTGTATGTGTTTCACCTCTGAGAATAATTTATGTTACACTAATTAATGAAACTTTACATCCCAAAATTTATTATTATTAAAAATTAATAAAGTACCAAATGCATTTATTAGTGCATTCATTAACATTCCTTTCAATCTTATGGTGGATGTGGACTGTTTTTATTGGTATTTTATGGGATTTTATTAGCACTGTTAATAAAGCATCATCTTAATCTATCCTCACTAACCGCCCATGCAGTGTGAGGAGAAATTCTGCACAGCCTTAACTGTTAATAAATATATCTCTATTTCTTATAACTATAAGATGTTCTCATTGTTTATTTTTCTGTCTTCCTTTATTGCTATTAAAATTAAGATTTATAATCATTTAGAAATTTGTTTTCCTTAATCGTAGCTGGGCAGTATGGAATTGTGTTTGTATTTCATGTTGTGGTATGGACTTTAGTAGGTACTTTAGGACTTTAGCTGCTTTAGAATAACTTCATATCCCATTATAACAAAAAAATAGTGTTTTTGTGATACCATTGAAAATTGTCTTCATAAATTGTAAGAAATAATTACTACAAAATAATTCAATCTAATATAAGTTTTTTTTTTTTTACAGAATCAATAGTTGCAAAATCTCAATGAATAATCTGCCAGTAGGACCAGTTAATCAATTTATCTATCATCCACCAGAAAAAACAACTGTATGGATATAATAATTTATTCAAGGCAGCTAACTGTGAGTTAAAGTAATTGGTTGTATTGTACATATAGCAGATTTACTTATTGTAATATTATTATAGTTGTAAATATCAATAAATTAAATTTTAAAAAAATTAAAAAGTAATTATAACATATTTATAATAAAAATCTCATTGCATGCTATAATCGAGATAGTTTGGAATTCAAATTTACAAATTCTAATTTTTTACACTCAAAGATAAATTGATAAAATTTGAATAATTGAATATAATTGGGTTTCTTGAGCAAAATTCTCAACAAGTTAATCTCAAATATTAATAAATAATCAACTTGAATATTACAGTTTTTAACTTATTTAGTAATATTAGATATTTTTTTTAAACACAGAAACCTGAAACTTCAACTATTATTAACTTATAAACTGAGCCTATTATAAACTTTGGTCAAATGTCAAATGGTAGATCAATTTTTCTAACATGGTTGATGAAGTGTGGAATTTGGATTTACAATAAATGAAATAAAATATTGACCTTCAGAATGATTCAGTCTTTAGTCTTAAAGAATAAATAAATATATTTTGGCTCATCAAACTCATTTGGAATTATTAAGCATGAACAGTATGACAGCTGCATGGAGAAATTTATCTTTTTAACAACTGTTTTCAAGAAATATTCAATATTTAAATAATGTTGTGTGAAGTTTAGAATTCGGATTTACAAAAAAAAAATTAGTATTTTATTTATAAATTGATTATTTATAATATTAATATAATTATATTATACACTATCTTAAAGTTGAAAAGTTTGTATGTAAGAACACTAATCTAACTACTCGTCCGATTTGAAAATTATTTTTATGCTGAATTGCCTGTTTGTCAATGAAGTATTTAGGCTACATAATCATCCTTAATCAAAATTTGGAACGATACTGGAAGATTATGGGTGAATGTTTGAAGATAGAAATGGATTTTCGATACGGAATACGGTAATACGAAAAATATAGGGGGAGCAATAATATGGGCTCTGTTCTACTGATCTGGAGGTCCCGGGTTCAAAACGGCTGTGACAGATAAATTAGGTTTCTGTATTCCCAAGCTTTGTTTCTTTGTTGAATGTACTTGATTTGCTATACATCCAGTAAATAATACAACAAAAGATACATTAGAAACGTATTTGTTAACAACGAGAAATAATGCAATAATGATGAAATAATGAAAACACGGCTATAATATTTTAAACAAGAAATTTAATATATTTTAATTTGTAATGGCAAAAAATTTGAACTGGAATAAGAAATCGAGTTATGTAGTAGGAATTGAAACTAACTTCCAAACTATTAAATCCCCCTTCTTTTGTTGAAGTTATTCTTTTTTGGGATTATTTTACGTGAATAAGGATTTGCGATATATTCACAGATATAAGAGACACAACAAATACAGTCCGCGTGTGATGCCAGCATACACAGACATTTCTACTCAGGTAGAAAATATAAATTACAAAGCATCCTCAATAAATTAAAGGTTGAGCAAGTACTTCCTCGAGGTGGGGTCGGTTGTTGCACAAGGGTGAAGACCCCAAAAGAATTTGCATAACAAAGCTGACCACTGTCCAGTAACCCTTCCCACGGAGCCAGCTCCTTTTTCACTTACCCATAATGGAGGGATAATTTTTTAAGAGGACAAAACAGCGGATCGCCTAGCAGATAGGAAATATCATCTAGCTAACGTTTTTAACGGATCACATATATGTATAACAGGATAGAAAACACTCCACAATAAGTTCATAAAAGAACAAAAATCTGCACTACATACGTCTCCCTCCCGCTTCATATAGTACTCTCTTCACTTCCTACTAGAGTATTGCCTAATGCGATTCAACTGTAAGACACTTGATTTAACCATTAAACAATGTTATTGCGGTTCGATTATGTTCATATTCAAATTGTACGTCGATTTGAATTTAATTGGCAGCAATCGAGATCCAATACTTAAACTTTGATTTGGTTTAAGAACAACATGAAAAATGGAATTCGTTTTTACTGTATAAAAAATAATAATAACCTTTTATTGCTAACGGATTTATTTCAGTAAGTAGGGAACCTCAAGATCAATACACATTTAAAAATTTAGTATCTAATTCCTTTATTCGGGAGCCCTTGACTCTTCATGAGTTGTAGCGCCATCGGAGAAAAAGAATTCCTTTATTTGTCAATTTCCTTGTTGCTAGATGAATATTTCCTTTAATTTATGTTACGAACATGAATAATTTTGAAACTGTTATTGTCATTTATTTCTATTATTTGCAGCATATTTTGCATTGAACGATAGCACGGTGGAATGTGAGATCCTTCAATAATATACAATATCAATAAATTATGAACTTTTAATATGCTTTTATTATTATTTATGCTAGATTTTAATTATTCTAGCTTAACCCAAGACTAATATATTGCTTGGTAAATGTTGCTTGTGTTTTTTATTGTATTTTGATTTCGAGGTGTAATAATATGGATATAATCATTCTATTTTCTATTATACTATAATCTTAGGTGCACTTAAATGACATTCTAATATAACTACAGTTCTATTTGTTTCACACACACATATATATTATTTTTTTTATAGACCCTAGAACACAAGCCATTTTTGTAGCAACGCCCTGTTGTTTTTTCGAATTCATTAGCTTTTTAATCTTGTTTAGATATATTTTCATGTTTCATTTAATGTGGGGGTAAGCAAGAGGCCGAGACATTATAAGATAAGTGGGGGTGACTACAGGTGCAACACTATGGGAAGGGTACAGATGTCCAGTCCCACGGGTCAGCCAAAGCACATTTCATTTGCATAAGCCCTTCTTAATTGTGAGGGTGCTTAAATCAGAATGACAAAAAATAAACAAAAACAAAAAACTATAAAACGTTATCTAATCCTGGCAATTGCATCGATTTAGTTGGTACTAATTAGTTTTTCGTCTAATTGAGTTATAAATGATTTTCTTACGAAAAGAAAGCTGTTTGTAGAAAACGGTTCTACAAAACGTTTCTACAAAACGTTTCATTATAATACATCGATGAAATGCACAACTCTGTGGTTGACCTATGAAGCCATAGTGTTTTAATTATTTTACACGTAAATCGCGAGTATTCAGTAAAAGGGGGCTAAACAAGCCAGAGCCACGAGAATCAAAAGTTATTTGCCCCGGACTATAATGCAAAAACAAAAATTCTCACACAAAGTGCTAGTATGCTCATTCAATATAAAAACATGACATTAGCTAAATTTAAAGTAGTATTCACCATTGTTTCTTTTACATAGAAGTTGCCATTTCCTTTCTTTTACCAGATACACAGCTACTTTTCACTTTATTCATGTAATATGCCGAATTCTCAGTTTTAAAACGTACGGCAAACTAATATTTAAATGCTTAATTTCACAAAATATGCAGTTAATCTAAATGTCTCTAATGTAATTTTTTTAGTAGTACACACTACACATATTTTCTTTTTTATTAACTAATTATTATGTTAATGTTTTAAAGAATTAATTAGATGTAATATATACGATTTCAGTAAAAACAAAAAACTTTACATTATTATTTTTTAAAATAATGTATTAAAAATCCTGTACCACTAGAACCCATCAGGATTCGCGGTTTTAATACTCAGTAAAAGATGTATTCGTTCTAGATCAATGGCTGAGTAATGAAAGGATTTGGCCACGATCACCTACAACCATGACGTTGAATTTTATATCAAAATGATTTTCCCAATTGAAGGACCTCTTTTATAGAGGCTAGATGAACCCCAGAAGGTTCTTCCAACCCCATTGGGTCAATCCACGTTTGTTAGCAAAATAAATAATTCACTGTTCCAGCTAAACTCGGAACCGGGTCCGGGAGGTAGTAGAACATTGTCTTGCTCACCGAATCAGAGCTGCCCCAACGAATTCCGAAATGCATTACCTTAAAAACCTTAAAAATTCTTAATCTTAACAATGTGTTTACATATATATAAGTGAATAACATCAAAAGTAGAAAACTTGAGACTTTCAATAACAATACTAAAAATAATTATATATGTTTTAGATAAAATAGGTCATTAACGTGGCGATAAGTTATTTTTTCACCTGTCAATTATTAACTTTTTTAAAAATAAAAATAGCATATGATAGAGTTTAAAAAGATGGGGAAATGTGATTTAAACAATACAAGTCAACATTTTTTTTTATTGATACATTTTCGCAAAAAAATAAGTAAAATACAAACATGAAATTTGGCGTTTTTAAAACCATTTGATAAAAAGGATCGCAATTTTCGTGAAAACTTCTTTCAAGGTTTAACTTATGGATTTTTTCAGTACCTACTACAAAAATTGTATACAAAAAAAATTTATAATCTTTCCTGAAAAATCAGGTATTTTTAAAAGCTTTATTTAGTAATTATATGTGGGTCCAATTAATTACCTAAGCACCATATCAGAACATCAGGCTTTTCCATATTTCAATCCCTGGTTGTTAAGACTCCTTCTAGAGAGACTCTTTGAGAAAAATTGTTCTTTTGAATGTTTTGTCCCTTTTATTTACATTTTCTATGTTTCTGGGAGTAGTTATTATTTTTTTGTTTTTTGCATCAATTTGTTATTTTTGTAGATAGGCACTAATAAAAGTTGTAATTTAAGCTCAAAAGCAAGTTCCTACAACTCCTAACGAGGTAATAAAATAAAATTTTATTACCACCCTGTAACTGATTAGGACATAGTCTGAATATTCCTTTTTCCGATATTTATTGACTTGGAGCAAATTATACAATTTATGGAAAATATTTTTTTATTAAATACACCAGGGTAATTAAACAGTTTAGTCATAACTAATGAAAACACAATGTTATGTTAAAAATAATTTTTATAAAAAAAAAACAATATCTTCAATAATTCATTTTTATTTTATTGTTAGACATATGATTTCCATAATAAAAAATTAAATATTAGAAATATTTTAATTATTCCTATAGACAATATGGTAATTCTTGACATACAATTCATTTGTTTCTTCCCAGTAAGGCTTCACAATTCCAAAGGATACAAGGTATTCCTGCTAGTATGCAGGGTAGTAATAATACTACTGATAGTAATTATCTCATTACAAAAAAAGAAGTAGGAACTATATTGATTTATAAATATTTTTATTTTGAAGAGAAAAGATTTGTCCAGGGCCGGGATTCGAACCCGGGTCGTCTGCATCTCCGGTGCAGTGCTCTAAACCACTGAGCCACCAGGGGTCGTATCCAAGTCAGACAAATCCTTTCTCTTTATGGATCCCATATCCCCGTGTTCTCGCAATTTGCGATGTAAACAAGGGGCAGAATGTACATTGAACATTACTTTAATTAGGATCCTGTTGACTAACCTCATTATATTATTTATGATTTATTTCTCTTTTTTCCTTTTTCTCTTCAAAATAAAAATATTTAAAAATTATAATAATTATAAAAAACTAAAATAAAATAAATTATAAGTAATAAAATGAGGTAAGTCAACAAGATCCTAATTAAAGTAATGTTCAATGAACATTCTTCCCCTTGTATACAAATCAAATTGCGAGAATAGAGGATATTGGATTGGTGAAAACAAGGATTTGTCTGACTGAGGTTCGTGGCAGGATAGCTCAAGAGGCAGAGCATTGCAACGGAAATTTGACCCGGGTTCGAATCCCGGTCCTGGACAAATCTTTTCTCTTCAAAATAAAAATATTTAAAAATTATAATAATTATAAAAAAAGTAAAATAAAATAAATTATATTGATTTTGTATGACATCATATGGCTGACCAAGAATTGTATCTTATAGCAAAATGTAATTTTGAAAACATGTATTAGTCATATTTATTAATTATTATATTGTTTGCCATAGCTAATAAGCATTTATTAATTAATTATAATATTTGATATCTTAATTAATGTTTTGATACGAGTTTGTTCAGTTTTCTTAAATATTTCTGCCTTTTTCAAAGAAGGATATTTTATTTACAGGTTTTTTTTGTCTGAAATACATCTATTTTTCCTTTTTCATGAAACGTATCTACTCTTCTCCAAATCACATGTTGTATTTCAAATTGTGTTTTTAAAATTAGTAGTGTCACCTCTCAGATTTCTTCCACCCAAACCAGTATCAAATCATTTCATCAGATCATAGTTCTCATTTTATTATATTTAAGTTTTATTCCCAAGCCTCCTCTTCCTGCATTGATTACAGGACGTGTAAAATGGAACAACTTCTGTTATGATTTGTAGAAGAAACTGGACTTAGAAATTTCACTTAAGACAAAACAAGACATTGATATTTGAATATGTAAAGGAGATAGTTGGGGGGTGCAGTCAATAAGAACACCGAATAAGTGAAGTACTTATATTATGTGCTGACGTTTCGACCTACAGTGTAGGTCATCTTCAGATTTTTGAATCAGATATTTGAATATATTGATTTGATTGGTAAAATCATAGAAAAGCTCATCCTGAAACGATTGTACCCCATCCTGGATGAAAACCATATCATCCCAGATCACCAGTTTGGATTCCGAGCATTCCACTTCACTATCCATCACGTGGTGGATGTTGTTTCCTCTGCGTTGGAATGTGGATTATATTGTTCGACAGTCTTCCTCGATATTGAACAGGCTTTTGACCGACCCGGTCTGGGTTCGCTTTACAAACTCCGTAGATTCCTACCTCCTACATACTTTCTTATTATTTAATTCTATCCCACCAACAGGTTATTTAAAGTAAACCATAATCATATTTATTAATCTCTCTTTTTTCAATCAGCTGTTGTTCCTCAAGGGAATATCCTTGGCCCAATCCTGTACACAGTTTATACAGTTAATATCTTAACCCCTCTTAACACTATCCTTCCCATGTATGCTGATGACACATATCTATTATCAGTCAACACTAATCCAGATATAGCCTAATCCTCTGAGGCGTCTGAAAAGAAGATGGCCTCGTGACCTTCTAAATTGAATTATTTATTCGAGTACTACCAGGGGGTAGCTTCTCTACTTGCCTTCATCTCATGCCATTACATATCTTTCATTCAATTGGCTTGATGTATTATTATTACACAGTAGTAAATTTCAATAAATAAATTTTTTTAAAAATTAGTTGACCTTAACCTATTACTTAAAAAATAAAATAAAATTAAAAGAAATTGATAATAGGTTAATTAAATTTATTTGAAGTATGAATTTAGCATAAAAGTACAAAAAGTTTTATTAGTGTAGTGCATGATCTGGGTTTTGCTAGTAAATATGCTGCCCCATCGTAAGAGAAAAGGCCAAAGGGGGAAAATTCCTGGTACCCGATTAGAATTTTTTCAATCAATCAATACAGTACAAAAAATGGTAAACATATTCACCAAATAAAAAATAATTCATAGCTGATTTTATTTTGGGTTTTGTGCAATGGTAAATACTTCACATATTCTTGTAAGACGCTAAACTCTTCTAAAAGTCGAATTTGAAATTAAAAGTTTAATTTTTTTCCATACTGTCTCCAAGAGTCAAATTATTTTTCACTTATTTCTGATTTATTAAAATTTGATAAAGCAATAATCTTAGCATTTAAAAAAAAAAGAAGAAAAGAAATGTGAAAATCATGTTTTTATAAAAACTGCTAAGAAAAATATCTCTATCTTTATTATCATTTTTAATAGTGTGATTAATAACTTATAAAAATTCATACTAAAAATATAGTTTTCATAGACCCATAAATAAATATCTAGTAAAAATAAAAACTCACCCTCCAGTGTTGGTGTCATGTTTGGCTCCATTCACGTACCTAAAAAAAAAAAAAGAAAAAATGTTAATAAATATTTATTTTATCAATTTTCTTCTATAAACCAATAATATACCTACTCTGTATTAAGCACATACATACAGTATGCAATTTAAATGGGTGAATTTTTACATAATATTGAAATTGCCTTATTTGTTTTATTGGTTCTATGAGGAAGAATTTTGAGAGATGTTAAATTTCAAACTAAGTTTTATTTTTTAAAAGTTACTTAAAATATTTCTTACTACATTTTTGATGTTTCAGTTTTGATCAGACCATTAAAATTTATTAAATGCTATGAGATGATGAGGTTTATTTTGAATGTTATTTTTTCATATTTATCCATTACCATTACCTATAACAGTTGTAAGTCATTATTTAATAAAACATCTAATTTAAAATTGTAAATCCCTTAACAATAACAGATCTGTACGAAATTGAATAAATATATATCTGGCCAAAGGGCTACATTATTAGAATAATGCAATACTTAAATAATAACACAAAAAAAAATATCAGGTTTCTAAGGCTAAAAGGTTTCTTCTGATAGATAAGCAAAAACAATATCATAAAAATCAAAATTAAGTTAAGAGAAAACAAAATAAATAAAAGCTAACAAACCTACGTCATAAGTTTGGTTTAGTATAAACATTACAGTTGATTAGATCACTCAATTCACTATAGAATTTTATCTGGCCTAAGAGCTACATTATTAGAATAATAAAATATTTATATAATAACATGAAAATAAATACTGAGTAACTCAGTTCACCTAGCGGCCTCACTCACTACGCCCTGAAGATGATCTGAGTAGGTTGAAACGTCGGCACAAATATAAGTCCTGACTTATTTGGTGTTTTCTTGACTGCACCCCCCAACTATCTCCATTCTCCATTATAAAAAAAGTTGTTTATGCTTGTTTCTTTAATCTTAGTGTTTTTAGAGGTCTCCTAAATTAGCTAGTTTCTCATCAACTCCTTATTTCTAATGAAATTAAGCTCCCTGAGGTAATACACAGAGTTTTTTTAGACATAACTGAACTATTTCAGTTTGCTGTAATATGCTAAGGCAGGGGTCGGCAACCTGTTTCTACTGTGGGTCAAAATAATCATAAGTGTGAGTATTAAAGTGATGTTTGGGTAAAAACAACCTTTTAATAAATAATAAGTTATGTATAATCAAAAGAATAAATAAAAACATTTAATTAAAATAATTTAATAAAATCATATTTTAGTTAAATGAACATTATTTTAAAACTTTTTCATTTGTATCAATGGTAATGTTTTATAATTTATATTTTAAATTACATTTTATTTTCGCAACTAAATTAGGTCACTTTAAATTATGAAATCGGCCTCTAGAAAAACAGCAAACATCTGGACCAATATCTCAGGGTGTTTCTAACTCAATTTATCTTTTTTTAAGTGAACTTTTTTAAGTGAATTTTGGTATTTCCTATTTATAAGGTTGATGTGTATGCTCCCTTTACCCTGTGTAATTTGTAGTCCCGAATCAACCGATAGCAAACCTTCTATCATATAGATGGTCTAACTCTTCATGTTTGCCATCTCTCCATAGAAGAACATATGTTACTGCTCTTATACAATATAACTATACATTTTGAAACAGAAATGTCAATAAATATACTATTAAATTTAGAGTTTAATTAATTTCCTTATATGGAGTATATGAATTTTTATTTTTGAAAATATCATGATTTCTATTATTTTTTTAATAAGCTTTTACTTTTGTATAGTTAAGAAAAATAAACTCAATTGAAGCTTTTTGCATAATGGGCTATACTCCTATTTGCAGTAGAAACAAATTAGCTCGATGAAACTACAACCCAGAGACCTCCCAAAAGAGCAAACAACTCACCAAATATTTATTTCTAAAGAACTTAGGCTCATTAAGGTAATACATGGAATTTCTTTAAAAATATAATTGATTTGTTTAAGTTTGCTGTATTATGTTAGGGTATTTCTACCTTAATTTTTCTATTCTACGTAAAGCATTTCTCAAATCTAATTTTCTGATTTATAAGGTTGATGGTTTTCGCTCGCTCATTTTACCATGTGTAATTTGTAGTCCCGAATCAACCGATAGCAAACCTTCTATCATATAGATGGTCTGACTCTTCATGTTTGCCATCTCTCCATACAAGAACATATGTTACTGCTCTTATACAATATAACTATACATTTTGAAACAGAAATGTCAATAAATATATTATTAAATTTACAGATTAATTAATGTCCTATATATGGAGTATATGTATTTTAATTTTTGAAAACATCCTGATTTTTAATATGCTTTTTCTTTTGTATAGTTAAGAAAAATAAACTCAATTGATTTGTTTAAGTTTGCTGTCATATGTTAGGGTATTTCTACCTCAAATTGTTATTTCTAGTTAATGCACTTCCTGATTACAGTATTTCTGATTTATAAGGTTGATTTTTAAGGATCGCTCATTTTACCTGGTGTAATTTGCAGTAAAATATCAACCGATAGCAAACCTTCTATCATTTAGATGGTCAAACTTTTCATGTTTGGCATCTCTCCATAGAAGAACATACGTAAATAACTGTTCGTTTATAACATAACTATTCATTAACAAACAGAAATGTCAATACATATACATATACATATAGAATAGAAAATAACTTTATTCTGGGACCAGGTCCCTTACCAATAACAGCAGTATACAAAATTTAATAGATATATATCTGGCCTAAGGGCTAAATTATTAGAATATTAAAATATTAATATAATAACACGAAAATAAATTTATACTAAAAGGTTTCTTCAGGTAGATAAGGGGAAAAAATATTATAAAAATCAAAATTAAGTAGAGAGAGCAAAAAAAAAAAAGCTAACAAACCTACGTTTTAAGTTCGGTTTAGAATAAACAACAAGGTTGATCAGTTCACTCAATTCACTATGTGTGAATTGTAGTAGCAAATCAACCAATAGTAAATCTTTTAAACTAAGTGATGGTTCAATTCTTTATTTTTCCATCCATCCATAAAAGAACAACAAATATTAATGAATAGCTAAAAAGATAGATAGTAGCATCTAAAATATTTGTTCTTAGTTTAGTTGAATTATAAAAAAATCGTATAGACTGGTTTCTTTAATCTTAGTATTTTTAGAGGCCTCCTAAATTTGCTAGTTTCTCACCAACTCCTTATTTCTAATGAACTTAAGCTCCCTGAGGTAATACAGAGTTTTTTAAAACATAACTGATATGTTTTAGTTTGCTGTAATATGCTAAGGCAGGGGCCGGCAACCTGTTTTTGGTGTAGTTCAAAATAAACTTAAGTGTGAGTAATAAAGAGACGCATGGGTTAGAGATAATTGTTTTTGGGTGAAAACAACCTTTTAATAAATAATAAGTTATGTATAATCAAAAGAATAACTAAAAAAATTTAATTAAAATAATTTAATAAAATCATATTTTAGTTAAATGAACATTATTTTAGAACTTTTTTATTTGTATGAATGCTTAAGTTTTATAATTTATTTTTTATATTACACTTTATTTTCGCAACTAAATTTGGTCACTTTAAATTATCAAATGGGACTCTAGAAAAACGGCAAACATCTATACCCACGTTTCAGGGTGTTTCCATCTCAATTTACTTCTTTTTATGTGAAGGTTTTCTCAATTTTGGTATTTCCTATTTATAAGGTTGATGTGTATGCTCATTTTACCATGTGTAATTTGTAGTCCCGAATCAACCGATAACAAACCTTCTATCATATAGATGGTCTGACTCTTCATGTTTGCCATCTCTCCATAGAAGAACATATGTTACTGCTCTTATACATTTTATGTCAATAAATATATTTATTTATTTATTTATACGTTTAACAAAAATATCCTGATTTTTACTTTCTGTTTAATATGATTTTTCTATTGTATAGTTAAGAAAAATAAACTGCAATTGAAGCTTCTTCCAATATAAGATATATTTGATGTTAGAAACAAATTAGCTCGAAGAAACTAGCTCCCAGAGGCGTCATAAATTGGCTAGTTACTCACCGAATCCTTATTTACACTGAACTTCTCAGGCTCATTAAGGTAATACACTAAATTTCTTTAAAAATATAATTGATTTGGTTAACTTTGCTGTCATATGTTAGGGTATTTCCATCTCAAATTGTTATTTATTGTTAATGCACTTCCTTATTCTAGTAATTCTCATTTATAAGGTTGATGTACATGCTCATTTTACCATGTGTAATTTGTAGTAGAGAATCAACCGATAGCAAACCTTCTATCATATAGATGGTCTAACTCTTCATGTTTGCCATCTCTCCATAGAAGAACATATGTTACTGCTCTTATACAATATAACTATACATTTAGAAACAGATATGTCAATAAATATACTATTCAATTTAGAGTTTAATTAATTTCCTTATATGGAATATATGAATTTTTATTTTTGAAAACATCCTGATTTTTAATATGCTTTTTCTTTTGTATAGTTAAGAAAAATAAACTCAATTGAAGCTTTTTGCATAATGGGCTATACTCCTATTTGCAGTAGAAACAAATTAGCTCGATGAAATTGCAACCCAGAGACCTCCCAAAAGAGCAAACAACTCACCAACTATTTATTTCTAATGAACTTAGGCTCATTAAGGTAATACATGGAATTTCTTTAAAAATATAATTGATTTGTTTAAGTTTGCTGTATTATGTTAGGGTATTTCTACCTTAATTTTTCTATTCTACGTAAAGCATTTCTCAAATCTAATTTTCTGATTTATAAGGTTGATGGTTTTCGTTCGCTCATTTTACCATGTGTAATTTGTAGCCCCGAATCAACTGATAGCAAACCTTCTATCATATAGATGGTCTGACTCTTCATGTTTGCCATTTCTCCATAGAAGAACATATGTTACTGCTCTTATACAATATAACTATACATTTTGAAACAGAAATGTCAATAAATATATTATTAAATTTACAGATTAATTAATTTCCTATATATGGAGTATATGTATTTTAATTTTTGAAAATATCCTGATTATTAAGGTAATACACTAAGTTTCTTTAAAAATACAATTGATTTGGTTAAGTTTGCTGTCATCTGGTAGGGTATTTCTATCTCAAATTGTTATTTCTAGTTAATGCACTTCTTGATAATAGTATTTCTCATTTATAAGGTTGATTTTTAAGGATCGCTCATTTTACCTGGTGTAATTTGCAGTAAAATATCAACCGATAGCAAACCTTCTATCATTTAGATGGTCAAACTTTTCATGTTTGGCATCTCTCCATAGAAGAACATACGTAAATAACTGTTCGTATATAACATAACTATTCATTTACAAACAGAAATGTCAATATATATATATATATATGTATTATGAATGGTTAAGTTTTATAATTTATTTTTATATTACACATTATTTTCACAACTAAATTAGGTCACTTTAAATTATCACTCTAGAAAAACAGCAAACATCTAGACCCATGTTTCAGGGTGTTTCTATCTCAATTTACTTTTTTTTATGAGAAGGCTTTCTCAATTTTGGTATTTCCTATTTATGAGGTTGATGTGTATGCTCATTTTACCATGTGTAATTAGTAGTAGAGAATCAACCGATAGAAAACCTTCTATCATATAGATGGTCTGACTCTTCATGTTTGCCATTTCTCCATAGAAGAACATATGTTACTGCTCTTATACAATATAACTATACATTTTGAAACAGAAATGTCAATAAATATATTATTAAATTTACAGATTAATTAATTTCCTATATATGGAGTATATGTATTTTAATTTTTGAAAATATCCTGATTATTAAGGTAATACACTAAGTTTCTGTAAAAATACAATTGATTTGGTTAAGTTTGCTGTCATCTGGTAGGGTATTTCTATCTCAAATTGTTATTTCTAGTTAATGCACTTCTTGATAATAGTATTTCTCATTTATAAGGTTGATTTTTAAGGATCGCTCATTTTACCTGGTGTAATTTGCAGTAAAATATCAACCGATAGCAAACCTTCTATCATTTAGATGGTCAAACTTTTCATGTTTGGCATCTCTCCATAGAAGAACATACGTAAATAACTGTTCGTATATAACAAAGCTATTCATTTACAAACAGAAATGTCAATATATATATATATATATATATATATATATATATATATATATATATATATATATATATGTATTATGAATGGTTAAGTTTTATAATTTATTTTTATATTACACATTATTTTCACAACTAAATTAGGTCACTTTAAATTATCACTCTAGAAAAACAGCAAACATCTAGACCCATGTTTCAGGGTGTTTCTATCTCAATTTACTTTTTTTTATGAGAAGGCTTTCTCAATTTTGGTATTTCCTATTTATGAGGTTGATGTGTATGCTCATTTTACCATGTGTAATTAGTAGTAGAGAATCAACCGATAGCAAACCTTCTATCATATAGATGGTCTGACTCTTCATGTTTGCCATTTCTCCATAGAAGAACATATGTTACTGCTCTTATACAATATAACTATACATTTTGAAACAGAAATGTCAATAAATATATTATTAAATTTACAGATTAATTAATTTCCTATATATGGAGTATATGTATTTTAATTTTTGAAAATATCCTGATTATTAAGGTAATACACTAAGTTTCTTTAAAAATACAATTGATTTGGTTAAGTTTGCTGTCATCTGGTAGGGTATTTCTATCTCAAATTGTTATTTCTAGTTAATGCACTTCTTGATAATAGTATTTCTCATTTATAAGGTTGATTTTTAAGGATCGCTCATTTTACCTGGTGTAATTTGCAGTAAAATATCAACCGATAGCAAACCTTCTATCATTTAGATGGTCAAACTTTTCATGTTTGGCATCTCTCCATAGAAGAACATACGTAAATAACTGTTCGTATATAACATAACTATTCATTTACAAACAGAAATGTCAATATATATATATATATATATATGTATTATGAATGGTTAAGTTTTATAATTTATTTTTATATTACACATTATTTTCACAACTAAATTAGGTCACTTTAAATTATCACTCTAGGAAAACAGCAAACATCTAGACCCATGTTTCAGGGTGTTTCTATCTCAATTTACTTTTTTTTATGAGAAGGCTTTCTCAATTTTGGTATTTCCTATTTATGAGGTTGATGTGTATGCTCATTTTACCATGTGTAATTAGTAGTAGAGAATCAACCGATAGCAAACCTTCTATCATATAGATGGTCTGACTCTTCATGTTTGCCATCTCTCCATAGGAGAACATATGTTACTGCTCTTATACAATATAACTATACATTTTGAAACAGAAATGTCAATAAATATATTATTAAATTTACAGATTAATTAATGTCCTATATATGGAGTATATGTATTTTAATTTTTGAAAACATCCTGATTTTTAATATGCTTTTTCTTTTGTATAGTTAAGAAAAATAAACTCAATTGATTTGTTTAAGTTTGCTGTCATATGTTAGGGTATTTCTACCTCAAATTGTTATTTCTAGTTAATGCACTTCCTGATTACAGTATTTCTGATTTATAAGGTTGATTTTTAAGGATCGCTCATTTTACCTGGTGTAATTTGCAGTAAAATATCAACCGATAGCAAACCTTCTATCATTTAGATGGTCAAACTTTTCATGTTTGGCATCTCTCCATAGAAGAACATACGTAAATAACTGTTCGTTTATAACATAACTATTCATTAACAAACAGAAATGTCAATACATATACATATACATATAGAATAGAAAATAACTTTATTCTGGGACCAGGTCCCTTACCAATAACAGCAGTATACAAAATTTAATAGATATATATCTGGCCTAAGGGCTAAATTATTAGAATATTAAAATATTAATATAATAACACGAAAATAAATTTATACTAAAAGGTTTCTTCAGGTAGATAAGGGGAAAAAATATTATAAAAATCAAAATTAAGTAGAGAGAGCAAAAAAAAAAAAGCTAACAAACCTACGTTTTAAGTTCGGTTTAGAATAAACAACAAGGTTGATCAGTTCACTCAATTCACTATGTGTGAATTGTAGTAGCAAATCAACCAATAGTAAATCTTTTAAACTAAGTGATGGTTCAATTCTTTATTTTTCCATCCATCCATAAAAGAACAACAAATATTAATGAATAGCTAAAAAGATAGATAGTAGCATCTAAAATATTTGTTCTTAGTTTAGTTGAATTATAAAAAAATCGTATAGACTGGTTTCTTTAATCTTAGTATTTTTAGAGGCCTCCTAAATTTGCTAGTTTCTCACCAACTCCTTATTTCTAATGAACTTAAGCTCCCTGAGGTAATACAGAGTTTTTTAAAACATAACTGATATGTTTTAGTTTGCTGTATAATGAGCATACACATCAACCTTATAAATAGGAAATACCAAAATTGAGAAAACCTTCACATAAAAAGAAGTAAATTGAGATGGAAACACCCTGAAACGTGAGTATAGATGTTTGCCGTTTTTCTAGAGTCCCATTTGATAATTTAAAGTGACCAAATTTAGTTGCGAAAATAAAGTGTAATATAAAAAATAAATTATAAAACTTAAGCATTCATACAAATGAAAAAGTTCTAAAATAATGTTCATTTAACTAAAATATGATTTTATTAAATTATTTTAATTAAATTTTTTTAGTTATTCTTTTGATTATACATCATAATAAGGTTGATGGTTTTGCTCATTTTACCATGTGTAATTTGTAGTTTAAAATCAACCGATAGCAAACCTTCTATCATTTAGATGGTCAAACTTTTCATGTTTGGCATCTCTCCATAGAAGAACATACGTAAATAACTGTTCGTATATAACATAACTATTCATTTACAAAAAGAAATGTAAATATATATATATGGATTAGGAATGGTTAAGTTTTATAATTTATTTTTTATATTACACTTTATTTTCGCATCTAAATTAGGTCACTTTAAATTATCAGATGGACCTCTAGAAAAACTGTAAACATCTAGACCCATGTTTCAGGGTGTTTCTATCTTAATTTACTTTTTTTTATGTGAAGGTTTTCTCAATTTTGGTGTTTCCTATTTATAAGGTTGATGTGTATGCTCATTTTACCATGTGTAATTTGTAGTAGAGAATCAACCGATAGCAAACCTTCTATCATATAGATGGTCTAACTCTTCATGTTTGCCATCTCTCAATAGAAGAACATATGTTACAATGTAACTATACGTTTTGGAACCGAAATGTCAATAAATATATTTATTTATTTATTCATACGTTTAACAAAAATATCCTGATTTTTACTTTTTGTTTAATATGATTTTTCTATTGTATAGTTAAGAAAAATAAACTGCAATTGAAGCTTCTTCCAATATGAAATATATTTGATGTTAGAAACAAATTAGCTCGAAGAAACTAGCTCCCAGAGGCGTCATAAATTGGGTAGTTACTCACCGAATCCTTATTCACAATGAACTTCTCAGGCTCATTAAGGTAATACACTTAATTTCTTTATTTCCTACCTTAATTTTTCTTTTCTACATAAAGCATTTCTCAAATCTAATTTTCTGATTTAATGTTTGCTGTCATATGTTAGGGTATTTCTATCTCAAATTGTTATTTCTAGTTAATGCACTTCTTGATCATAGTATTTCTCATTTATAAGGTTGATTTTTAAGGATCGCTCATTTTACCATTTGTAATTTGTAGTCTAGAATCAACCGATAGCAAACCTTCTATCATATAGATGGTCTAACTCTTTATGTTTGCCATCTCTCCATAGAAGAACATATGTTACTGCTCTTATACAATATAACTATTCATTTTTAAACACAAATGGCAATAAATATGTTATTAAATTTAGAGATTAATTAATTTCCTTATATGGAGTATATGTATTTTAATTTTTGAAAACATCCTTTTTTTTAATCTTTTTTAATATGCTTTTTCTTTTGTATAGTTAAGAAAAATAAACTCAATTTATTTGTTTAAGTTTGCTGTCATATGTTAGGGTATTCCTATCTCAAATTGTTATTTCTAGTTAATGCGCTTCCTGATTCGAATATTTCTCATTTATAAGGTTGAGTTTTAAGGATCACTCATTTTACCATTTGTAATTTGTAGTCCAGAATCAACCGATAGCAAACCTTCTATCATATAGATGGTCTAACTCTTCATGTTTGCCATCTCTCAATAGAAGAACATACGTAAATAACTGTTCGTATATAACATAACTATTCATTTACAAACTGAAATGTCAATATATATACACACAGAATGGAATAGAAAATAACTTTATTCTCGGACCAGGTCCCTTACCAATAACAGATGTATACAAAATCTAATAAATATATTTCTGGCCTAAGGGCTAAATTATCAGAATAATAAAATATTTATATCATAACACGAAAATAAATTTATACTAAAAGGTTTCATCAGTTAGATAAGGGGAAAAAATATTATAAAAATCAAAATTAAGTAGAGAGAGAAAAAAAAAGCTAATAAATATACGTTTTAAGTTCGGTTTAGAATAAACAACAAGGTTGATCAGTTCACTCAATTCACTATGTGTAAATTGTAGTAGCAAATCAACCAACAGTAAATCTTTTAAACTAAGTGATGGTTCAATTCTTTATTTTTCCATCCATCCATAAAAGAACAACAAATATTATTGAATAGCTAAAAAGATAGATAGTAGCATCTAAAATATTTGTTCATAGATTAGTTGAATTATAAAATAGTCGTATAGACTGGTTTCTTTAATCTTAGTATTTTTAGAGGCCTCCTAAATTTGCTAGTTTCTCACCAACTTCTTATTTCAAATGAACTTAAGCTCCCTGAGGTAATACACAGAGTTTTTTAAAACATAACTGATTTGTTTAATTTTGCTGTATTATGCTAGGGTAGTTCTACCTTAATTTTTCTTTTCTACATAAAGCATTTCTCAAATCTAATTTTCTGATTTATAAGGTTGATGGTTTTGCTCATTTTACCATGTGTAATTTGTAGTTTAAAATTAACCGATAGCAAACCTTCTATCATTTAGATGGTCAAACTTTTCATGTTTGGCATCTCTCCATAGAAGAACATACGTAAATAACTGTTCGTATATAATATAACTATTCATTTACAAAAAGAAATGTCAATATATATATATATATATATATATATATATATATATATATATATATATATATATGTATTATGAATGGTTAAGTTTTATAATTTATTTTTTATATTACACATTATTTTCGCAACTAAATTAGGTCACTTTAAATTATCACTCTAGAAAAACAGCAAACATCTAGACCCATGTTTCAGGGTGTTTCTATCTCAATTTACTTTTTTTTATGAGAAGGCTTTCTCAATTTTGGTATTTCCTATTTATGAGGTTGATGTGTATGCTCATTTTACCATGTGTAATTTGTAGTAGAGAATCAACCGATAGCAAACCTTCTATCATATAGATGGTCTAACTCTTTATGTTTGCCATCTCTCCATAGAAGAACATATGTTACTGCTCTTATACAGTATTTCTCATTTATAAGGTTGATTTTTAAGGATCGCTCATTTTACCATTTGTAATTTGTAGTCCAGAATCAACCGATAGCAAACCTTCTATCATATAGATGGTCTAATTCTTTATGTTTGCCATCTCTCCATAGAAGAACATATGTTACTGCTCTTAAACAATATAATTATTCATTTTTAAACACAAATGGCAATAAATATGTTATTAAATTTAGAGATTAATTAATTTCCTTTTATGGAGTATATGTATTTTTATTTTTGAAAATATCCTGATTTTTAATTTCCGTTTGATATGCTTTTTCTTTTATATAGTTAAGAAAAATGAACCGCAATTGAAGCTTCTTCCAATATGAGATATATTTGATGTTAGAAACAAATTAGCTTGAAGAAATTGCAGCCCAGAGACCTCCTAAAAGAGCAAACAACTCACCAACTGTTTATTTCTAATAAACTCAGGCTCGTTAAGGTAATACATGGAATTTCCTTAAAAATATAATTGATTTGTTTAATTTTGCTGTATTATGCTAGGGTAGTTCTACATTAATTTTTCTTTTCTACATAAAGCATTTCTCAAATCTAATTTTCTGATTTATAAGGTTGATGGTTTTCGCTCACTTTACCATGTGTAATTTGTAGTCTAGAATCAACCGATAGAAAACCTTCTATCATTTAGATGGTCTAACTCTTCATGTTAGCCATCTCCTAATAGAAGAACATATGTTACTGCTCTTATACAATATAACTATACATTTAGAAACAGAAATGTCAATAAATATATTAATTTATTTATACCTTTTACAAAAATATCCTGATTTTTAATTTTTGTTTAATATGCTTTTTCTTTTGTATAGTTAAGAAAAATAAACTGCAATTAAAGCTTCTTCCAATATAAGATATATTTGATGTTAGAAACAGATTAGCTCGAAGAAACTGCAACCCAGAGACCTCTTAAAAGAGCAAACAACTCACCAACTGTTTATTTCTATTAAACTTTTTTAGTGTATAATGCTTATGAAGGTAATACATGGAATTTCCTTAAAAATATAATTGATTTGTTTAATTTTGCTGTATTATGCTAGGGTAGTTCTACATTAATTTTTCTTTTCTACATAAAGCATTTCTCAAATCTAATTTTCTGATTTATAAGGTTGATGGTTTTGCTCATTTTACCATGTGTAATTTGTAGTTTAAAATTAACCGATAGCAAACCTTCTATCATTTAGATGGTCAAACTTTTCATGTTTGGCATCTCTCCATAGAAGAACATACGTAAATAACTGTTCGTATATAACATAACTATTCATTTACAAAAAGAAATGTCAATATATATATATATATGTATTATGAATGGTTAAGTTTTATAATTTATTTTTTATATTACACATTATTTTCGCAACTAAATTAGGTCACTTTAAATTATCACTCTAGAAAAACAGCAAACATCTAGACCCATGTTTCAGGGTGTTTCTATCTCAATTTACTTTTTTTTATGAGAAGGCTTTCTCAATTTTGGTATTTCCTATTTATGAGGTTGATGTGTATGCTCATTTTACCATGTGTAATTTGTAGTAGAGAATCAACCGATAGCAAACCTTCTATCATATAGATGGTCTAACTCTTTATGTTTGCCATCTCTCCATAGAAGAACATATGTTACTGCTCTTATACAGTATTTCTCATTTATAAGGTTGATTTTTAAGGATCGCTCATTTTACCATTTGTAATTTGTAGTCCAGAATCAACCGATAGCAAACCTTCTATCATAAAGATGGTCTAATTCTTTATGTTTGCCATCTCTCCATAGAAGAACATATGTTACTGCTCTTAAACAATATAATTATTCATTTTTAAACACAAATGGCAATAAATATGTTATTAAATTTAGAGATTAATTAATTTCCTTTTATGGAGTATATGTATTTTTATTTTTGAAAATATCCTGATTTTTAATTTCCGTTTGATATGCTTTTTCTTTTATATAGTTAAGAAAAATGAACCGCAATTGAAGCTTCTTCCAATATGAGATATATTTGATGTTAGAAACAAATTAGCTTGAAGAAATTGCAGCCCAGAGACCTCCTAAAAGAGCAAACAACTCATCAACTGTTTATTTCTAATAAACTCAGGCTCGTTAAGGTAATACATGGAATTTCCTTAAAAATATAATTGATTTGTTTAATTTTGCTGTATTATGCTAGGGTAGTTCTACATTAATTTTTCTTTTCTACATAAAGCATTTCTCAAATCTAATTTTCTGATTTATAAGGTTGATGGTTTTCGCTCACTTTACCATGTGTAATTTGTAGTCTAGAATCAACCGATAGAAAACCTTCTATCATATAGATGGTCTAACTCTTCATGTTAGCCATCTCTCAATAGAAGAACATATGTTACTGCTCTTATACAATATAACTATATATTTAGAAACAGAAATGTCAATAAATATATTAATTTATTTATACCTTTTACAAAAATATCCTGATTTTTAATTTTTGTTTAATATGCTTTTTCTTTTGTATAGTTAAGAAAAATAAACTGCAATTAAAGCTTCTTCCAATATAAGATATATTTGATGTTAGAAACAGATTAGCTCGAAGAAACTGCAACCCAGAGACCTCTTAAAAGAGCAAACAACTCACCAACTGTTTATTTCTATTAAACTTTTTTAATGTATAATGCTCAGAAGGTAATACATGGAATTTCCTTAAAAATATAATTGATTTGTTTAAGTTTGCTGCATTATGCTCGGGTAGTTCTACCTTAATTTTTCTTTTCTACATAAAGCATTTCTCAAATCTAATTTTCTGATTTATAAGGTTGATGGTTTTGCTCATTTTACCATGTGTAATTTGTAGTTTAAAATTAACCGATAGCAAACCTTCTATCATTTAGATGGTCAAACTTTTCATGTTTGGCATCTCTCCATAGAAGAACATACGTAAATAACTGTTCGTACATAACATAACTATATATATTATATATATATAGTTATGTTATATATATATATATATATATATATATATATATATATATATATATATATATATATATATGTATTATGAATGGTTAAGTTTTATAATTTATTTTTTATATTACACTTTATTTTCGCATCTAAATTAGGTCACTTTAAATTATCACTCTAGAAAAACAGCAAACTAGACCCATGCTTCAGGGTGTTTCTATCTCAATTTACTTTTTTTTTATGAGAAGGCTTTCTCAATTTTGGTATTTCCTATTTATGAGGTTGATGTGTATGCTCATTTTACCACGTGTAATTTGTAGTAGAGAATCAACCGATAGCAAACCTTCTATCATATAGATGGTCTAACTCTTCATGTTTGCCATCTCTCAATAGAAGAACATATGTTACAATGTAACTATACATTTTGGAACAGAAATGTCAATAAATATATTTATTTATTTATACGTTTAACAAAAATATGCTGATTTTTACTTTTTGTTTAATATGATTTTTCTATTGTATAGTTAAGAAAAATAAACTGCAATTGAAGCTTCTTCAAATACGAAATATATTTGATGTTAGAAACAAATTAGCTCGAAGAAACTAGCTTCAAGAGCCGTCATAAATTGGGTAGTTACTCACGGAATCCTTATTCACAATGAACTTCTCAGGCTCATTAAGGTAATACACTAAATTTATTTATTTTCTACCTTAATTTTTCTTTTCTACATAAAGCATTTCTCAAATCTAATTTTCTGATTTATAAGGTTGATGGTTTTGCTCATTTTACAATGTGTAATTTGTAGTTTAAAATCAACCGATAGCAAACCTTCTATCATATAGATGGTCTAACTCTTCATGTTTGCCATCTCTCAATAGAAGAACATATGTTACAATGTAACTATACATTTTGGAACAGAAATGTCAATAAATATATTTATTTATTTATACGTTTAACAAAAATATGCTGATTTTTACTTTTTGTTTAATATGATTTTTCTATTGTATAGTTAAGAAAAATAAACTGCAATTGAAGCTTCTTCAAATACGAAATATATTTGATGTTAGAAACAAATTAGCTCGAAGAAACTAGCTCCAAGAGCCGTCATAAATTGGGTAGTTACTCACGGAATCCTTATTCACAATGAACTTCTCAGGCTCATTAAGGTAATACACTAAATTTCTTTATTTTCTACCTTAATTTTTCTTTTCTACGTAAAGCATTTCTCAAATCTAATTTTCTGATTTATAAGGTTGATGGTTTTGCTCATTTTACAATGTGTAATTTGTAGTTTAAAATCAACCGATAGCAAACCTTCTAACATTTAGATGGTCAAACTTTTCATGTTTGGCATCTCTCCATAGAAGAACATACGTTAATAACTGTTCGTATATAACATAACTATTCATTTACAAAACGAAATGTCAATATATATACATGGATTATGAATGGTTAAGTTTTATAATTTTTTTTTTATATTACACTTTGTTTTCGCATCTAAATTAGGTCACTTTAAATTATCAAATGGGCCTCTAGAAAAATGGCAAACATCTAGACCCATGTTTCAGGGTGTTTCTATCTTAATTTACTTTTTTTTATGTGAAGCTTTTCTCAATTTTGGTATTTCCTATTTATAAGGTTGATGTGTATGCTCATTTTACCATGTGTAATTTGTAGTAGAGAATCAACCGATAGGAAACCTTCTATCATATAGATGGTCTAACTCTTCATGTTTGTCATCTCTCAATAGAAGAACATACGTAAATAACTGTTCGTATATGACATAACTATTCATGTACAAACTGAAATGTCAATATATATACACACAGAATAGAATAGAAAATAACTTTATTCTCGGACCAGGTCCCTTACCAATAACAGATGTATACAAAATCTAATAAATATATATCTGGCCTAAGGGCTAAATTATTAGAATAATAAAATATTTATATAATAACACGAAAATAAATTTATACTAAAAGGTTTCTTCAGTTAGATAAGGGGAAAAAATATTATAAAAATCAAAATTAAGTAGAGAGAAAAAAAAAAGCTAACAATACGTTTTAAGTTCGGTTTAGAATAAACAACAAGGTTGATCAGTTCACTCAATTCACTATGTGTGAATTGTAGTAGCAAATCAACCAACAGTAAATCTTTTAAACTAAGTGATGGTTTAATTCTTTATTTTTCCATCCATCCATAAAAGAACAACAAATATTATTGAATTGCTAAAAAGATGGATAATAGCATCTAAAATATTTGTTCTTAGTTTAGTTGAATTATAAAAAAGTCGTATAGACTGGTTTCTTTAATCTTAGTATTTTTAGAGGCCTCCTAAATTTGCTAGTTTCTCACCAACTCCTTATTTCTAATGAACTTAAGCTCCCTGAGGTAATACACAGAGTTTTTTAAAACATAACTGATATGTTTTAGTTTGCTGTAATATGCTAAGGCAGGGGCCGGCAACCTGTTTTTGGTGTAGTTCAAAATAAACTTAAGTGTGAGTATTAAAGAGACACATGGGTTAGAGATAATTGTGTTTGGGTGAAAACAACCTTTTAATAAATAATAAGTCACGTATAATCGAAAGAATAACTAAAAACATTTAATTAAAATAATTTAATAATATCATATTTTAGTTAAATGAACATTATTTTAAAACTTTTTCATTTGTATGAATGCTTATGTTTTATAATTTATTTTTTATATTACACATTATTTTCGCAACTAAATTAGGTCACTTTAAATTATCACTCTAGAAAAACAGCAAACATCTAGACCCATGTTTCAGGGTGTTTCTATCTTAATTTACTTTTTTTTATGTGAAGGTTTTCTCAATTTTGGTATTTCCTATTTATAAGGTTGATGTGTATGCTCATTTTACCATGTGTAATTTGTAGTAGAGAATCAACCGATAGCAAACCTTCTATCATATAGATGGTCTAACTCTTCATGTTTGCCATCTCTCAATAGAAGAACATATGTTACTGCTCTTATACAGTATTTCTCATTTATAAGGTTGATTTTTAAGGATCGCTCATTTTACCATTTGTAATTTGTAGTCCAGAATCAACCGATAGCAAACCTTCTATCATATAGATGGTCTAATTCTTTATGTTTGCCATCTCTCCATAGAAGAACATATGTTACTGCTCTTAAACAATATAATTATTCATTTTTACACACAAATGGCAATAAATATGTTATTAAATTTAGAGATTAATTAATTTCCTTTTATGGAGTATATGTATTTTTATTTTTGAAAATATCCTGATTTTTAATTTCCGTTTGATATGCTTTTTCTTTTATATAGTTAAGAAAAATGAACCACAATTGAAGCTTCTTCCAATATGAGATATATTTGATGTTAGAAACAAATTAGCTTGAAGAAATTGCAGCCCAGAGACCTCCTAAAAGAGCAAACAACTCACCAACTGTTTATTTCTAATAAACTCAGGCTCGTTAAGGTAATACATGGAATTTCCTTTAAAATATAATTGATTTGTTTAATTTTGCTGTATTATGCTAGGAGGGTTCTACATTAATTTTTCTTTTCTACATAAAGCATTTCTCAAATCTAATTTTCTGATTTATAAGGTTGATGGTTTTCGCTCACTTTACCATGTGTAATTTGTAGTCTAGAATCAACCGATAGAAAACCTTCTATCATATAGATGGTCTAACTCTTCATGTTAGCCATCTCTCAATAGAAGAACATATGTTACTGCTCTTATACAATATAACTATACATTTAGAAACAGAAATGTCAATAAATATATTAATTTATTTATACTTTTTACAAAAATATCCTGATTTTTAATTTTTGTTTAATATGCTTTTTCTTTTGTATAGTTAAGAAAAATAAACTGCAATTAAAGCTTCTTCCAATATAAGATATATTTGATGTTAGAAACAGATTAGCTCGAAGAAACTGCAACCCAGAGACCTCTTAAAAGAGCAAACAACTCACCAACTGTTTATTTCTATTAAACTTTTTTAATGTATAATGCTCATGAAGGTAATACATGGATTTTCCTTCAAAATATAATTGATTTGTTTAAGTTTGCTGCATTATGCTCGGGTAGTTCTACCTTAATTTTTCTTTTCTACATAAAGCATTTCTCAAATCTAATTTTCTGATTTATAAGGTTGATGGTTTTGCTCATTTTACCATGTGTAATTGGTAGTTTAAAATCAACCGATAGCAAACCTTCTATCATTTAGATGGTCAAACTTTTCATGTTTGGCATCTCTCCATAGAAGAACATACGTAAATAACTGTTCGTATATAACATAACTATTCATTTACAAAAAGAAATGTCAATATATATATATATATATGGATTATGAATGGTTAAGTTTTATAATTTATTTTTTATATTACACTTTATTTTCGCATCTAAATTAGGTCACTTTAAATTATCAAATGGACCTCTAGAAAAACTGCAAACATCTAGACCCATGTTTCAGGGTGTTTCTATCTTAATTTACTTTTTTTTATGTGAAGGTTTTCTCAATTTTGGTATTTCCTATTTATAAGGTAGATGTGTATGCTCATTTTACCATGTGTAATTTGTAGTAGAGAATCAACCGATAGCAAACCTTCTATCATATAGATGGTCTAACTCTTCATGTTTGCCATCTCTCAATAGAAGAACATATGTTACAATGTAACTATACGTTTTGGAACAGAAATGTCAATAAATATAATTCTTTATTTATTCATACGTTTAACAAAAATATCCTGATTTTTACTTTTTGTTTAATATGATTTTTCTATTGTATAGTTAAGAAAAATAATCTGCAATTGAAGCTTCTTCAAATACGAAATATATTTGATGTTAGAAACAAATTAGCTCGAAGAAACTAGCTCCAAGAGCCGTCATAAATTGGGTAGTTACTCACGGAATCCTTATTCACAATGAACTTCTCAGGCTCATTAAGGTAATACCCTAAGTTTCTTTAAAAATATAATTGATTTGGTTAACTTTGCTGTCATATGTTAGGGTATTTCCATCTCAAATTGTTATTTATAGTTAATGCACTTCCTTATTCTAGTAATTCTCATTTATAAGGTTGATGTACATGCTCAGTTTACCATGTGTAATTTGTAGTAGAGAATCAACCGATAGCAAACCTTCTATCATATAGATGGTCTAACTCTTCATGTTTGCCATCTCTCCATAGAAGAACATATGTTGCTGCTCTTATACAATATAACTATACATTTTGAAACAGAAATGTCAATAAATATATTATTAAATTTAGAGTTTAATTAATTTCCTTATATGGAGTATATGAATTTTTATTTTTGAAAACATCATGATTTTTATTATTTTTTTAATAAGCTTTTACTTTTGTATAGTTAAGAAAAATAAACTCAATGGAAGCTTTTTGCATAATGGGGGCTATACTCCTATTTGCAGTAGAAACAAATTAGCTCGATGAAACTGCAACCCAGAGACCTCCCAAAAGAGCAAACAACTCACCAACTATTTATTTCTAATGAACTTAGGCTCATTAAGGTAATACATGGAATTTCTTTAAAAATATAATTGATTTGTTTAAGTTTGCTGTATTATGTTAGGGTATTTCTACCTTAATTTTTCTATTCTACGTAAAGCATTTCTCAAATCTAATTTTCTGATTTATAAGGTTGATGGTTTTCGCTCGCTCATTTTACCATGTGTAATTTGTAGTCCCGAATCAACCGATAGCAAACCTTCTATCATATAGATGGTCTGACTCTTCATGTTTGCCATCTCTCCATAGAAGAACATATGTTACTGCTCTTATACAATATAACTATACATTTTGGAACAGAAATGTCAATAAATATATTATAAAATTTAGAGATTAATTCATTTCCTATATATGGAGTATATGTATTTTAATTTTTGAAAACATCCTGATTTTTAATATGCTTTTTCTTTTGTATAGTTAAGAAAAATAAACTCAATTGATTTGTTTAAGTTTGCTGTCATATGTTAGGGTATTTCCATCTCAAATTGTTATTTATAGTTAATGCACTTCCTTATTCTAGTAATTCTCATTTATAAGGTTGATGTACATGCTCAGTTTACCATGCGTAATTTGTAGTAGAGAATCAACCGATAGCAAACCTTCTATCATATAGATGGTCTAACTCTTCATGTTTGCCATCTCTCCATAGAAGAACATATGTTGCTGCTCTTATACAATATAACTATACATTTTGAAACAGAAATGTCAATAAATATATTATTAAATTTAGAGTTTAATTAATTTCCTTATATGGAGTATATGAATTTTTATTTTTGAAAACATCATGATTTTTATTATTTTTTTAATAAGCTTTTACTTTTGTATAGTTAAGAAAAATAAACTCAATGGAAGCTTTTTGCATAATGGGGGCTATACTCCTATTTGCAGTAGAAACAAATTAGCTCGATGAAACTGCAACCCAGAGACCTCCCAAAAGAGCAAACAACTCACCAACTATTTATTTCTAATGAACTTAGGCTCATTAAGGTAATACATGGAATTTCTTTAAAAATATAATTGATTTGTTTAAGTTTGCTGTATTATGTTAGGGTATTTCTACCTTAATTTTTCTATTCTACGTAAAGCATTTCTCAAATCTAATTTTCTGATTTATAAGGTTGATGGTTTTCGCTCGCTCATTTTACCATGTGTAATTTGTAGTCCCGAATCAACCGATAGCAAACCTTCTATCATATAGATGGTCTGACTCTTCATGTTTGCCATCTCTCCATAGAAGAACATATGTTACTGCTCTTATACAATATAACTATACATTTTGGAACAGAAATGTCAATAAATATATTATAAAATTTAGAGATTAATTCATTTCCTATATATGGAGTATATGTATTTTAATTTTTGAAAACATCCTGATTTTTAATATGCTTTTTCTTTTGTATAGTTAAGAAAAATAAACTCAATTGATTTGTTTAAGTTTGCTGTCATATGTTAGGGTATTTCCATCTCAAATTGTTATTTATAGTTAATGCACTTCCTTATTCTAGTAATTCTCATTTATAAGGTTGATGTACATGCTCAGTTTACCATGCGTAATTTGTAGTAGAGAATCAACCGATAGCAAACCTTCTATCATATAGATGGTCTAACTCTTCATGTTTGCCATCTCTCCATAGAAGAACATATGTTGCTGCTCTTATACAATATAACTATACATTTTGAAACAGAAATGTCAATAAATATATTATTAAATTTAGAGTTTAATTAATTTCCTTATATGGAGTATATGAATTTTTATTTTTGAAAACATCATGATTTTTATTATTTTTTTAATAAGCTTTTACTTTTGTATAGTTAAGAAAAATAAACTCAATGGAAGCTTTTTGCATAATGGGGGCTATACTCCTATTTGCAGTAGAAACAAATTAGCTCGATGAAACTGCAACCCAGAGACCTCCCAAAAGAGCAAACAACTCACCAACTATTTATTTCTAATGAACTTAGGCTCATTAAGGTAATACATGGAATTTCTTTAAAAATATAATTGATTTGTTTAAGTTTGCTGTATTATGTTAGGGTATTTCTACCTTAATTTTTCTATTCTACGTAAAGCATTTCTCAAATCTAATTTTCTGATTTATAAGGTTGATGGTTTTCGCTCGCTCATTTTACCATGTGTAATTTGTAGTCCCGAATCAACCGATAGCAAACCTTCTATCATATAGATGGTCTGACTCTTCATGTTTGCCATCTCTCCATAGAAGAACATATGTTACTGCTCTTATACAATATAACTATACATTTTGGAACAGAAATGTCAATAAATATATTATAAAATTTAGAGATTAATTCATTTCCTATATATGGAGTATATGTATTTTAATTTTTGAAACCATCCTGATTTTTAATATGCTTTTTCTTTTGTATAGTTAAGAAAAATAAACTCAATTGATTTGTTTAAGTTTGCTGTCATATGTTAGGGTATTTCCATCTCAAATTGTTATTTATAGTTAATGCACTTCCTTATTCTAGTAATTCTCATTTATAAGGTTGATGTACATGCTCAGTTTACCATGTGTAATTTGTAGAAGAGAATCAACCGATAGCAAACCTTCTATCATATAGATGGTCTAACTCTTCATGTTTGCCATGTCTCCATAGAAGAACATATGTTGCTGCTCTTATACAATATAACTATACATTTTGAAACAGAAATGTCAATAAATATATTATTAAATTTAGAGTTTAATTAATTTCCTTATATGGAGTATATGAATTTTTATTTTTGAAAACATCATGATTTTTATTATTTTTTTAATAAGCTTTTACTTTTGTATAGTTAAGAAAAATAAACTCAATGGAAGCTTTTTGCATAATGGGGGCTATACTCCTATTTGCAGTAGAAACAAATTAGCTCGATGAAACTGCAACCCAGAGACCTCCCAAAAGAGCAAACAACTCACCAACTATTTATTTCTAATGAACTTAGGCTCATTAAGGTAATACATGGAATTTCTTTAAAAATATAATTGATTTGTTTAAGTTTGCTGTATTATGTTAGGGTATTTCTACCTTAATTTTTCTATTCTACGTAAAGCATTTCTCAAATCTAATTTTCTGATTTATAAGGTTGATGGTTTTCGCTCGCTCATTTTACCATGTGTAATTTGTAGTCCCGAATCAACCGATAGCAAACCTTCTATCATATAGATGGTCTGACTCTTCATGTTTGCCATCTCTCCATAGAAGAACATATGTTACTGCTCTTATACAATATAACTATACATTTTGGAACAGAAGAAAAATAAACTCAATTGATTTGTTTAAGTTTGCTGTCATATGTTAGGGTATTTCTACCTCAAATTGTTATTTCTAGTTAATGCACTTCATGATTACAGTATTTCTCATTTATAAGGTTGATTTTTAAGGATCGCTCATTTTACCATTTGTAATTTGTAGTCTAGAATCAACCGATAGCAAACCTTCTATCATATAGATGGTCTGACTCTTCATGTTTGCCATCTCTCCATGGAAGAACATATGTTACTGCTCTTATACAATATAACTATACATTTTGGAACAGAAATGTCAATAAATATATTATAAAATTTAGAGATTAATTCATTTCCTATATATGGAGTATATGTATTTTAATTTTTGAAACCATCCTGATTTTTAATATGCTTTTTCTTTTGTATAGTTAAGAAAAATAAACTCAATTGATTTGTTTAAGTTTGCTGTCATATGTTAGGGTATTTCCATCTCAAATTGTTATTTATAGTTAATGCACTTCCTTATTCTAGTAATTCTCATTTATAAGGTTGATGTACATGCTCAGTTTACCATGTGTAATTTGTAGAAGAGAATCAACCGATAGCAAACCTTCTATCATATAGATGGTCTAACTCTTCATGTTTGCCATGTCTCCATAGAAGAACATATGTTGCTGCTCTTATACAATATAACTATACATTTTGAAACAGAAATGTCAATAAATATATTATTAAATTTAGAGTTTAATTAATTTCCTTATATGGAGTATATGAATTTTTATTTTTGAAAACATCATGATTTTTATTATTTTTTTAATAAGCTTTTACTTTTGTATAGTTAAGAAAAATAAACTCAATGGAAGCTTTTTGCATAATGGGGGCTATACTCCTATTTGCAGTAGAAACAAATTAGCTCGATGAAACTGCAACCCAGAGACCTCCCAAAAGAGCAAACAACTCACCAACTATTTATTTCTAATGAACTTAGGCTCATTAAGGTAATACATGGAATTTCTTTAAAAATATAATTGATTTGTTTAAGTTTGCTGTATTATGTTAGGGTATTTCTACCTTAATTTTTCTATTCTACGTAAAGCATTTCTCAAATCTAATTTTCTGATTTATAAGGTTGATGGTTTTCGCTCGCTCATTTTACCATGTGTAATTTGTAGTCCCGAATCAACCGATAGCAAACCTTCTATCATATAGATGGTCTGACTCTTCATGTTTGCCATCTCTCCATAGAAGAACATATGTTACTGCTCTTATACAATATAACTATACATTTTGGAACAGAAGAAAAATAAACTCAATTGATTTGTTTAAGTTTGCTGTCATATGTTAGGGTATTTCTACCTCAAATTGTTATTTCTAGTTAATGCACTTCATGATTACAGTATTTCTCATTTATAAGGTTGATTTTTAAGGATCGCTCATTTTACCATTTGTAATTTGTAGTCTAGAATCAACCGATAGCAAACCTTCTATCATATAGATGGTCTGACTCTTCATGTTTGCCATCTCTCCATAGAAGAACATATGTTGCTGCTCTTATACAATATAACTATACATTTTGAAACAGAAATGTCAATAAATATATTATTAAATTTAGAGTTTAATTAATTTCCTTATATGGAGTATATGAATTTTTATTTTTGAAAACATCATGATTTTTATTATTTTTTTAATAAGCTTTTACTTTTGTATAGTTAAGAAAAATAAACTCAATGGAAGCTTTTTGCATAATGGGGGCTATACTCCTATTTGCAGTAGAAACAAATTAGCTCGATGAAACTGCAACCCAGAGACCTCCCAAAAGAGCAAACAACTCACCAACTATTTATTTCTAATGAACTTAGGCTCATTAAGGTAATACATGGAATTTCTTTAAAAATATAATTGATTTGTTTAAGTTTGCTGTATTATGTTAGGGTATTTCTACCTTAATTTTTCTATTCTACGTAAAGCATTTCTCAAATCTAATTTTCTGATTTATAAGGTTGATGGTTTTCGCTCGCTCATTTTACCATGTGTAATTTGTAGTCCCGAATCAACCGATAGCAAACCTTCTATCATATAGATGGTCTGACTCTTCATGTTTGCCATCTCTCCATAGAAGAACATATGTTACTGCTCTTATACAATATAACTATACATTTTGGAACAGAAGAAAAATAAACTCAATTGATTTGTTTAAGTTTGCTGTCATATGTTAGGGTATTTCTACCTCAAATTGTTATTTCTAGTTAATGCACTTCATGATTACAGTATTTCTCATTTATAAGGTTGATTTTTAAGGATCGCTCATTTTACCATTTGTAATTTGTAGTCTAGAATCAACCGATAGCAAACCTTCTATCATATAGATGGTCTGACTCTTCATGTTTGCCATCTCTCCATAGAAGAACATATGTTACTGCTCTTATACAATATAACTATACATTTTGGAACAGAAATGTCAATAAATATATTATTAAATTTAGAGATTAATTAATTTCCTATATATGGAGTATATGTATTTTAATTTTTGAAAACATCTGATTTTTAATATGCTTTTTCTTTTGTATAGTTAAGAAAAATAAACTCAATTGATTTGTTTAAGTTTACTGTCATATGTTAGGGTATTTCTACCTCAAATTGTTATTTCTAGTTAATGCACTTCCTGATTACAGTATTTCTGATTTGTAAGGTTGATTTTAAAGGATCGCTCATTTTACCTGGTGTAATTTGCAGCAAAATATCAACCGATATACTTAAAGGTTTCTTCAGGTAGATAAGGGGAAAAAAATATTATAAAAATCGAAATTAAAAAGAGAGAGCAAAAAAAAAAAGCTAACAAACCTACGTTTTATGTTCGGTTTAGAATAAACAACAAGGTTGATCAGTTCACTCAATTCACTATGTGTGAATTGTAGTAGCAAATCAACCAACAGTAAATCTTTTAAACTAAGTGATGGTTCAATTCTTTATATTTCCATCCATCCATAAAAGAACAACAAATATTATTGAATTGCTAAAAAGATAGATAATAGCATCTAAAATATTTATTCTTAGTTTAGTTGAATTAGAAAAAAGTCGTATAGACTGGTTTCTTTAATCTTAGTATTTTTAGAGGCCTCCTAAATTTGCAAGTTTCTCACCAACTCCTTATTTCTAATGAACTTAAGCTCCCTGAGGTAATACACAGAGTTTTTTAAAACATAACTGATATGTTTTAGTTTGCTGTAATATGCCAAGGCAGGGGCAGGCAACCTTTTTTTGGTGTAGTTCGAAATAAACTTAAGTGTGTGTAATAAAGAGACGCATGGGTTAGAGATAATTGTTTTTGGGTGAAAACAACCTTTTAATAAATAATAAGTTATGTATAATCAAAAGAATAACTAAAAAAATTTAATTAAAATAATTTAATAAAATCATATTTTAGTTAAATGAACATTATTTTAAAACGTTTTCATTTGTATGAATGCTTAAGTTTTATAATTTATTTTTTATATTACACTTTATTTTCGCAACTAAATTAGGTCACTTTAAATTATCAAATCGGCCTCTAGAAAAACGGCAAACATCTAGAGACCCATGTTTCAGGGTGTTTCTATCTCAATTTACTTTTTATTATGTGAAGGTTTTCTCAATTTTGGTATTTCCTATTTATAAGGTTGATGTGTATGCTCATTTTACCATGTGTAATTTGTAGTCCCGAATCAACCGATAGCAAACCTTCTATCATATAGATGGTCTGATTCTTCATGTTTGCCATCTCTCCATAGAAGAACATATGTTACTGCTCTTATACAATATAACTATACATTTTGGAACAGAAATGTCAATAAATATATTTATTTATTTATTATACGTTTAACAAAAATATCCTGATTTTTATTTTCTGTTTAATATGATTTTTCTATTGTATAGTTAAGAAAAATAAACTGCAATTGAAGCTTCTTCCAATATAAGATATATTTGATGTTAGAAACAAATTAGCTCGTAGAAACTAGCTCCAAGAGCCATCATAAATTGGGTAGTTACTCACGGAATCCTTATTCACAATGAACTTCTCAGGCTCATTAAGGTAATACCCTAAGTTTCTTTAAAAATATAATTGATTTGTTTAAGTTTGCTGTATTATGTTAGGGTATTTCTACCTCAAATTGTTATTTCTAGTTAATGCACTTCCTAATTACAGTATTTCTCATTTATAAGGTTGATGTACATGCTCATTTTACCATGTGTAATTTGTAGTAGAGAATCAACCGATAGCAAACCTTCTATCATATAGATGGTCTAACTCTTCATGTTTGCCATCTCTCCATAGAAGAACATATGTTACTGCTCTTATACATTTTATGTCAATAAATATATTTATTTATTTATTTATACGTTTAACAAAAATATCCTGATTTTTACTTTCTGTTTAATATGATTTTTCTATTGTATAGTTAAGAAAAATAAACTGCAATTGAAGCTTCTTCCAATATAAGATATATTTGATGTTAGAAACAAATTAGCTCGTAGAAACTAGCTCCAAGAGCCATCATAAATTGGGTAGTTACTCACGGAATCCTTATTCACAATGAACTTCTCAGGCTCATTAAGGTAATACCCTAAGTTTCTTTAAAAATATAATTGATTTGTTTAAGTTTGCTGTATTATGTTAGGGTATTTCTACCTCAAATTGTTATTTCTAGTTAATGCACTTCCTAATTACAGTATTTCTCATTTATAAGGTTGATGTACATGCTCATTTTACCATGTGTAATTTGTAGTAGAGAATCAACCGATAGCAAACCTTCTATCATATAGATGGTCTAACTCTTCATGTTTGCCATCTCTCCATAGAAGAACATATGTTACTGCTCTTATACAATATAACTATACATTTTGAAACAGAAATGTCAATAAATATGTTATTAAATTTAGAGATTAATTAATTTCCTTATATGGAGTATATGAATTTTTATTTTTGAAAACATCATGATTTTTATTATTTTTTTAATAAGCTTTTACTTTTGTATAGTTAAGAAAAATAAACTCAATTGAAGCTTTTTGCATAATGGGCTATACTCCTATTTGCAGTAGAAACAAATTAGCTCGATGAAACTGCAACCCAGAGACCTCCCAAAAGAGCAAACAACTCACCAACTATTTATTTCTAATGAACTTAGGCTCATTAAGGTAATACATGGAATTTCTTTAAAAATATAATTGATTTGTTTAAGTTTGCTGTATTATGTTAGGGTATTTCTACCTCAAATTGTAATTTCTAGTTAATGCACTTCCTGATTACAGTATATCTCATTTATAAGGTTGATTTTTAAGGATCACTCATTTTACCATTTGTAATTTGTAGTCTAGAATCAACCGATAGCAAACCTTCTATCATATAGATGGTCTGACTCTTTATGTTTGCCATCTCTCCACAGAAGAACATATGTTACTGCTCTTATACAATATAACTATTCATTTTTAAACACAAATGGCAATAAATATGTTATTAAATTTAGAGATTAATTAATTTCCTTATACGGAGTATATGTATTTTTATTTTTAAAATATCCTGATTTTTAATTTCTGTTTAATATGCTTTTTCTTTTATATAGTTAAGAAAAATAAACCGCAATTGAAGCTTCTTCCAATATGAGATATATTTGATGTCAGAAACAAATTAGCTTGAAGAAATTGCAGCCCAGAGACCTCCTAAAAGAGCAAACAACTCACCAACTGTTTATTTCTAATAAACTTAGGCTCGTTAAGGTAATACATGGAATTTCCTTAAAAATATAATTGATTTGTTTAAGTTTGCTGTATGAGGGTAGTTCCACCTTAATTTTTCTTTTCTACATAAAGCATTTCTCAAATCTAATTTTCTGATTTATAAGGTTGATGGTTTTGCTCATTTTACCATGTGTAATTTGTAGTTTAAAATCAACCGATAGCAAACCTTCTATCATTTAGATGGTCAAACTTTTCATGTTTGGCATCTCTCCATAGAAGAACATACGTAAATAACTGTTCGTATATAACATAACTATTCATTTACAAAAAGAAATGTCAATATATATATATGGATTATGAATGGTTAAGTTTTATAATTTATTTTTTATATTACACTTTATTTTCGCATCTAAATTAGGTCACTTTAAATTATCAAATGGGCCTCTAGAAAAACTGCAAACATCTAGACCCATGTTTCAGGGTGTTTCTATCTTAATATACTTTTTTTATGTGAAGGTTTTCTCAATTTTGGTATTTCCTCTTTATAAGGTTGATGTGTATGCTCATTTTACCATGTGTAATTTGTAGTAGAGAATCAACCGATAGCAAACCTTCTATCATATAGATGGTCTAACTCTTCATGTTTGCCATCTCTCAATAGAAGAACATATGTTACAATGTAACTATACGTTTTGGAACCGAAATGTCAATAAATATATTTATTTATTTATTCATACGTTTAACAAAAATATGCTGATTTTTACTTTTTGTTTAATATGATTTTTCTATTGTATAGTTAAGAAAAATAAACTGCAATTGAAGCTTCTTCAAATACGAAATATATTTGATGTTAGAAACAAATTAGCTCGAAGAAACTAGCTCCCAGAGGCGTCATAAATTGGGTAGTTACTTACCGAATCCTTATTCACAATGAACTTCTCAGGCTCATTAAGGTAATACACTTAATTTCTTTATTTTCTACCTTAATTTTTCTTTTCTACATAAAGCATTTCTCAAATCTAATTTTCTGATTTAATGTTTGCTGTCATATGTTAGGGTATTTCTATCTCAAATTGTTATTTCTAGTTAATGCACTTCTTGATCATAGTATTTCTCATTTATAAGGTTGATTTTTAAGGATCGCTCATTTTACCATTTGTAATTTGTAGTCTAGAATCAACCGATAGCAAACCTTCTATTATATAGATGGTCTGACTCTTTATGTTTGCCATCTCTCCATAGAGGAACATATGTTACTGCTCTTAT